>JBDPZO010000005.1:4118686-4590519 GCA_039877585.1 Heterodera filipjevi | reverse complement strand
TATATAACCCATATTTGGAGTTTTGGAAAATTTATGAGAAAAATGCATAAAAAAGCCGAAAATAACCCCCTAAGAATGAACCTTTGAAAATTTTTAAAAAAGTAACCATAAAAAGAAAAATTTGAATTTCTTGGCAAGATTTTGGTCAAAAACCATGGTTTTTTATTATTTTTTCTTTATCTTTTGTTTTTTTAGTACATTTTTTGGTATTTTTAGGTCATATTTGGGCAATTTTTTCCCATATTTTGGTCCATATTTGTCCATATTTGGCATTTGTCGGCCACCTTTTTCGAAAAAATTTCCTTTCCGTTTTTTAAATAAAATTGATTATTGGGTTTTCAGGATCAGAGAATCCGAATCTGACAACCAATTCTTCCCATTGCAAACTCCATACCAGATTTCGAACTAAAGGTCGAACAATTTTCGTGCATGAGTCCATTTTGTTGCGTAATAAATTACGAATTTTCAACTTTTTGTTCGAATTTGATCCGGAGTTCGCAATGAAAGAATTGATGTCAGAATTGGATTTCAAAAATATTCGCAAACGAAATTTTAAATAAAGAACTCCAGCGCCCAAACGTTGCTGGCGCGCAAACGTGGGCGCCCGAACGACCTGTACCCCTTTTTTTCGGTCGGAAATTATATTGGTAATAGTAAGGTTTGACCTCCCCCCCTTTTTGAAAAAAGGAAATTTTGAAAATTTTCATGTCTTAGGGGCTTTTTTGCGGAACCGGTCATTTTGGCGTGGCCATTTTGGCGTCATTGGTCATAACTTTGTTGTCCAAAAGAAATCCCTGACCCTAATTTCGAAAAAATCAAGTTTTAAAAAATTTGGGCGCTATCTAACTATACTATCGATCTTTACGTAACGGAAAGACTTTGAATTTTTTTTCAACACGAGATTTCTTAAAACAGAGAAAAGGAAATAAAAAAGAGTAAAGTACTTTTTCTCTAAAATTAGCAAAATACCTATACCATTTCATAATGACAAACAGAGAAAAAAAATAAATAAACAAAAGAGGAATGAAAGAACAGAAAAGAGGAGAGATTTTGAGATAATAAGAAATTGACAGAGAGATAAAAAGACAGAGAAAATAAAAAGTGACCGATGGACTACTTATTGAAGAGTGTGAGAGTTTTTGTCTAGCGCGGGGAGGGGGTGGGGAATTATTTCGTTAGACAACAAATTCTTTTAAGGAAAAAATAATATTTTTACCATTTTCCTTAAAGTTATATTTCAATACGTCCTATATATAAATAAATATTTGAATAAATAAGGGTTTTTGGCGCTATTTTTTTATTTATTATGCATTATTTAATAATGAGTAAAAGCATTAAATTACAAATCTGGCAAAAGAATAATAAATTTAATTTCATTGAATACTAATCATTTACTAAATCTCCAAAAAGGTAAAAGACGCACATAGTGGTTTTTTTTTTTGAAATGATAAATAGGGAATATTTTTAGGAAATGCTTTGTCTGCTGAGTTGGTATGAGCTAATATGCACGAAAAACGCATTTTTAATTTGGTTTGAAGCTTCTACGAATGTTTTTATTATGCCTTTTTCTGCTTTTTCGGGGTTTTCGTGCCTTGAATGCCTTTTTTGGCATCTTGGGTGCTTATTTCTTTTTTTAGAAATTTCATAAAAAAGTCCATAAAAATAATAGATCCCCTAAGAAATAGGTTAAATAACAATTCTGGCAAATTTCGGGGGAAAATGCAAAATTATTTTCTACCCTATTATTTTTCGTGAGAATCTTAATATTTTGGGGCGGTGCCGATAAGCACTGCCGGGGAAATTTTAAAATATTAAAGAAATCGCTTCTAACATTTCAAAAACTGTAAAAATAGTAATATTTTCTTTGGTGAGCATTTGGAATAGACATTTTAGATATCGAGCTTTGAAATAGACCCTTAACTTATAAACTAAAATGCCCCGATTTTTGGGGGTTTTCAGATAAAATCTGTGAACTTGTGTGATGGGATCCGGTGCAAGTTTTTGTTCGAGTTTCGAAAATTTCGGGTTTTTTGCACTTCGAATTTCGATTTTCTGGTAAAACGCTGAAATTTTAAAATAGATCCGTAAGAATTAGGTTTAAGGTACTTCAGCATTTATCCAAGGCTACAAGTGCAAACTAGATCCATGTTCAAAAATGACCTTTTTGGGAAAATCTGATAACAAATTGAGCATAAATTTAAAAAATTTCCCTGTCTGGTTGCGCCTAACGGCAGCACCGTACCTCTCAATTCGCGTGGTTTCTCTCAATTTATCTCCAAACTCACTTTTGTGAGCAAAACCCTTTAAATTTTTAGGATTATCCATTGCCAACCCTCTCTTTTTTCAAAATTAAAAATATATGTCATTTCCAACAGCTAAAAAAATACTGCAATTAGTAGGGCTGGTACTTTTAGTCAAAAAAAAAAATCCCCAAAAAGTAGACTAAAAAAGTAAAAAAAAAAAAACCCCAAAAAGTCACAAAAATGACAAAAAGGCAGGTTGGTACTTTTGGAGGGTGCTAGGTCGTTTCCTAAAACCGCCACCATGCGTGTTTTCTAAATTCTGCCATTTTCCACTTTTTCGACAAAACTCTTAATAACTTTGCTCAAACGGAACCAAATGAAATAAACTTGACATCATACGATAGCTATTGGTTGCTCTAAAGCCTACCAAATTTCAAATATTTGGTTTTTTTAGACAATAAAATGAGTTTTTTGTACTTTTGTGGCTACAATTTTCTAAAATCCCAATCAAATTTTTTAAATTTGGTAGGCTATTAGAGCTAACAAATACTATCGGACCATACCAAGAATGTACAATTTGAGTGAGTTAAAGCCAAGTTATAAAGTTTTTGTCGAAAAATCAGTAAAATGGCGGAATTTAGAACCGCCCCAGCACGCTTTTGGAGCAATTTTTAGTCAAATCACATGTGAAAGCCAAATTTTCATATCACAGAAAACAAGCGAAATAACTAAAGATTTGGAAAATTTAAAAAAATGAGGAAATCTTTTTGAAAATGAAAATATAGGGAAAATAAAACCAAATTTAGGAGCAATTTTTTAGTAAATTTTTCCCTTCTTAGGGGTATACTTTTTCAAAATTTTAAAGGTCAATTTTTAGGGGCTATTTTTTTTTATGTATTTTCACACGAAAATTTCGATTTTCTGACTAAATATATGCAAAAAAGTCACAAAAATCGCCAAAAAGTCATAAAATTTCAAAAAGTGAGAAAAAGTCAAATAAAAACACATGCTAAAAGCTTCAAACAAAGTTAAATACGTTTTCGAATTGTTTTAGGCCATATCCCAAGTCAGCAGAAAAAAGTCATTTTGACTAAAAGTGCCAGCCCTAGCAATTAGTTTATAAAAAATTAACTTGAAGCTTTAGTCTCAATTGTTAGTAATACCCTTTCTTTAGCCCCAATCATTTCTTTTAACCAGCGGAAAAAGCACTTTGCTTTTAATTGATTTTGCTTTCAATTTTTGATGCTTTTAAAATTAGACATTTTGTACCGTAATTTTTGTTCTCTTTTTTTCCTCATTTAAAGTTTCGTTCCGAATTAAGTTTCGAGTATTTCGTGTGAGTTTCTTCCAGCCCTGGACCCGGTGATTCCGATAGGCAGCCAATAGTAATGTTTTAATTCTTTTTTTCCTCAGAGTAGAAATCAAAACAAATAGAAAAAATGGGCCGAAACCAAAACACATCTTAGAAATAACCAAAAATAATTTTTTTTTTTTTTTTCAATTTACTTTTCGAAATGTTTTCTTTAATGAGAACGTGATAAAAATTAATGTCCCAAAATATGGACCAAATATGGAATATGGACATAAATCGCGAAATATGGAAAAATATGGAAAATATTGATTTAAAAAACTATCCTAGAAGCTTCAAACCAAGCTAAAAACACGTTTTTCATGCGTTTCAGGCCGTCCCGAGTCCAGGAAAAAAAATATGGATTTCCATATAATTCGCAGCCCTACACATTACTAGGGCTCGGAATTATATGCATATGCATATTTTTTTCCTAGGCCGGTAGGGGCTAGAAATGCAAGAAAACCATGTTTTTAGCTTGGTTTGAAGCTTCTAGGATGGTATTCCATATGCATATTTCACGATTTATGTGCATATTTCACAATTATATGCATATTTTATGTGTATATTTGGGCATTTTTTAAAAATTCATAAGAAAAATGGAACAAAAAAAAGTCTTTTAAAAAGAAATATTGAAATTTTCAAAAAATCCCCACAAAAATAAAAAAATTTCGAATTTTTTCACGAATCTTTCGCAATTTTTTGTTTAATATTTCTGATTTGAAAATTTCAAAAAATATATAATCGAATGCGTTTTACCCCCAAAAATGTAGAAAAGTATCTTAACATAAATCTAACCAAGTTTGAATAAATCTGAAGAAATTTTAAAATTTATGTGCATATTTTAACATTTTTGGTGCATATTTTATGCACATATTTTGCGATTTTATGTGCATATAATTTCGAGCCCTACATATGACCAAATGTTCCTTCTCCCGTTGGACTAAAGGACTAGCATTAATTTTAGAAATTTTCTGCGTTATTGTCTTACATAAAGTGAAATTTTGAAAAAATTCTGGCGCCCAAATGAGCGCCCAAATGTTGGCGCCTAAATATTGGTGGCCCAAAAAAAGGCACGACCTAACATGACCATAAAAATAAGACACGACCAAAAAAAAGACACGACCATCAAAAATTCACAAGACCATTAATCTTCTCGGAAATAACACGGACCATGTGCCGCGCAAACAAGGGAGCTCACCGTCCACATTTCCGATGGAAGCAATAACAATGGAGTAGGGTTAAGCCCCGACCCTTCGGTGACAGGAATGTCGGGGAACGGGGAGCGTCGGGGATGGACTTTCGGGGATCGGGTCGGGGACGGTCAAATTTGTCGGGGATTGGGGACCCCGATCGGCGAAACGGCTCAGTTTGGCGTGGCCACTTTGGCGTGGCCGTTTTGGTGTGCGTGGCCGTTTTGGTGTGGCTTTTTTGGCGTGGCCGTTTTGGCGTTGATGGATATAATGGATATAACTTTTCTCAGAGTCAACCAAATCATCTTAGTATCATTCGACAGCTCTTGTAAGCTCTATAAGTCTGCAAAATTTCAAAAAATTTGGTCAAGCTAGAAAAAAGTTATGTTTAAAAAATGACAAAATTTCAAAAATTTTATTACTAGATGAATTAAATGAAACTCTTTAAGGTTTAGATATTACGCTATTTTACCGTGCACTTTAAAAATTGTTATAAAAAAAATCTCAACGGTGCCATTAGGTGTCACAAGAAGATTTCTGATGGAATTTGTCAACGAATTTTCGCCAAAATTGTCAAAATTTTCAAAAATCTGGTTGTGATTTATTAAACAGATTTAGACCCAAAACTGGTCAATTTTGGAAATTTTTGAGAAGTCTGACAAAATCTAAGGTAAAATGTGTCCGGGCGGTGTCGATATACGCCCCCTCGAAAATTTTTGATCATCAATGAATTTTATAAAGAGAAATTTCCAAAAACAAGTATATTTTAAAATTTTAACAGGTAGGCATCCTGTTCTTTTCATAATTTTTGAATTTTCGAAGTTATTTTGGAAAAATAATAAAAAATAGATTTAAATTTTCTGCCATGTGTGGGAATTGAACCCAAGCAAAAGACATGGAGAAAGAATATTTCTACCACCATACCAAATGGTCATCGAGATAGATAATAAAAAAATAAAGTATTTATAAGGAACTTCCTCCAACATTCGGACAAAATATGCCTTTGAATTGTCCTTCCCTTTTATTTTTTTCGACATCGCTTTTTCATCATTCGATTCGCTTTCAACATTTGCATTTCACAAAAGGTTGCCTTTTGATCCTTTGCCTTTTGTTCTTTCCCATTTTGCTAATAAATTGACCTGCTGCGCTTACTCATCACCCTTCCGTTCCCTCGACCGCCTTTGCCCTTTCAACAACAGCGACAATTGGCTGAGTCAATCGGCCCTCGGCCAGGCAGGAGGAGCTCTATTTAAACACTGGCAAATCCGACAGCCAATATCAGTTGTCTCCTACTCTTGCCACTGCCCCCCGAACACGTCGTTTTTGTCATGCCCTCCGACACCGCCACACGCCCAACAAGTGCCGCATCTCGAAGCGCCTCGCCACGAGATGCCATCGTCCCCGCTAAAACGGCCAAGCAGGAGATCGCTGTCGTTGCCTCATCATTGCCGGCTCAACAATTTCGATTTCTGCCCGCCGCCGTCGCCCCTGCGCCAGTGCCGCCGATTTGACCGAGGTACTCCATGCCAATGTGGATAAATGGGCTTATCTTGGACAATGCTCAGGAAGCCGTTCATTCGGCAACAGCAGCCGTCAATGAGATTGTGGAAGCGACCTGCGACGGCTTCAGCATCTCAATCACACTCCTGCAGGCCGAAATTGACCAGCAGGCCATAGAGTTGCGTTCACTTCGTCGTGCGCTTCGACATGCACACGACGTGGAGGAAGTATCGGTCGCATGTGAAGAAATGAAAAGGAAATTTGAGAGGAAACAAAAGGATTTTAAAAATTATTTATTAATTATTTTACTTTTATCATTGTTCATCTTTACTTTCTGTGATCTTTTCCTTTTCTTATCCTGTGACATTTTCCATTTATTATAATTGTGTGCTTTCCTCTATTTTTTGCCCGGTGATTTACCTTTTTTTCATCCATTTCGGTGTGTTCCTTCCTATCCATGCTAAATTGCTCCTCCCCCGCTTTCTCCTTTCCTTGTAAGCTCGCCGGTCCCCCTTGTCACTTCTTGTTCATTTTATTGCCTTTAAATAAAATCCTTGCTTCACTTATTCGGTTGGCTGAACGGCAGTTGGTTGTCTAACAATCTGCCACTTGCACTCTCTCGCCGCCTTCGCCCATCCCCTCCCTCGGACCTCATCCCTCGTTGCCTTTCGCCCCGCCCGATTCGGTCACTTTTGCCCCGTCCGCTGTTAGTGCCCCTGCCCCCTTGTCCCTTATTAATTTCCCCACATTCGGTCATAGGTGTCAACAATCATCGTCTTTCATCATTCCCTATTCTATATAAGCTCGGATTTTGAGGCATTTGCCTTTTTTTTCCTGCGCACTGATGCGTTATATTAAGCATAAAGAACGCATTTTCCACATGGTTTGAGGCTTCTACGTTGACTTTTATTATGCCTTTTTATTATTTTTCGGGATTTTCGTGCCTTAATGCCTTTTTGGCATTTTCGTGTTTTCATGCCTTTTTTGGCGTTTATGGCTGCATTTTTTCTAAATAAGGCAAAAAATGAAAAATAACCCCCTAAAAAATGACCTTTCAAATTTAAAAAAAAAACCCTAAGAAAGAAAAAAATTTCAAAAAATTGCCCTGGTGCTTAATGCCTTTTTATTTAATAAAACGGCTACCCGACATTTGAGGATTGACAAATGAGGACCCGACTTTTTAGGATCCGATACTTGAAGACCCGACTTTTGAGGATACAGTGTTAATAAAAAATAAATAAAAATTTTGCAATTCTTTTCAAATACATATGCATACTACCCCTTCCCTATAAGCCATCGTGCTTGGAAATGTCTTTAGTCATCGTTTGGGTCATTTCAGTTTTCAATATCTTGTTTATCAGTCGGTATTGCAATGATCAACGAAGTAACTTACTTAAGAGTTCTTCAGTTCTTTTTCTTTTAACGTAGCTACTTAGGGTGCCAGGGGATTTCGACAGTGGTTGATTTCGACAGTAGGTGATTTCGACAGTGGATTTCGACAGTAATGGATTTCGACAGTAATGGATTTCGACAGTAATGGATTTCGACAGTAGGTGATTTCGACAGTGGATTTCGACAGTAATGGATTTCGACAGTAGGTGATTTCGACAGTGGTTGATTTCGACAGTAGGTGATTTCGACAGTGAACTATTTCGCCCATCTTTCGCTGTCTGTATGTGAATTCGCCAGTAAGTGATCCCGACAGTGATTGATTTCGACAGTACCCAATAATTTTTAAAAATATTTAAATTTATGTACTTCTTTTAAAGCAATTTCCATATTTTGAGATTTTTGCTTAATGAATAATGTCAAATTCAATATGCAAGGGACACCAACAATACGAGTAACCTTCTTCAATGTTGAAACTGGCCTATATTCGGATAACGGCCGAAGACTATAAAAATTTCAGAAGAGGACATAAAAGCATATACATAAGCGTTTATTAGTGGGAAGCATTTCCTCCTATTTATTTCACCTCCAAAAAAATGCTGCAGAACCATTTTAGAGTAATTTAGGGAGGATAAAAAAATAGTTTTTTGGCGAATGACCCATTCGAGAATGGCAACTTTAGAATCATTCATCCATTGGTAAAGAATAAATAAAAAGACAAAAAAAAAATCTCTAACATGCACCCCAAGAGATAAAAAAAGCAAATTGAGTATACAAAGGTTCTTCGAGAAAATTTATTTATAAAAACGCATTTTGGGACTTAAAGTCAATGGCTAAATGTAAACAGAACCAAACAAGTTTGAAAACATATTTTTTAATGTGTATTTAATCTAATTTAAAAAATTTTTATTGGGTACTGTCGAAATCAATCACTGTCGGGATCACTTACTGGCGAATTCACATACAGACAGCGAAAGATGGGCGAAATAGTTCACTGTCGAAATCACCTACTGTCGAAATCAACCACTGTCGAAATCCACTGTCGAAATCATTGTTTTTGCTTTTTTTGGCTTTGCGCCAAACGTGGGCGCCGAAATGCCACAATATATTTTTAACTGTAAATTTTCCAAAAATTTTAATTAATGAAAAAATTAAATAAATATTTGCTTTTACTCTTATAATTAAGTTTCGGTCTCGACTCGAGAAATTTTAGGTCTCGAGGAGTGTATTACTCTTTATATGTCCTATCTTGAATTTTCTGGTGCCCAAACTTCCCGGTGCCAAACTTCCCCCTGCGAATAAAACCGCTTTCGGCAAAGTCGCTTTCCACTAAATCATCAAATAATTTTTTTCATATTTTCATTTACTAAAAGACATCAAATTTTTCTTTTTTTTCGCTTAGATGGGAAACCGCATTATGAGTAGATGTTCGCTAAATTTTTTTTTCTTATTTTCATCACCTTTTTTTGCAATTTTGTCGGCATCACTTTTTTTGACCGTCAACAATGGCAAGGCCATCGGCACCACTGCTACGTCTTCGCCGACCATGGAGCACAATTTGGTCGCCAGTTCGTTGAACGCAAATTGGGCACACACATCACTGGTGGCTGAAACGAGGTTTTTTTTGATGGGCACGTCAATATAATTTTTTAGAAAATTATGGCCATTATTTTGTTGTTATTAGTAGGGCCGCGAATTTTTCTTCAATTTATTTTGAAGTTTTCTATAAAAAACTCACCCTCTAAAATTAAGCAAGATTGAGTGTTTTTTTTAGCACAGATTTACGATAAAAGGTACTGGTACTTTTTTAGCCTAAGGGGCTAATTTTGAAACCAAATGGGGGGGACCCTTTTCATTTTCTTGACAATTTTTTTAATTTCAGAATTGGCCAAAATAAATGTCATATTCGTTTTTAGCGACCTTAAAACCCTTTGGCACATACTTTTCTGTCCTAAAATCAGAAAAAAAAATTTTGGATGGATTTTCCAATTTTTCGTATTTTTTTTTATGACTTTTTGGCGATTTCAGTCGACTTTTTATAATTGCATTTCAATTTATAGACGCAATTAGTATTCCAAAAGTTGGTTGGCATAATGGCTCTAGTGCATTTTAGGCGTCCAATCGACTTTTAGGCGTCTAATCAACTAGCCATCTCCATTTTTTGGACTATAATTTTTTCTTAATCGGTCAATCTCTATATTCTTGGTATCATTCGAAAGCTCAAAGTCTGTAGAATGTAATAATGCCAGAAAAAATGCGTCAAAAAAAGTTACAAGGTCAAACAAGTGAAAATTCTTCTAAAACAAAAAAATTTTGTTCGGCGTTCGAAATTTCTGAACATGATTGTTTTGAGCTTCTACAGGCTTTATGCTTTCGAATGATACCAAGAATATAGAGATTGACCGATCAAGAAGAAAATAGTCCAAGAAATGGAGATGGTTAGTTGTTTGGACGCCTAAAAGTCGATTGGACGCCTAAAATGCACTAGAACCGGCATAATTACTGTCATAATAAATAAACAAATATATATATTTTTTTGATTTTTAGCGAGTTTTTTGTCTCCACCGATCATAATGCATTTTGGCGCTTCATTGACGCTTTGCTGGACGGAAATTCTGGCACTGTGAATGGAACAAGTTAGTTGAACTCATTCATTTTCATTTCAAATTTTCACCCTGTAATTTCTTTAAGGTTCATCCAATAAAATATTAAAAAGAAACCCTAATAATTTTTTTTTTGTTGAGATTTTTCGAAAAATCCAGGGATTTTTGCATTTTCCCCGCGACATTATTTCTCGGCGATATTTTGTGGTGCACCACTTAGATAGAGTACTCAACCTGAAAATTTTTCTGTTACTGTATACATTTTTTTCTTTGTCTCTTAGTCCCTTCATCGCCTGAGTCTGAGCTGGACTTGGCCTTGTCAAGGGCCACCGATGCCGCATTGCTACCGCACTCCGACAGTGCGGACGACGGAGGCGGCGAGCAGTCGTTGCTGCGTTTTGCGCTTTCACTGCGCCTTCACTCGCCACGCGTCCATTTGCACCGGCAAATCGCGCGCGATGTGCTCCGACGCGGCACCGCCGAGGGGGCGGCGTTGTCGCCGCCGGCACAGTTTAAGGCGGGTAAATTGCAGTCGGACATTTGCGCTTACATCTTTAATCGGTTTCATAGTGAATGCACAAATACCAATTGCCCGTAAAAGGATTTATAATGGAGACAAAGTTTTTTTTTTTTTGGCATCTTAGGTAATTAATACATTCTGGTGTTTTATAATTGATGATGTAACAGCATCTATCAAAACATTTTAAGGAATTGGTTAAGTGCAAAATAAATTTTTAACCAGTTTTGTACATAACCGCAGAAGTCAGAAAGCAAAGGTCCGAGCCGCAAATTCACTTTACGGATTTTACTAGTACGGCTTCTTTTCCGTATTACAATGGACTTCCTGGCATACCATTTTCTGAGGTTGTACGACTTTTGCGGCCAAGACATTTGCGCCTATGTATATAATCGGTTTCAAATTGCATTGCCTTAATTCCCAAAGGCCCTAAAAGACAAAATTCATGTATCAGCCTATTAAAGCTTTTTAAGGAATTAGGGATTAATGCAACATAAATTTGAAACCAATTATGGACGATAACCGCAAAAGTCGCAACACCCCCCCCCCCTCCCACGACACACGCTTACACTTTGGGCAGTTTTCCCCTTTTCAATTGAAGGTTCTGCTGATGCAGTCGTTGTTGATGGTCCCACTCTGGTGCTCAATAAATTTTTTTTTTTTTTTCAAAAATCTCCAAGAACGCAATTCTCGAACAAATTTTTGTATTAGCCTCTATTACTAGTAAACCTTTTTAAGGAATTTGGGATTGATGCAACTTAAATTTGAAACCAATTTTCGGCATAACCGCAAAAGTCGGGCCGCAAATGTCTGAGCCGGTAAAGTCGCAACACCTTTTTTGATGGGGGGTGGGGGGTCCATTGGGTTCTCTGTCCATAAAATCCTTCAGAATCTTGATGTAGAAGTTCTAAAAGGTTTGACAATTAATTCTCTTCAAAATTTTTTGACTTAACATGGTAATAATTTTTGATCAAAAATTTTTAGATTTTTTCTTTCTTTTTTAAGCATTTCTATGAGATTAACGGCGCTGTTGGCTTTGATGTTGCTCAACTGAATGCTCTGTCGCCCGAAGCACTAATTGAGGGTGCCAAACAAAGGTACGTCGACTTTTTTTTTTATCAATTTTTTTTTGAGAATATTTAAAAAAATTCAGAAAATTCAAACAATAATTCCTTATTTTAATCGTGTCCCGACATTTGCGGTCTTGACTTTTGCGGCCCCGACTTTTGCGGCTATGTCCAAAAAGTTTTGTTGCTTTAATCCCAAGTGTTTTGATAGAGGCTAATATATGAATTTTGTCCGAGAATTGCTTTTTTGGAGATTTTTGAAAAAAAAATAGTTAATTTTGAAAACACCCCAATGAATTAGGTAAAGAGCCAAAATGTTTTTTGCTCCATTATTAATCCATTTAAGGTATTTTAGGATTAAAGCAACATAAATTTGAAGACATTTTGGACATAAACGCAAAAGTCGGGCCGCAAATGTCAAGACCGCAAATGTCGGGGCACCATTTTAATAAAGTGAACCATTTTGTTTTTTTAGGCATCCAAGCGTCGTTTACTCCGTTGACCATGTTTACCCGACCAACAAATTTTCGTCATCAACAAATGGCTTCACCACTTCAGAAGACGGAACCGTTGTTGTTGTTGCGGTGCTTTATGCTGACATTGGTTTGCCAGGTTTGTTTATTGGTTAGATTTTTTTTTTTCAAATATTGGGTTTCCGTCGAGACTGAGTCAAACAAAAATAAAATGGTTTTTTAATTTAGCAAAATCTATTCGTTATTAACTTGGACATGAACGATATTTGGTAAACCCCGGGTTGCGAAAATAAAACTAGGGCTTTGGTAATTGTTGGGCCGGATTCTTAAGTCGGTTTCAAAATTATATTGCATCTGCTCCAAATACTTTAAAGTAGGGTTGCAACCCCGACATTTCGGGGAATTACGAAAGTCGTCAATTGCACTTCAAATAAAATGGAAGTGTCTTTAAATGGTTTTTAAGACTTTTTTGTTTTGGAAATTTTTCTTTTATCTTTATTCCGGCTTTTTCAAAAAATGGGAGGACAGAGAAACTTAGGCAATTTTAAATCTAGTGTCCAACCCGCCCCCCCCCCCCCCAATTTTTTTGAAACACCCTCTTTCAGATGACACTTTTCGTGCGTTGCATCGGCGATTTATTCAACTTGCCACTTATGGGCAATTGATTTATGTGTTGAGGCATTTTGACCAAAATGACCAAAAGGTTTGTCAGCATTTAATTTTCTAATGAGGAGCAAAAAAATAATTAAAAAAAAATTTCCATATTATATGCCTTAAATTTTTTTTTAAGGGATTGCTTTTAAAAATCGTGTCCCGCCATTTGCGGTCCTGCCATTTGTGGCCCCGACTTTTGCGGCCACAGCCAAAAGCCGACATTTGCGGCCGACTCTTGCGGCCCCGATTTTTGCGGCCCAGACATTTGCGGCCTCAGCCAAAAACCGACTTTTGCAGCCCGACATTATCGGCTCCACCCAATAAGGGCTTATTTCAAAAACAAAATAACGAAAATTAAGGATATTATTTATTAAGAAAAACCTTTTAAATCGGTACCCTTCTATGTTTTTAACTATTTTGATCAACACGAGAACAATTCCGGACATTTTTCGTTAATTAGAGCATACATCAACAGTGGATCGGCATTGATTTCTTCGACTTGTAAACTTTTTTGTGTCCATCCTACTTAGTTTTTGTTATATTTTTTGAAAAAGCCCTATTTGGTCAGAACCGCAAAAGTCGGTTTTTGGCTGGGACCGCAAATGTCAGGCCGTAAATGTCGGAAAATGGCCTTTAAGAAATGGGCCGCAAAAGTCGGGTCGCAAATGTCGGCTTTTGGCTGTGGCCGCAAATGGGAGGACCGCAAATGTCGGGGCACCTTTAAAAATAAGCTTTTATAAAATGCACATTTTTTTGGAGAAAAACACCCATCCGTTGATGGGGGAGGGGGGTTCGGTAGGTATTTGCACTATAAGCCTACAAAGTTTAAAAAAAAACTGGGTTAGATAATAAAAAGTTGGGTTCAAAAATGTACAAATTTTGTTTAAGTCGGGTTTTTCGTACTTTTTTAAACATATCTTTTTATTATCTGAACCAATTTTTTTGAAACTTTACAGGCTTATAGAAAGTGCAAATACCTCTCAAATGATACTAAGAATGTCTGATATTGTTGACTAAGAAAAAAGTCATTCGTGCGCGCACGAAAATGGCTCGGTCTGCGTTAATAATAATTGAGATCAGTTTATTTTTTTCTCTCCAATTAGAGCTATCGCTTGAACTATTTCACAAAATTAAATTCTTTACGGCAAATTATTTGTTTTTTTTTTAAAACAATGCTTGAAAAGGCTTTTATTCTAAAGATGGTTAACCGACATTTGGGCCCCAATGCCCAGAGGAAATCTCAGAATTAACTAAGCTTAAGATTTTTAGTATCATTCGAAGGCCTTTAATATGTTCAATTAGTATACCAAAAATAAACAAAAATAGTAAAGTTACAAAAAAAAGTATGACCTGAAAAACACGAAAATCTGCAAAATCGAGATTTTTGTAATCTTTTTTATCATAACTTTTTCAAAATAAAATCAATTTTCTTGATTTTTGGTGTACCAATAGAGTACATCGAGAACTATTGAAAGATACTGAAAAATCTAAGTTTAGTTGGTTCTGAGACTTATACTTTGTCCCGGGGCGCAAATGTCGCTGCACCCTAAAGATAGAAGTTTATTTTTATCTATTTTTTCATATTTTATGCTGATTTTATTTTTAACATTATTTTAGAGTGTTTCCGAGCCCGTCAGTTTGTCCGGTTACGGTGTCGAGTTGGCAATCAAAAGCACTGAGTACAAAGCCATCGACGACTCAAACGCGCAGAAAGAGGACGATGAAGCTGCACACAATTTGCACGGGTTCAACTTCAGTCGCTTACGGTAAACAAGGAAAAAGTTCGAAACATTTATAACAGATTTTTTTTTTTGCTTAGTGGTCTATGCCTTTGATTAAACCAAGACTGCTTTAGGTTCGAATCCCCGTGATTAAACCAAGACTGCTTTAGGTTCGAATCCCCGTCATTCCCTAGCCCATTTTCATTTCAGAAAATTTAACCATAAATTATTTCTTAATGAATCAGAAAATTCTAGTGACAAATATGAGCACTTGCGTGACAATTTGCGCCAATTTCAACTCCATTTGGCCGAGTTGGACGAACTGAGTCCGCTGAAGCAGTGGGAAATTGCGGACATTGACATTCAAGTAAACAAAAACCACGCTTTAAATTAATTTTCTTAAAAATATTTTAAAAATTTTTGTTTCTGAATTCATTTTTTAATTGGAATCTCAACTTACAACTTTCTATTCTAATATTAAATGCAATTTTTCTAAGATATACGAAATAAAGGGTATTTTGTTTGTTGGTGAAGTTTTCGTGTATCAAATGTAGGTTTCAGTCAATTTTCGACATTAATTTGAATCCGGGATTTGGGTTCGGGAATTGGCCGGAATGAATGTATCTGCCTACTCATACCTTATCCCGAACAATTTCCTGTGTTTTCATGACTACAAATTTATTTTCAAAATAGATTGGGAGAAGGTGGCAAATTTAAAATTTACTTAAAAAGTCCGAATTTTCATAAGGGTTCTTCGATAAATTCGCCATCCATCTAAATTCTTTTTTGGAATTTCAATGTGCATTCTTTCAGTTTTGTATGTTTGTAACACTTTTCAGGCTGCCCAACGTGTGATGGACGCACCACCCGAGCAAGCGCTTGCCCATTTGACGGATTTGTCCCAAAACTTTCCCATCCGTGCCCGGTGATAAAATTTATTTATATAGAATGTTTTGTTTTTTCATTTTAGTTCATTGGTGCAGACAAAAGTGCGTCAATCATTCCGTGATGAGGTTGCACAAAATCAAAAGCGATGGGCCGAGGAATTGGACATGTCCGAGGGTGGGTGTTATGAGGGAA
The DNA here is from genome assembly GCA_039877585.1 of Heterodera filipjevi. NCBI lineage: Eukaryota > Metazoa > Nematoda > Chromadorea > Rhabditida > Heteroderidae > Heterodera > Heterodera filipjevi. The sequence goes on along the minus strand of JBDPZO010000005.1, from coordinate 4,574,731 downwards.
AAATTTCGTTATTTATTTAAAAAAATGATATTTTTCAAAATACAATATTACTTATGAAAAATTGGGGAGGCAGGAAAGATTTGTGCTTGCTTCTAACCAACTTTTTAAAAATGAAATAACACAAAAAAAAATTTATTTGTAATTTTCAAATTTGAATCTATGGGAAGCAGCGAGATAAAATAAGTGCGCAACCCTAGGCACGCTTTTGGCAATGTAAATTTTCATCAGATTTACTTATTTCAAAAAAAATCTCGCTTTCGTTTTTTGGTATTTTGATTATTAACCGGACCTTGGTCGGTTTTTTTGCCGAAAAAAAAGCGCCGAACTTATTGTTATGACCTCTAATTTTTTATAATGGGAATATCGAAATTGAAAATGGATAAATGCGCGACCTTTTTTCTTCATCACCCCAAAAATAGGTGAGTCGGCATTGTTTCTCAACGGCATTCCAATTGCGATGGGTGAGGACGTGGAGCGTCTGGACATGTTCCAACTGTTCCACACAATGCGCCAAGAGCAGCGGTTGGCCCAAGCGTTTGCCCAAATGGGCCTACGGGTGGGAAAGTTTTTTGTATTTTTTTTTTCTCGTGAAAAATCTTCACTTTTCCAGCGTGAATATCAGCCCATTTTGCATCTGATGGATTTGTCGGAGGAAAAGCCTGGTGCCTACGCGTTGGACTACCGTGAAGCGAACCCGGAATGGATGAACAATTTGGACAAGGACAAGGTGATTGATTTTATGGAACATTTTAACAGTCTCAAAGGGGTGGTGGTGTTGGGAACAGGACAAAATCACGCCGCCGAAATCACGCTGTCAGAAAATTTTAAGTTTTTAAGAAAAATTCCACTAAAAAAAAATTCAAATAGTTAATGAAAAATTTTATTATTTCAACAATCTTTTGGAGTTTTTGTAAAGTTCTTAAAGTTTTTGGACTTTTCTAGTAAATTCCTTAAATTTTTTAGAATTTCTCAAAAAAAAAAAAACAGGCTTCGAACAAATGTGTTTTTTTTGTTGAAAGTTTTTCTAAAATTTCTGCGGCGTTGTGGTTTGTTCGGTTTGGAACCGAATCGAATTTGCGTGAAATTTCTCTCTTGTTCGGTGAATTTTTTTTTTTTTGGTCCGAGCGTGTATCTGATTTTTCGAGGCGGAAAATTCTGCTGATTTTTCTCTGAAAGTTACTTTTAAAAAACCCGTGGTTCGGGAAACGTTAAAGGCACGTGAAGAAAGAAATCACTCATCGGTAAACGCTGTGAAACGAATTTTTTTGGACTTTTTTTTTTAAATTACCCCCCCCCCCCCCCGCCCTCTCATATTTTATCCTTCTCCTCCCCTCCCTCCCTCCAGCAATACGCCGAATGGGGCAACAGTGTGCGTTTGCTGTTGCAGCCCTATTTTCCCGGCATGATGCGACCAATTGCACGCAACTTGTTCACGCTGGTTAGTTCATGGCATTTCCTTTCTGTTTTTTTTGGCCGGGGGAGGGGTCGAAATTACTAATTTTTTGACATAAACTATAAGGCATAGCAGCGATTTACGAAATTTTGTAAGCCTCGGAATTTCGAGGTGTCTCTCAATCCTCCTAGGTCTGTGTGTTGGACCCCGCTTCGCCCGACTCTTGGCCACTGTTCAGAATTGCCCATTCGCTGTTCCTCCACCAGGTCCCACTAAGGTAAGTGTCACATCGATTGGTCGGTTGAGCAGGTGCTGGTGCGTTTCGTAAAAAAGGCCACCTATGCGCGTTTCGTAAATGGGCCATTTTACTGAATTTTCGAATAAATCAAGTTATAACTTTTCTCAGAAACAACCGAATAAAATAATCTTAGTATTGTTTGATAGCCCTTGAATTACTCTATTAGCTTGCTAATTTCAAAAAATTTTATTAAGTTTTTCAAATGTTGTGGCCCAAAAAGTGGAATAAATTGCTTAACTCTTGGAAAACTCAATGTAATTTTTTGAAATTCAGTAAGCCAATAGAGCCAACCAACAGATATCATACAATACCAAGATTTTTTTATTCGGTTGCTTTTAGAAAAGTTATGACTTGATTTAGTCGAAAAATCAGTAAAAATTGCCCATTTACGAAACGCGCCAGCACGGGTTGAGCAGGGCTGACGCTTTGAAACGGAACGAAAATTTCGGTTCGGTTAACCGCGTAACGGTTGCTTTCGCTAGGGTTGTTCGGTTCGAAGTATTTCTAAAAACCGCCAGCCTATTGCTGAACGAAATTCTCATTCCCGAAGGTTTTATGGGAACTTCTGCTGGCAACCGGGGCCTAGGTAAAACAATGATTTTTACCCCGCTTCCCCCGTTCATCATCGGTCCCCGTTCCCGGGTATCAAAATTCCGCTCCCAATTTGGGATCATGCCTTTTCGTGGGTTCGAATGGCAGCGAATGTGCGGCGGCCCGTCTATTTTGTCAAGGAACTAAAATTCTGAAAAAATGAAAACAAATTTCATCTTTTCTTTATAATAAAAACAGGATTGGCTTTGTGTTTGTGCTCAACGAATCGACAACTGCAAATGGCTTGAACGATTTGGGCAATGCCATTTTCAATGTGTACCAATTTGTCAAGATGGACAAGAGCCCCGCAAGTGCTGTGCAATTCTTGAAAAAGGTTGTGCATATTTGTTCAATTTTTTTTTTTTTGGAATTTTTATTATAAATTTGTTTTACATTATTTTTTAGCAAAATACAAAATTCATACAAATGAAAAAATTATTATAATTTTGATAAGAATTTTTTATTTTTTTAACTTTGTCCCAAAACAAAAAGATTTTAATGCCAAAAATCAAACAAAAATACTATTTTTTTATTGCTCCCTCTGCAGATGCTTGACCAAATCTCATCCGCCGGCAAAGGTGCCGCTGCATCACCAGAAGACGAGGCCGAACAACAACGCAAAATGGTTGCCGATGTGCATGCCTATTTCCAACGGCACTACACGGACCAGGAGGTGGCCGATGTGTTCGGGCCCGACTCGGACTATGCCGGCGACACTTCTCGCACCGACGGCGCGGCGTTCTTCCGTCGCAGCGCTCTTCAGCGGTTGCCCGTTCTGTTGGTCAACGGAGTGCCGTTGGACAGCTCGATGGTTAGACACAATTTTTTTTGTTTCAAACAAAGTTTAAGCTATGAATTTTAGAAATTTCAAATTCAAATCTTTCATTAAGACAAAGACACTGTTTGAATTTAATTTTTTTTTGAATTTAACTTTTTTATCATAATTTTGTTTTTTTCACAGCTCCAATCCGATGACCGGGTTGAGGAGGGCATCATGCTAACGGTGATGCGTCAAACCGGGGCACTTCAACGTGCCGTTGTGACCGGCAAATTAACAGATAGGTGCGAATCCTCATTTTAGACTAATAAAAAATTCCGAAAATGGTATTGGAATTTTATATACATTTTTAGCTTTGATATAAGAATAAAATTATATTTTTTGTTATGACTACTAAGTATTGCTATGTTTAAGAGAAAATGTGCAGAATTGGGTGCTTTCTCAACCGGACGTTTTGCCCCGGTTGAATGGCCGATTGTTGGGCGGCGGTGGTTCAACTACAGCATCAGCACCAGGCACCAAAGGGGGCCAAACAAAACCTAACAGTGGGGGTGTGCCGTCGCCATCATTGCCGCTTTACACCAGCGAAAAATGTGCCACTGGCGCAGCAAGCGACGTCAATGGCACAGCCAAAGTGGCGCGGTCGGCGGAGGACCGACGAGACGAAGCGCCATCTTCAGCAATAACAACGGCAGAGCAGCGGACTGCGTGTGTGCTTGCGACGTTGCGTTACCTGCAACGCGCTGGTGTGTTCATGTGATCATGGTGGTCTGTTATGCCCAGGCCCGTAACCTAGGTTTGGGAGGGTACACTCCAAAACGTCGTCGCTGCCGAAACGTCGCCGAAAAAAATGTTACTAAAAAACGATGATTTTTTAAAATAAATTCTATAAATTTTTCTTGGAGAAAATTTATGAAAAACATCAATAAAATTCTAAAAAATTCACATTTTCAGATTTTTTTTTTGAAATTTTAACAAATTTTCAGAATTTTTTGGTTTTCAGCTATTCTTTTTCGGCGACGTTTCGTCCGGTGACGGTCCAGTGGAGACGTTTCGTCTTGTTCCCGGTTCGAGAAGTCCCTCCCCCCCCCCTCCCCTGAAATATAAAAAACTAATTATTAGTTGGTAAAAAAGTTTTGAAAAACTTTTAAACGAAAAAAACACTTTGATGCCACTAATTTTTATTTTCAAACTTTTTTTTGCATTTCCATAAAATTATTTTCAAACATCAGATGAGAGTAGCTCTTCTTCTTCTTCTACGGGTGGTGATGGTTCATCGTCCGCTCCTCTTCCCGGTTGGCTCACCGTGTGGGCCATCGCCGACTTTGACACCGACGAGGGCCGACAAATGTTGTCCAATGCGCTGAAGGGAATGAAAAAGAGCAATGCAATGCGACTGGCTGTGCTCCATAATGGACAGGGTGAGATGAAAACGGAGTCTTTTCATTTCGACTTAATCCCGCCACTCCGGCTTATGTATACCCGAGTGAAAATAACGGAAAAAATAGTTAGATTTCTCGATTAATTTCATTTCCTGCCCGCATGCCTCTTTAAATTTCCAAAGAAAATTGCTATAATCAAACATTTTTGCTCGAGAGCGTTCACTTTAATCTCGAGATTTGGGGCGAACAAATTTTTTTTCTTCTTTGAGGCTTGAATTATGCGGGGATTTATTATACGAGCACCTATACTAATGTCACAATTAGTCTGGCTCCAAAATTCTCAAATGGACGCTTTAGTTGGCAACAATTCCCTCTCCGTGCTCATCGATGCGCTGCTCCATGGCCTTTCTTCCACCGCCGCTAAACAATCGCTGAAAAAATTGCTTGCCGCTTCCTCTGATCAACTGATTGCTGAGTTGCAGGAAAAATGGTGCCGAATCGGTGCTGGACAAAATTGGCGGACATGTGAGTGACAAATGGATAAAGTGATTGTTTTTTTAAATTATTCAATGCCATAAATATTCACAATTCAAGAACCTTAGAATAACTAATCTATTGTATTCCAGGGGCCTACTCTTGTGGGTCGATTAATTTCCTCCTCAATTGCATATTTTTTCAATAAATTTTTAATTTTTTTAGGGCGTTAATATGAGCCCGGTCCGGTCGGAGTTGAAAAAAGCGGCTCAACGCCTTCGCGTTCAAGCTGAATTTGCGCGTGTCGACCTCAGTTTTGCGCCAGGACAGCGTGCCGTGCTCGTCAATGGCCAAGTCAGTCAGTCAGACGCGCAAACTCAAATTTTATCAATTGGTTTTATTTAATTTATAGCTGTATGGTCCGTTGGATGCCGACGAGCAGTTAGAGCCTGAAGACTTTGTGCTTCTTGAACGCTTGGCAGAGAAACGGGGCGCCAAAGCTGTCGCCGCACTTGTGCACCAATGGCGAGCGGAAGGGCGAAAAGTGCGTTCAACAACAAAATAAAAAACACACACACATTAAATGGGAGCAGGACGAAACCCCCCCCCCCCCCCCCAAATCTTTTATGGACAAAAGGTTGCTGAGAAGTTTTTGGCAATTTATTTTTCGGCGACGTTTTGTCTCGTTTGTCTCGGCCATGGTACGACGGCGAGATTTTGGACATTAAATTCGGCTCTTGTCCCGTTTATGTGTCCAATTAAATAATCAGCAATCTTCTATCGTAAGCAATTGAGAAAAATAGGTGCACCTCGAAATTTTGCAGGGACTAAATCTCGCCGCCAGTAATTTTGTTGATGAAGTTAAAGAAATAATCTTCTAGAACAAAAAAATCCATAGGTCGAACCTTGGTTTTTCAAAAAAAAAAAAAAAAGAATCAAAAAATTTGAAGAAATTCACAAAAAAAAACTTCAAAAAATTTCTGAACTATTAAATTTTTTTTTAGGTATTTTGTGGAATTCAACAATTTTTCATCTTTTCGAAAAGTTCCTTGAAAAACTTTTTTCGGATTTTCTAAGAAAAATCAAGGTTTGAACAAAAGGTTTTTTTTTGTTGAACCATTATTGAAATTTCATCGGCGAAATTTTGGGGTGCACCCGCCAGAGAAAGAGTACTACCATTTTTTCCTGTCTTATAATTTTTTTGATGTAGTTATCAATTTGCAGGGACTTGACTCGTCAGACACCGTGTTTCGTATTTTGGCTGCCGTGAATGTCCATGCGGTACGCCGCCGACGACAAAGCGTGAACAACGAAGTCGAATATGAGAGGTGGAAGGAGGGAAATTTAAAAAGAAAAACACACTCTTTCACTAATGAGAAAACTAGTCATAAAAAACGCCCAAATTGGAAGGCTTTCGCCAAGCTCAAAAAAACCAAGAGGGGTCCGGAGATTTTTTCTGTTGCTTCGCTCTTAAGAAAATAACTACCGCAAAAAAACTTTAAAAAATCCATATTTTTGTTGCTCACTTTTCACATAATATGTTTTTGAGGGAAATTTAAGTATGGAAAAAAAAATTTTATGGGGCTTAAGATAATCATTTTCAAAATTTTGCCTAATTTCTTCTAAAATATTATTTTTTTTACTCTCAGTGCCATGACTTTGCTGGCCGACTTGGAGGACGAGCAGCGGCCCGTGTTGGAGTTCACCGCCATTGTTGCGCCGTTGTCGCGTGCGGCGCAAAAACTGGCGCCCGTGTTGCGCACACTGCTCACGGTGGTCAATGCCGACCTGCGACTGGCGATGAACCCAAAGCAGCGACTGAGCGAACTGCCGCTGAAGCGGTAGATATATTTTCTTTATCAATAAAAACACATACTGTTTGTACAATTTTAAATGAAAATTTTTTTCTTTAACCAACATTTCGCCAAGAAAATAAAAAAAATGCCGTGAGAAACACAATGGGCACCAAACTTAATGTGTACTGTGCTCACAAAAGAGCTCGGCAAAACAAAAATTCGTATGAATCTGTGGGTGAATTATTTACTCCCCCCCCCCACCCTCTTAGGAACTTAAAGAAAAATCCAATTAGTTAGCAAAAAAAACTCGGGAGGATAGAGTAGGATTACCCGACGAAAGGTATACCCTCCAAGAGCCTCTGAAATATTTAAACTAAATTTTTTTTTAGCTTCTATCGCTATGTGCTGAGTGCCGAGCCGACATTCGGTGCCACCGGCTCCCTCGTGCCGAATGTGGCCCAATTTCGGGAATTGCCTCAGAAGCAACTGCTTACGCTCAATTTGATAGTGCCGGACGCGTGGATGGTGCAGCCGGTCCGCGCCGAACATGACTTGGACAACATTCGGGTGGCATCATCGGTCGGGCAAATATTAATTTTATTACTATAAACTTTTTTGTATTTTTTCGGAAGCGGAATTTTTTTAGTTTGAGATTCATACGAAATTTTTTAACATGCATTAATTTTATGATGGCGCCAGTTATAAAATAAAAAATAATTTCAAAAAAATATAATATTAGTACGTTTTTTCAGGCCTCGAAGGACATTGTTGCGCAGTTCCAACTCCGGCACATTTTGCTCGAGGGCCATTGCTTTGAGGACCAGACGGGCAACCCGCCCCGGGGCCTTCAATTTGTATTGGGCACTCGCAACGAGCCGGCACTATTCGACACCATTGTGATGGCCAATCTGGGCTATTTCCAGCTCAAAGCTGGGCCTGGTTGGTTCAAAAAAAGCATTGATATTGTCTTAGACGTTTAGTTGGACCGGGACAAATGGGCCTCATTGACTGTAACTCCTTTTGCTAGCACCCAAAATGAACATTCTTGCTATCATTCAATAGCTAATAAGGTCATTGAATGGTACCAAGGCGGTAGTCAGAGGCTTTATTTACGAGGGGCGCAGGGCTAACGGTAAAATTCCCGCTTTTAGGGTGTAATTTCCTACGGCAATGATTATTTTATTTAAAATTAATTTTAATTTATTAATTCGCTCCCAGGTGCTTGGATCCTTCGACTTCGAGAGGGCCGTTCGAAGCAAATTTATTCGCTCAAAAGCAGCGCCGATGCAGAAAACATTGGCATTGGTCAGCCAACGAGTGCAGCATCGGCTGAACTTTCCGGTGATGCCAAAGGCGAGCAGGAGAGTGACGAAGTTGAGGAGCTTCACGTGCTGGTAAAAAATTTGTTGAAATAATTTTTATTGGGTTTTTTTGTTTGTTTTTTGGTTTCCTTTTTTTCTACTCCTTTCTCCAAGTGCCTTCATCCCCGAAAAACAGCCTTAAAATTTTCTCTAAAACAATCTAACCAATTTTCTGATAGTAATTTCAAGAAAAACTTAAATTTGCGAAAATTTTGCGCATAATTATATAGTAGTGTTTTTTGTTTTGTTTTATAATTTTCGTCAATTTTTTACCAAGTTAGCGGTTCAACTCTTCAAATTACCCTAAATGACAGCTTTTTGTGCCGCTACAATGTCTACTTTTATGGGTTTTCATTTTGTCAAAGACAAACTTGGACAATTTGTCCATTAGTCTATGTGATATTTGTCCCTTGCTGCAGGAATATATCAATTCTTAAAAGTTTACTTCATTTTAAGGTGGACAGTTTCTCCGGACGCACAATCCGTGTTCGGGTCGCAAAACGCAAGGGCATGGAGCGTAAGAGTTTGCTGACCGAAGACGGGGACGCACAAAAGCAACAGGGGGACGCTGAGGGCGGAGCAATGGATGATGCGGGCGACGAATTTCTTGGCGACGAGGAGGAGGAGGACGGCAACTCCATTTGGGCCAATTTGGCGCCAAAGAAAGTCGTCAAAAAACTGTCCAGGTGCCTTTGCTTTGCATAGAAAATGGCATGGTGTGCCCTTCGGGAGCAGGACAAAACGTCGTCGCCGAAAAATTTTTTTCTAAAAAGCCTTAATTCTTTAGAATTCCATTTTTTTTTTCTTGAAGAAAATTTTGAAAAATAAAATGAAAATTTTCTGGAATTTTTCAAAAAATCAAGTCTTAGTTTTTTAAATTTGTCGGGAATTTTCCTTGAAAAAAGCGAAGGAATTTTTCTAAAAAAATAAGCTGTGACGGCGGCAATGTTTTGGGGAGGTAATCCTGTGCCCTTTCTCTCCAAAAGAAAAATTTCATCTTCTTCTGTTGTTCGATATTTTCCGCTGAAAAATTAGTGTGGTTTTTTGGAATTTTCAAACGCAATCAGTTTTCGACTATTTTCAGCAAATATTCAAAACATATGGCGTTGCGTCTCTTCCCAATCTGTCATTTTATTCTTTTGTTTTTCTTTAGCAAATTGTTGGGCACCGGTGAGCGGTACGATCGGATTAACATCTTTTCGCTTGCGTCCGGCCATCTCTACGAGCGCTTCCTGCGCATCATGATGCTGTCTGTGCTGAAGCACACCAAATACCCCGTGAAGTTCTGGTTGCTCAACAATTACTTGTCACCTCAATTCAGGGTATGTGGTTTTATTTATTTATTTTTTAAATACGAATTTTCATACTGAATTATCGGTCGGTTCTCTTTAATGAGAGAACCCGAATGGTACCATTTTTTTTTGAGCACAGCGCTGACTCTGAGCGGAGTTCAGCGCTCTGACTGAAATGTTTAAATCCCAGACTTTATTGGCCAGTGCAGGAAAACGCGATTTAGGATTTAGGCATTTAAATTTTTAAATTAGTCATATGTTTTTATTCTAAGTGAGTATATATTTAATTTGTTTTTCAAAATGGCATTTTGGACCTTTTCCCTTTTTTTAAATTTTTCAGGAATCCCTTCCCGTGATGGCTTCTCACTACGGCTTTGACTATCAACTTATCGAATACAAATGGCCAAGTTGGCTGCACCAACAGACAGAGAAACAGCGCGTCATGTGGGGGTCAGTTTTCACCAAAAAAAGCTTGCGTATGTCAAAAATTAGCGCGACATATAAAGGCCAAACATTATAAACCAGAAAATTTTGTGAAATGTGGGCCACCAACAGTTTTATTGCCAAAAAAAAATTACGAAATTTAAACCGCCATTCTACGGTGTCACATGATATGGCGCTTTCTCCGAACTTACTCGTAGGGAATAGCCCCAACAAAGGCATTTATCGTTTCATAAAAATATGTATTTGTTTCATTTTTTACAGCTATAAAATTCTCTTCCTCGACGTGTTATTCCCCTTGGACGTGAAGAAAATCATTTTTGTTGATGCCGACCAAATTGTTCGCACTGATCTCATGCAACTGATGGAGCACGATCTTGAGGGCGCCCCATATGGGTTAGTCATATTGGCTATTCCTTTAAAATTTTTATGATTTAAAGTCCTTTCTTATGTTTTTCATTTTTTATGGTAAAATACCGCTAGGTTTAAATTTGTGCTCAAGGCTTCTGAGTTTTCGTTTTTGTTTTAATATCATAGAAACTCGTTTGCCTTTTTTCTTTCCATTTGACTCGGATTTTTTTTTATTTGTTCTATTAACTTGGCCTCGAAATACTCTGAGCATAGTACAATATTTTGTATCGACTAATAGGTTCGGTATTATTACGGTAACCCAATGTTATGACCTTTATTGAGTAATTTTGTGGCCGACCATGCATGTAATAATTAATGGGCTTGCGAATTTTTAACTTATTTCACTCATTTCAAAATTATTTGAAAAAATTAATGGGCTTGCTGATAAAAATAACTTTAGCAATAAAACAAAAAAAATAAATATGAATTTTTTCAAAATTAATATAAAAAATCACGAAAAAAAGGTTTTTATGAAAAAGAGGGTCTTAAAAATTATTATAGTTCCATGCGAGGTACCTGATTGCTGTAGCGCGAAGTACAACACTTTGTTATTTATGGCCATTAATTTGATTTGTTCAGTTTTATATTTTCTAATTTCTACCGAAAGGTTCTTATTTTAGTTTTACATTTCTTTTTTACATCACTTTTATTTTGTTTTATTCCCACTTTCCTTCTCCGTTTCAGTTATACGCCGTTTTGCGAAAGTCGCAAGACAATGGACGGCTTCCGTTTCTGGAAGAGCGGCTACTGGGCACAGCATTTGGCCGGTCGCAAATACCACATCAGTGCCCTTTATGTGGTTGATTTGGTCAAATTCCGGTGCATTTTAAGCAAATTAAATAGTAAATTTAGTATTTTCATATAATTTTCCAGACAAATTGCCGCCGGTGACCGTCTCCGTGGCCAGTACCAAGGGCTCAGCTCAGACCCCAACTCGTTGTCAAACTTGGACCAGGACTTGCCCAACAACATGGTGTGCCATTATGATGCTAGTAGATCTCATCGGAATAGGACAAATCTTTGCGGGGAAAAATTGCCAAATAACTTTTTTTAGAATATTACCAATAATTTTCTTGAGGAATTTTGAAAAATGCAAAAATGTTTCCAAAATAACAGAAATTAAAAATAAATTATGACAAATTTAATTTTTCCAGACAATTTTTCTTTTCCAACTTTTTTCAAGCTAATTCGGTCCCGGCATGATAATGAAAAAAAAATTTATCATGCAATAAAGGGACTGAGTTGGCTGACACTTTTATGGCGTTTCTATTACACTCTCATGTATTGTCTGTCACACATACACAGATTCATCAAGTGCGCATCCACTCACTGCCCCAGGAATGGCTTTGGTGCGAGACATGGTGCGATGATGCATCGAAAGACACTGCAAAAACCATTGACCTTGTAAAAATTAAATTTTAAATCTTAGTAGGGTCTTCCTCCTTTGTTTTTAACAAAATTCCGAGGCCCAGACCCAAGTTCGAACAACAAAAAAAAGGTCAAAAACGAAATTTACGAAATTCACTTTATTTTGACCAATCTGTTTTTGATCGTCCATTCACTGGTTTTGGTACTGATTTTTCGTTATTAACAACACTCGGGCTAGGGCAGAAATACGGGGAGCAGGACGAAACGTCGTCGCCAAAAAGTCGTCGAAAAAAATAGCTAAAAAACCTTGATTTTTTTAGAAAAATTCCTTTGTCTTTTCTAGCAGAAAATTTCTGAAAACCCAAAAATTTTTGAAAAAATTCTGAAATTTTCAAAAAATAAATCATGAAATTTGAATGTTTAAGAATTTTCTTGATGTTTTCAGAAATTTTCTGCAAGAAAAGACTTAAAGGAATTTTTCTAAAAAAATTCAAGTTTTTTTAGCTATTTTTTCGTCGATGTTTCGGTGGCCGCGTTTTGGGGTGTACCCAGAAATACGGGGAACAGGACAAAATCACGCCGCCGAAATAACGCCGAGACAAAATCACGCCGTCAGAAAATTAAAAAAAAAAAACCCGTGTAGAAAAAATTGCAATGTTTTTTAAGGAAATTTCCGAAAAAGTTGCGAATTGCTGAAAACTCTCCTCGGGTCGCGCATCTTAGTCGCCTTCCACCCAGAGCAGCTCTTCCCCCCCCCCCCCCACTTCGTTCCCCACCGAAATTTTTAAAAAAAAACTTCTAATTCTTAAAATTTCTCTAATAAATTACTAGGAATTTTTTTCAGGCAGGGAATTTCAAGAAAGACTTAAAATTTTTACATTTTCTGGAATTTTTCAAAATTTATGAAAATTTTCCGAAAATTTCCTGCCTGAAAAAATTCCTTGTAATTTATTAGAGAAAAATTTTTAAGAATTAAATTTTTTTTTAAATAAAAAAATTTTCGGAGGGGCAACGGCGGTGGGGGAAACGAGGTGCACCCCCTTCCACCATTAATTTGGATTAGGATTTTGTCGATTTCTTCTAGCTTTTGTAAATTCCAAGAATAAATTTATCATGACTTGAAACATTAAAAGGTCATTTTAAAAATAATCTCGGTTTTACTATTTAAATTAAGTGCAACAATCCGCTGACCAAGGAACCAAAGTTGGACTCGGCAGTTCGAATTGTGTCGGAATGGACCGAGTTGGACAACGAAATCAAGCAGTTATTTTTGGCATCCAATGCTGAAAAACAGCCGAAAGAAACAACAACAACAACATTGGGTGATAAGGATGATGACAATGATATGCACGGCGAATTATAAGAGAAAAGAATAGGTCCCCCAAAAAACTATTTGATTGCCTCATGCATGGAGAAATGCTTTTAACTTAAATTGTGTATTATAATTAATTACTATTTTTCTGTCCTTTTGTTATTTAATGATAATTTATATATTTTCATTAATGTGATTGTATTTTAATGTTTTTTGTTAACTAATTCGAAGAGCTCCAGTGAATTTATGAATGTTAATGTTGAATAATAAGCAAGAATATCATCGAAAATATATTATTGGACTAGACGAAATGGGCCAGCTTTGTCTAAGCCAAATTATTACGCAATATCTTTTATAAACAGCGATATTCCCGTTAGAAAAGTGTCGGGCAGTTTGGCCGAAAAAGAGTTCGGGGCGAGAAAAAGTTGGGTCGCAGGAGCGCTTGCCGTCTTTTTATTTCCAACAGGAAAGTACCTAAATCAATTTGTAAAACTGTTTAGGGTTCGCAAATCTAAATTTTAAAAGCCTCGTTTTGTTAGCGAAAAAAACATTTATTTTCGAGAAATATGTAATCAAAGAGAAAGAAATCAGGGTTCTATTTCACTTTTTGAGTCCAATCGAGTCAATTCCTTTGTACGGAATACAATTTTTTGCCTATAAATATGCGACCAGTAAATTAAAAAAAAACTTGTTCAAAATGCATATTGATTTTGATCCATTAAAAGTCGAGTGGTCAGCTTTCGCTCTTTAAATGCCTCAGTATCGTCTGTTTTTTTGATTAATCAATATGGCGGAAAAAGCTACAATATATTTCGAGGTCAATCTTACCAGCGCGGTAATGGGATTGGTTCAGTGTTTCGTAGCCTAATGCGATACCTAATTCCACTTGGAAAGGAAATTGGCTCTACAATTGGCCGCCAAGGGCTGGAGTCGGGCAACCGTATCATATCCAATGTGTTATAAGGAAAAGACCTCAAAGATTCATTGATAACTGAAAGCAAGGCGGGCTTAAAAAATTTGATAGATCATTGACATTTTTGGGCTTGCCAATTGCTCGTCAGCATCATCGCAGGATCGTTAAGCTATTTGAAAGCGGGAGAGAAATGACATCGATATAATAACAATAATAATTTGTAAACTTATGAAAATAAACAAAAATAGGGGGTTAATGGAATTGCTCTTTAAAATGATTAAAGTGGATCGAAATCTCGATTTTTATACTCACAAAAATCAAAAAAAAATAAGAGAAAAAATTTGTTGTTTATTCTCGCTCCGCCCCTGATGCAACCGAAACACTGATTTTTGACAAGTTACGACCCGATGGACGTAGCTGTCTCACATTACACGGTGGCCGTCTCACTCTGTACGGTGGATGACGTGACCATCACACTTTACACTACACGATAGTCGTCTCACTCTACACGGTGGAGAACGTAGCTGTGTCACTCTACGCGGTGGAGGACGTAGCTGCCTCACTCTACACGGTGGAGTACGTAGCTGTCTCATTCTACACGGTGGAGGACGTAGCCTCGTCACTCTACACGGTGGAGGAGGTAGTTGTGCCACTCACTAGGGCTGCTCGGTAGTACCGATACCGAGTCGGTAAAAGTACCGGGTTTTTTTTGGTACCGGTACCGGAACCGAGTACCGGGTTCTTGGTACCGACTACTCGGTACTTTTTTATACCCCTAAAGATTGGGTTTTGGTCAAGAATTTAAAAACTGTTGAGGAAAGTATTCATTCCATTATTATTTTTTAAAAATTATTTATCGACACGATTATTTGTTTTCGACAAATTTTATTTGCATATACTTTTAAGCAGAGATCGCATTTGTCCTTATTTGGAGGGGTCGAATCTTAGAAAATAAAAAAATCCTTATTTCTAAGATCCGTCCTTATTTGAGCCTATGATCCTATTTTGTCCTTATTTCTTACTCTGAGGTAAAAAAATTAGAAAAATGGGTGTTTTTTACAATTTTTTGAAGCGATTTCGTTATTATTTTTTCAAAAATTTTCCCGGCGGTGCCTAGCGGCACCACCGGCAACATGACGATTCGTCCGCCCAGTCAAAAACGTACGATTCGTCCGCTCAGCAAGAAAACTGCGATTCGTCCGGACGACGATTCGTCCGGCAACGATTCGTCCGCCCATCCAAAAAAGCGCCAAAAACATAAAATTACTTTAACTTTTTGTGGTTTTTCTTTTGGCATTTTTTATAAGTTCTCTTATTAGCTATGTCAGATGTTAAAAAACTTAAATTGTTTTATGTTTTTGGCACTTTTTAGCCGGGCGGACGAATTGTCTTCCGGACGAATCGTATTTCTTTTGCTGGGCGGACGAATCGTAGTTTTTTGGCTAGGCGGACGAATCGTACGTTTTTGGCTGGGAGGACGAATCGTTGCCGGACCAATCGTCGTCCGGACCAATCGTCGTCCGGACGAATCGTACGGCAGCGGCACCACCGGACCCATTTCGCCTATGTTTATTAAAATTTATTTAGAAAAGTAAAAAAAGGTAATTAAGAAACGGCTTTAAAAATTACAAATAATATACTCCTAAAACCCGAATTTCAAAACCAAAAATTTGGCCAAAAATAATTTTTGTTTTATTTTTTACAGAAATATTGCAAATTTTTGCCCGAGAATTTAAAATGTAGGCACCGCCTGGAAAAAATCTGAAAATATTAAAGAAATCGCTTCAAAAAAATAGTAAAAAAAGTAAACATTTTCTTATTTTTTAGCATAGACATACCGTTGCACACAAGCTATGCGGAGGACATACCGTCGCACACACTCTACGCGGAGGACATACCGTCACACACTCTACGCGGAGGACATACGTCACACTCTACGCGGAGGACATACAGTCGCATCTCTACGCTGAGGACATACCGTCGCACTCTACGCGGAGGACCTATCGTCACACTCTATGCGGCGGCGGAGGATTTGATCAACGTGCCCAGGGATTGAACCTTCATTGACAAAGGCCATTAACCATTTCACCATCTGGGCCCCAAGTAAATTGGAATATAAAACATTAATGAAAATAAATCTTATTTATTTTATGTATTTTTTAATTTGAGAAATTTTGAATTTCTATTTTGGCGATATATTTTTTTAATTTAAATGTGATTCATAAAAAATTGTTTGCATCTGTTGAATTTTACAATAGTGAATAAAAAATATAATTCGGACACTTGCAAACTCTACGGAACCATTCCCTAGCGCATTGAATGTGAAAAAAATGCTTACACAGGGTAACGGTAGCCTCCATAGTGGAGGCAACAAGTACTCCTGGCAAATGCTGCACATCTTCAGCCATTTGAATATTAACTTCCATCGAGGGAAAGATCTTTCCTAATTCGGCGTGCGTTAGTCCCCGAGGCAGTGGAGGCGCTGGCGGAGGCGGCGAGTGCGTGCGCGAACGAATACGCCGCCGGCGTCGCTCCTAAAATGTTTTTTGATTCCGACAATTTTTTTAACGAATTTCAATATTTGATAAATTGAACATTTTAAGAAACTTTTTTTGATAAAATAAATGAAAATCAATAATTAACATATTTTTTTTGGCTCTTCAATTCACCATTTGGCGTCCACCACCACTACCACCACCCGCGCCTCCACTGCCGGCGCCCCAATAACGACCGCCACTGCAACTGCCACCAGCAACACTAGCGGGACCACCACCACCACCCCACCACCACCACCACCACCACCACCATAAAGTTGTTGTTGTGGCGGTTGTTGGTACTGCTGTAGGTGATGTTGTAGTGGTGGTTGTGGTCGCTGATAGCGTAGTTGTAATTGCTGCTGTTGTTGCTGTTGTTCGTGGTGGTTTTGAGGCACAAAAAAAGCAGGCAAAAATGGGGCCATTTGTTGCTGTTGTGTCAATGCTGGCATTGCTGCCGCCCATATTTCTCGCTGTAATGAATGTTGTAGTTGTTGCTGTTCATTTTGGCTCGCTTGGAGAAGCAGTGCCAATGCCGTTTGTATTTGTTGCTGCTGCTGCTGGTGATGTGGCGGCGGCAAAAAGGAGCGTGCTGCCATTGGGCATACAGAAATTTTAATTTAATAATAAAAAAACAAGATAATTCTTAATTTAAGTAACTCTTAAATTAATATTTGGAATTGAAGAAAAAATTCACCTTCTTGCCCGTTCGGCGCCCAATGGGTGGGCTAAAATTAATTTTGATAATAAATTTTCTCTCAAAAAATTAATAATTTTTTTAATAACATTTTATTTCACGTCTGCCAAAACAAATGTGGGTGCAATTCAAGGTATTGGCCAAACCTTTATACAACAACTTAAAGTGTCAGTTGGTAATACAGAAATCTATGATAGTGATAATTTATACCCATACAACATATCTAACCAATGTTTTGTCTCATTCCAAAGATGTTCAAAATTTAACGGCGACCAGGTTTTATCATAGCGAAAGACATGACGTTGACACTGATAAAGGGTTCAAAGAACGCTGCAAACAGTTTAAAGGTGGATAAAGGGCCCAGTTTCTGTCTCTTTAGATTTTGATCTAGGAAATCAGGAATTGTTTCTCTTGAACAATCTTGATCTATTCTTTACCATTATAAAGCCAAAGACATTTTTCTCATTCAGACACTTAAACAAAATGACCTTTTGGAATACAGGATTCGGGTACATGATGCTAAAATTTATGCTAAAATGGTTGAGGTACAGCCATCAATGAATATGAGCATATACAAAATGCTTGAGAAGCAACCGGCAATCTATGCTGTGCGGAAAACCGAGGTGAAGTCTGCCTTTATCAGTGCAGGCAGGTATGAGGCGGAATAAATGTGTTCAGCGCTACAATTCCTCGGCGAATAAAATTGGGCTGGTAGAAAATGGGGCGTTCAACGGGGGCAAAAAATTACACCCATTCAACTTCAAACATTTTGATATACGAGAGATTTCGGTCCATGCTGGTGGCTTCATATACCCAATGGTACCGTAAAGCTGGCCTTTAAAAAGGATGCTTTTGTAAGGACCTATGTTGACCTATATGAAGCATTAGGTATGGCAAATTCTGACAGGTCATGCGACCTCTCACGACAGCAATTCAAAAATGGTTGGACATTGTTTGTGATCCCCCTCACTTCAACGTTGGGTATAGTGCCGGGTATGAGCTGATGCGAAATGGTACCACGACAATACGAGCAACCTTCAACACGGCAATACCAGGCGGAGGTGTTGAAATGATACTGCTCGGTGAATTTGCTCAAATGATAAAGATTGATTACAAACGCCATATTGTTTCCGACTCTAAGCTGAGCTATTTTTTTTAAATGTATAAATATAACTAAACTGATTTACTCGGTTAAAAAACATAATGAATAACCTTACAATAGCAACCAGTTCAATACAGGCATACAAATTTTGAACAATTACAATGATAATGATGATGACGATGCAGATCAGCCTTTGCATATTACAAAATTTGAAAAAATAATTTTATTTTTTCGTCTCTACCTTTTAATATTTCCGATATTACTTCTTTGTTGGCTTTCTCTCGTTAACTTTCTAAAACGATTCGGTTATATTAACCAAAATGAAGCCAATCATATCTTAAAACAAAAACAATTTAAAAAAGGTCTTCAAAAAAAAAACTAACATCATAAACTTGATAGTGTAAATCCGCTCTTTTTGAAATGACGAAAAAGGTCCCGGTGCCAGCATACAATATAATGTCATTGACATTTTTGGGCTTTCCAATTGCTCGTCAGCATCATCGCAGGATCGTTAAGCTATTTGAAAACGGGAGAGAAATGACATTGATATAATAACAATAATAATTTGTAAACTTATGAAAATAAACAAAAATAGGGAGTTAATGGAATTGCTCTTTAAAATGATTAAAGTGGATCGAAATCTCGATTTTTATACTCACAAAAACCAAAAAAAAAATAAGAGAAAAAATTTGTTGTTTATTCTCGCTCCGCCCCTGATGCAACCGAAACACTGATTTTTGACAAGTTACGACCCGATGGACGTAGCTGTCTCACATTACACGGTGGCCGTCTCACTCTGTACGGTGGATGACGTGACCATCACACTTTACACTACACGATAGTCGTCTCACTCTACACGGTGGAGGACGTAGCTGTGTCACTACGCGGTGGAGGACGTAGCTGCCTCACTCTACACGGTGGAGTACGTAGCTGTCTCATTCTACACGGTGGAGGACGTAGTCTTGTCACTCTACACGGTGGAGGAGGTAGTTGTGCCACTCCACTAGGGCTGCTCGGTAGTACCGATACCGAGTCGGTAAAAGTACCGGGTTTTTTTGGTACCGGTACCGGAACCGAGTACCGGGTTCTTGGTACCGACTACTCGGTAATTTTTTATACCCCTAAAGATTGGGTTTTGGTTAAGAATTTAAAAACTGTTGAGGAAAGTATTCATTCCATTATTATTTTTTAAAAATTATTTATCGACTCGATTATTTGTTTTCGACAAATTTTATTTGCATATGCTTTTAAGCAGAGATCTCATTTGTCCTTATTTGGAGGGGTCGAATCTTAGAAAATAAAAAAATCCTTATTTCTAAGATTCGTCCTTATTTGAGCCTATGATCCTATTTTGTCCTTATTTCTTACTCTGAGGTAAAAAATTAGAAAAATGGGTGTTTTTTACAATTTTTTGAAGCGATTTCGTTATTATTTTTTCAAAAATTTTCCCGGCGGTGCCTAGCGGCACCACCGGACCCATTTCGCCTATGTTTATTAAAATTTATTTAGAAAAGTAAAAAAAGGTAATTAAGAAACGGCTTTAAAAATTACAAATAATACACTCCTAAAACCCGAATTTCAAACCCAAAAATTTGGCCAAAATTCGTCAAAAATAATTTTTGTTTTATTTTTTACAGAAATATTGCAAATTTTTGCCCGAGAATTTAAAATGTAGGCACCGCCTGGAAAAAATCTGAAAATATTAAAGAAATCGCTTCAAAAAAATAGTAAAAAAAGTAAACATTTTCTTATTTTTTAGCCTAGACATACCGTTGCACACAAGCTATGCGGAGGACATACCGTCGCACACAATCTACGCGGAGGACATACCGTCGCATCTCTACGCTGAGGACATACGTCACACTCTACGCGGAGGACATTCCGTCGCATCTCTACGCTGAGGACATACCGTCGCACTCTACGCGGAGGACCTATCGTCACACTCTATGCGGCGGCGGAGGATTTGATCAACGTGCCCAGGGATTGAACCTTCATTGACAAAGGCCATTAACCATTTCACCACCTGGGCCCCAAGTAAATTGGAATATAAAACATTAATGAAAATAAATCTTATTTATTTTATTTTTTTTTAATTTGAGAGATTTTGAATTTCTATTTTGGCGATATATTTTTTTAATTTAAATGTGATTCATAAAAAATTGTTTGCATCTGATGAATTTTACAATAGTGAATAAAAAATATCCCCACCCCCCAAAAAATATGCAGCATTTGCCAAGCACCTTGCTGGCTCCACTACTGAGGCAACAATTACGTCATGCCGGCATTATTTTCACTTTCTCTGCGCGAGAGAACGATTGAGTAGAGTAGCAGGATGTCCTCATGGCAATTCGGACACTTGCAAACTCTACGGAACCATTCCCTAGCGCATTGAATGTGAAAAAAATGCTTACACAGGGTAACGGTAGCCTCCATAGTGGAGGCAACAAGTACTCCTGGCAAATGCTGCACATCTTCAGCCATTTGAATATTAACTTCCATCGAGGGAAAGATCTTTCCTAATTCGGCGTGCGTTAGTCCCCGAGGCAGTGGAGGCGCTGGCGGAGGCGGCGAGTGCGTGCGCGAACGATTACACCGCCGGCGTCGCTCCTAAAATGTTTTTTGATTCGAGAAGAAGCGGCGGAATACGGCGTAGACGCTAATAGGGCTATGATCCCTCGGTTCGAGACACACCGCAACGGCATGCAGTTTTTTTTACGCAATTGCCACTCTTGCGATGGGCAACGAATACCAAATGAATGTTGAAAATCACATACATTACTACATTTCATTACGCACAAGTGGTCTCGAGAATATGGTAAATTTTTGAAATCCAATCGAATATAATTTTTTCAAATTGTATTTATTGTTTTCAGCGTGCCGAAGTCCGCAATTACTTTGGCACTGTCCAATTGGCACATGAAATTTCTTCCCAATTTGATTGCCGATACACTTTCCTCGCTTTGGATGCGGACGGATGTGTAAGAAGTGCTAATTTTAACACAATGATAAGAAGTTGCACCAAATATTTCAGTCAATTAATGGACGCTTATTTTGATGATTATCATATTTTCTGAAATACATCTCCAGTCAGAGGGGACAGTATTCTTTAAATTCCCCACAAAAAAGAGGCTTTGTTTTAGTGACACTAATTTAGTGAGGGAGGAGCTCTATTTTAGGAAATGTATTTGTAATGGTTTTTAAATAATATTCGTTTTTTCAAAAATTCCAGGATTGGGACCTCTGTAGAGTCGAATTTGACGATGACAAAAAAATGTGCTTGAACTGGAACAAACTGATGGAACACATTTACGACCAATTGGGTGAGGTGAGGGAAAATATTATTTTATTTTAAAAATTATTTTTAATTTTTGTCAATGAAAAATAATGGAGTTCCGCTTCTAATCCCCACGAAAGTTCTCCTCTAAGAAACCCAAAAAATTTTTTGTATTAATTAATATTTTCGTCTAAGATTGAAAGGGTCGGCACTTTGCCCGATTTGCCAATTTAAACGCATGAGAAAGATGATCAACAATTCCAACGACTTACAAGTCATTTTGAAAAATATCACCACTACTCACAATGCTTCAAAATCTCACAAAATATTTCATTTTGATTTTCGCATTTTCTTTACTTTTACTCATCTCATTTTTTATTTTTAAATTGTATGTGCTTTATTGACCAAAAGTTTCATTAAATGTTTTTCTTTATTTTCAAACTCTTTTGCATGTTTTCATTTGTTTTATAATTTAAAAAAATGCTTTTTATATTTTTTATTGTTTTTTTAAGAATTCATTTTTGGATCTGTTTATCGCATTTAATTGGCGTGGAACATGCAAGGCAATCAAATTGAAGCTGAATAAAATCATTTAAGGACAAACAGAAACAAATTAAATCGAATATCAACCGATAGGGTCGAGCAGTATGAAGGGACACACAAAGGAAGGTTTCTCAGGCAAAAATCAGTCCGAACTGAAGCCCGGAAAATTGGAAAACTGGCTCCCATTTTTTAATCAGTCGTTGCCAACAGACGCAGTAGGGTTAAAAATAAGAACAAATAATAAAATTTCGTCATACGTTAAGGGCCTCAAAATGGGCAAATGCTCTTATAGGGGCAAATAACAAGTCTGGCTTGTTTCGACTGATGATTAGGGCTCTTATCCTTTGTGCTAAAAAATAGTAAATTTAAAGGTGCCGCCGGAAAATTTTTAAAAAAAGGAACTGAGTATGGATTTTACGCCGAAAATAGCAATTTTTAATTTATATTCGCAATTTTTTTTTAAATTTCATTTTTTCCCGCTTTGCGGACTTAGAATGTGTTGGAATGCATATAATTATCTCACTAATGAAGTGAGTAATTAATTTTTTGGAACAATTGGGCCAATTTGCCTCAGCGTTCTGGCGCCTTTGACCCTTCTTTTGCCAAGGATTTTTGGTAAACCCGCTTACATTTATCCTTTAGATTTGGCTTATTTTTAAGTCCTTCTGCAGTTTTTTTAGGCAATGTGTGCGTGTCGCATTGACCATTGTTCCAAATAATTGAGAAGGATAAAAAAAATTTTTGAATAAAAGAAAAAAAAGCAAAAAATGACTTGCGTTTAAGAAATTATTTCTTTGTTCATTTGGGTTATATAAATGGTAATTTGACTTGCGCCTAGAGAAAAATTTGAAATTTTTACTTAGTGTACAAATTACTTTTTGATAAATGACATAAACTTGGGTAACCTTTTTGGTGATGCGACATTTGCGGCGCGGGACCCAGAAAAAATTGTAGAATGAATTAAGCTAATTGTTCTTAGTGTCATTCGAACCTCCAAAATATGCTCTACATTATACCAAAAAATCAAAAGAATTGATTAAGTTTCGGAAAAGTTATGATAAAAAGATAACCAAAAACAGACGTTCTCAAATTTTTGAAAGCACCCGACCTCGGGAATGAAAAGAAATTGGCACCCCATAAATTTTGACCCAGACTTGGTCCATTCTTTCAATAATTAACAAAACAGTGAACATCGAACTTCGGTTAGCCGACATTTGCGGACCGACATTTGCGGACCGACATTTGCGGACCGACTTTTGCGGACCGACTTTTGCGGACCGACATTTGCGGACCAATATTTTCGGACAAATTATAATAAAAAAATATTTTTTATCCTTGAATACAACATAAAAAATTTGTTTTTCATAAAAATCAAATTATGAGCGGCCAGACGATACATATTGTTCGAATTTGATTTTTATACTCCTCACCCAACTTAGGAAAATTAAAAGTGTTCAAATCTGATGATTGAAAATTATTATTTTTACTTTTAAAAATTTAATTTTACATAATTCCTTTATTATCCTTCTTAAAAAATTTTTTAATTAATAATTAGTCTAAAAATATTGGTCCGCAAATGTCGGTCCGCAAATGTCGGTCCGCAAATGTCGGTCCGCAAATGTCGGTCCGCAAACGTCGGTCCGCAAATGTCGGTCCGCAAATGTCGCACTACGCGAACTTCACTCTTTTCCTTCCGACCTCTCATTGTTGGCTGTGATATTTGCTGCGTTTAAGCAACGGAAAGGCACCCGTCTGCGTCGGCACTTCTGTCGCCAATTCCTCTGTTTTGCGTGCCGATTTTGTAAAAAACTTAATTTTGGCAAAAAACAAAAATTGTTTTTTTAGGATTATTTCTATCAATTTGTTAAACCCGCTGCTACATGTCTTATTTCAAAAAATTTTCTTGATCAGATTAGAGTCAGCCTTGTCATCGTTAACTAGTCACAATTTTTTGATTATCGAGTTTAACAATTCTACTTTTTTGTCGGAGCCCAATCAGAATAAGCGCAAATGCAGCGAGAACAACGAGGCCCCAATGTCAATTCCAACCCAAATCAATACGGAATTTTTGTTGTTGTCGCTACTGATTTTCACCTTTTGGTCATGCGTCTTCATCTTTTCAGCGCCAACATTTGCGGCACCGAAGGCCATCACTGTCAACAGCAGCACTTTCGAGCGCAGTGGCACCTAAATTCGGTTCATCTGCCTTTTTTTAAACCTCCGATTTTTTGGCCCAAAAACAAAGTCCTTTTTTTAATTCGCTTAAAATCACGTCCAAAAAAGTTGAGAGCACCACTCACTTAATAAAAACATTTAAATTTTCAAACAACATAATGATAATAATAATTCTAAATATTTATTATAAATTTAATTTAAAATAATTTCAAAAAAAAATCTTTATTTTTCAATTAAAACACTTAAAATTATCACTTTCACGGAAACAAAAAAAAAGAAAATGTAAATCGTAATAATTTTTCAAAAAAACAAGAATATTTTAGGCTAAAATCTTTTTTAATCTTGCACTTAGTCCTGCCGGGCCAAAACATTTTCGAGCCCTTCCCACCCTTTCGAATTGTTGGGCGGCCTAAAACAGAACCATTGTACGGTTTGGCACGACGCACCATAATTTGGAGCAGACGCAGGAACATTCAGTAACCAAAGATGCACAGAAAAACCTGTAAAAATTTGACAATCATTAAACAGTGATCGGTAATTTCGATTAATTGAAAAATGCTTAAGGTAATGCTCGCCGCCGGGGAGGAAAAAAATTTATGAAATTAATCGAGAAATTCGTGAATTTTTTAAGTTTTTTTCAAGACGTTAAAATCGCCTAATATTTTAAAGTATCGATTGGTAATCTGTAAATTTTGTAGGTGCAGAAAACTTGTAAAAACCATGTTCACACATTTGCGATCCCGGCTTTTGTGGCTATACCCAAATCGGTTTCAAATTTAAATATTGCATCAATGCTAAATGCCCTTATAAACTGTTTAAAATATACGGAATTATTTAATATTTCGTCTCTCTTTTTTGATGATTGTTAAAACCATCATTAAATTATAAAAACAGCCGAATATTTCCTAAAATTTCAAAAAAATTGAAATCATTTTTGAACATTGGTGTAAATGTCCGAGCCGCCGCAAATGGCACAAACCAGGAAAAATTTTTTTGGCCACTCCCCCACCCCAGAAAATCAACTTACATGCACAAAAAAAAACAGTGGAAGCAAAAGATGACGGTGAGAAGAATGGGTGAGGGAAGGGGGGGGGAAGAGCAAAATGATATCGTTGGTTACAAAATAAAAACAAACGGAGCAGGAAAAGCCGTTGGTGGTGAATATGGTTAACCGTAGTCCCTTGCCTAAGGCGATTTGTGATCGCTGATTGTGTCCTTTACTCTTATTTATAGTATGGAATAATATCCTTTATTCCAATGGTATGGACCATAAAATATATATATATATTATATGAGTATACTATTATATGATAAAGGAAGAGGAAGGGACTCCCGATTCGACCGGGACAGATGAGGAGAGAGGGATTGGGAGAAGGGCGTTAGCCCAATGCCTCCGATCAGAATGAATTGAATAAGAGGTTGGGAGATGCACAATTGTGAGGGGAGGGGCGGGGCGAAAGATCGAGAATGCTTGGTGAGTAACAAACAACTGACTCTCAGTGGTTTGCCGCACGCCCGCCCATCCTTTCGGCGCTGGGGGCAACAAAAGTGAACGGCAACAACACATAAATTGAGGGCGGAGATGGATGGGAAAAAGGGGACAAAAAGATGTTTTTTAATGATAATTCAGCCATGGTTTTGAAGCAAACTTTTGAAGGAAAAAACGGTGATTGATGAAAGATGACTGTGCGTGCCCCGCCCCGTAAGCATTTTCTTTGCCCTCCCTCGCCGCCACCGCACCGTCACCCAACCACCGTTTGTCAACTTTGATTGACATGAAAAAAAAATTTTTCAAGAAATTATGTTGAAGATATCTCTCTTTTAAAAGTAAAGAATATATATTTTAAAATTGTTTTTTCGATTAATTGTAGAAAAGGCTTTTGGGAAAGAAAATAGAGGAAATATTTTTTGGACATTTCTTGACTAATTAGTTAAATTTTGAAGGCTTTGCCTGGCAGCGACCCCTGGTCCCGGTACATAACGTTGTCACGATCCCGGCTTTGATGGTCCTGGTTAGCCCCGTTTCCTGTTGAAAACAAGCCGGGTACCGGTTTTCCTGGTCCCTGCTGGCTTTCGTGGTCACCATTATTCCCGGACCCGGATGAAATTTCCCGTCCCGGTATTCATGAGCCCATTTAACCCTGGTTCCGGTCGAAAATGCTGGTCCCGGTCCCGGACCCCGATTTTTGTGCCGTTTGGCATTTTCTTATATTCCTAGTACATAAAAAATTTTAATAAATTTTTATGGTTTCGTGCCTAATAGTGGTCGGCACAGTAGAACAGCCAATATTTGAGAATTTGAAAAATAAAAATTTTATTTTGGGTTCGGCTACATCCCTGGACCTATCCTTTCCAAAAATTCATAAAGTAATAAAAATTCCTCTTCCAATTTACTCATAACACTATGGGTAAAGTAAAAAATTATATATCTATGTGTTTCATTTAATGAAATGAGAACTGAGACCACCCGATCAAACGGACCATTTAATGACGTAAGACCGTGTTCTGGACCTAAGTGTAAAGCTTCGGGCTTTTTTAAGGTGCCGTGCACACCCAATTTTTGGTGATATCCTCCCAGCACAGAAGAGAAAAGGAGGAGAAATTGCACACGCACTCATTTTAGCTTTTAATGGACCAAAATGACGCCATAGGCGGAGGAGGAGAGGGAGGAGAGGGTAACCTTGTACACCCCTCCTGCTCCGGGATTTATTTCTGACTAAGCTAGTTGCCTTTCAGCAGCTGCCTAATGGAAGCAGTGACCAAATTGAGCCACACAATGATGGATCAGAACAATGAGCCAAAAATGGATGAATGACATTTTGCCAGAGATTGGCACTATCGATGCGACTATTTTTTTATTTTCTTACATAATAGAACCAAGATTGTCGATTTAATTGCAACAAATAAAACAAAAATTAAGATTTTAAAAAGAGTAAACACCCAATGTTAATTAAACCCCTACGAAATTTGCCTTTCATTGATGTAAATAATAGACAAAAGTGAAAATTAATTTTCAAAATGTGTCTTCTTGATCATGGACACGGTATGCTCAAATTAAAAAGGCGTCGTGCTATTGTTCCCTCCTCCTACAAACATTTTTATCAATTTACACCCTCTTAAATTTGGAATTTTTTAAGTCCTATTTTGAGTGTTTTTAGGTCCTAAAACCGTATCCTCTAATCGCGACATTTGGCTGTCGACGTGCTGAGGCATTAATTAAATTGGGCCACCCTGCTGTTCGTTAGTTAAATTCGCCAATAAATTGAATATTTTCAATATGCATAATTTTGTAATAATAGCTTTTTTTTGGCGTTATTTCAAATATAATTGTAGAGAAAAGGGCGCTGCCCGTCATTTTGCCGACGCGTCGTTTTGCCGACTAAGCCAAAAAAAGTCGTTTCGCCGACGCGTCGTTTTGCCGACGCGTACTATTTTCTTTTGACAAATTCCTTTTTTTTTCTTCGGTCCAATAAACGTTAAAGGAGAAATGAATAACCAAAGGATTGTCCTCCTAAGAAGGGAAAGGGAAAATGGGCAGAGAGCAGCAAGCACTTCATTCACCCACTCATTCTCTCTCTCTCTTTCTCTAATACTTTTCTATATGCACTGCTTTCATCGTTTGTGTTTCTCTCCCCCCTATATCATATGGCCTATTTTCATTGGGCAATTTGTGTATCCCCGGGTAATTGGATTCAGTCACACAGTTTGTGCTTAAGTAAGGGTTTACCAGCTCAGATCCCAACCATTTAAGGTGTTGCACGAGCTTCGAAACACCTATAAAGAAAAAGTGGCAATGACTGTTGGAAGACAATTTTGGCCGTTGCTTCTCGTGATCGTGATCCATCTGCTTACAATTTCCTCACGAGTCTTCACGATACTCTCGTAAGTTTTATTTATGACATAATGAAAAAGCCTTTTATTTATGTTTTGTTTTACTTATAGAAAATTTCAATTTTAAGACTGTCCAGCGTCCTGTTACTTATGATGTTGAGTCCCACCAATCCACGTCCAAGTTACCCATTATTCCATCCGCAGTGGAAAGTCAACCGAAGAAGCTCATCAATGCTCCGGTAATATTTTTAATAACATTTTTTATACTAATGTGGACATATTTTGCAGCCTAATTTGCCAAGAATCAAGAAGTGATTAAATTTGACCAAAAAAAAATATTTATTGCATATTATAAACTTATTTGTTGTTGCATTTTTAAAATAAATAGTGTTATTAAGAATTACAGGGTTGATGCGGGCTTAATTTTTGCACCACTAATAATTGGTGTTGGTGTGTTCGGTGGGGCTAATTTAAGGCGCTAAGTCAAAATGCCCAATAAGCTAAAAGCGGTCAAAGTGTCCAATGAAAATGCCAAATGGATAAAACTAACTAAAATTATTTCATAAAAAATCTTTCAATACAAAGTAAAATTCTCCATTACGAACCATTTATTGGCCTTGCAGTAAAAAAAGTTCAAAATTGTGGAAAAATGGATTTTTTCATTGGGCATTTTTTTCATTGGAATTTTGACCGTTTTCTGCTTATTGGGCATTTTGTCCATTGGGAATTTTGACCGGTAGCCCTAATTTAAGGGCTATTAGATTTGCTTTTTCTGACGAATTTTGACTTTATTCCGCTTTCATTTTATGCCTCAAATTTATTTGATCGGACGAGAAAGTCTTCAGGATGAAATTGTAAAATTTAAGTCTGTGCAAACTCCTCAAGACACATACACAATCCGAGCCCTATCTTCATCGGTGCCGTATTCGATAAAGCCTTTATTTTTTGTTTTACTAGAGTCTCGCCAATCCACTTAGATATTAACAAATATTCCGCCGACAGCGGGTCAGCAGTGGAACGTCGTGAATCTAAGACGAAGAGTCGCAGCAAATCTCAAGTAATATTTTTAATAGAAAGATGCGGACAACTTTTGCATTATTTGGGTTTACTGTCGAATTGACTAATGTCGGATTGTCCATTTCTGTCGGATTTTCACTGTCGGATTGCCCATGAAATTAAATACGCTGCCCGTCATTTTGCCGACGCGTCGTTCGGTAAATGATTATGGTCCCTATCTCCAAGATAACTGGCATAGTAGCTTCTTCGGTAATTGTTACACGGGCCTGACAGCTACGAACCGAACACCTCCACCATCGTTTTTTGTCGTGCAAATAACGAAAACCTTGGAATTTTGTTAACATTTTGTCGCAGTTTCTCACCATTAAACCAAAGACAAAGATTTTCTCTTTGTGTTTTCTCGGGTTCAAAATGTATGGTAGTGGGTTCTACTAAATCGTCATCATAGTAATTGTCATCATCATTTTGTTGGAGTTTTTCCGAATTAGTTGTGTTCTCGCTTTTGCTCAGGAACTTTCGCTTACGACATTTTTGTAGGATTTCATTTTTTTTTCGATTCATTTTTTTCTAATTTATTCAAATTGACAATTTTCGACGATATAATATATATATATATATATATATATATATTATTTATTTATTCGTCAATGTAATCAATGAAAATATTTTTTTTTATTTTGTCGGCAAAACGACTTATTTTGGCTTAGTCGGCAAAACGACGGGTCGGCAAAATGACAGCGCGCCGAAAAGGGTTCCACCCATGGCGCCGAGTTGAGTTGGCGCCGAGTTGAGTGGCGTCGAGTTGTACCGGTTCATTTAACGGATTGCGCCTCAAAATGGCTTCTTAATGATCTTTTTCAAAAAATACCCTTTATCAGCAAAATCAGCATGTCTCAAAAATCATTAAATACATATATAATAAGAAAAAATAAATTCTTTGAACCCTTAAAAGGCGCCATGACAATCATACGGACACGATTCGTCCGCCCAGCCAAAATGAGACAGGCATAAAACATTTTGAATTTTTTGTTTTTGGCATTTTTTATTTCTTTTTTAAAAATTATTAATTTTATCTTTTGTCACTTTTGCTGGGCGGACAAAATAAACCAAAGTTGGAAATATGTTTTGAAGCGCTATTGTCAAAATGGCAGCCAAATCATTATTTTACACTTTCGAGAATTGTTGCAAAAATCTTCTAAAGCCATGTTATTAGGTAAAGTTCGTAATTCCGACTTTTTCGTCCAACATTCAGAATATTTGTATATTATTTGAGTAGTTACAGGTCCGTTTCCGTCGTGGGGGGGGTGACTAATGGGTCTCTAGGGAATAGGGGGGGGAGGGTCCCAGGGGAGGGGGTCCCTTTGATCTCCCCGCCTAATTAATGGTTTGGGGGGGGGGGTTTAATTAGGGTTAGGGACCAAATCTTCGCGCATTCTACATTATGTTAGGGGAGGGCGTAAAAAAAATTAAAAAATTCAGTACGGGACAAGGATGAGCACAATTTGGTGGAGGGGAAGGGTGGTAGGGGTAGGGATCGCGTCCCTTGTGTTGGGTGAGCGGCGCGGTGGAAGGGGTGAATATGTTGCGGAGCAGGAAGAAGCGAGGGGGAATAATGACAATAATGAATGAAAGAAAAGAAAAAAATGAGAGAATATAAGAAGAGAGATAATAAGAGAAGAAGGGAATGTGAGCGGAAGATGGTCCGAGATGCAATTGGGTGAAAGATGTTGGGAGGGGGGATGCTGACCAACAGCACATCATACACTGAACAAAAACATGGACATTCTTCGATATCGATGGTCCATTGGGCATTCACTTTTCTTTTTCATATTATTATATATTACTTTATTTTATGTGGGGATGATTAAAAGAATCTTGAATATGTTCATAGGCCCTAATTTAAAATCGAACAAATTATATTCAATCGAATCTTCGATCTATAAAGTAAAATCTTCAAATAAATTGGCTCCCTGCAGAGTTTACATGGGATTGAATTGAGAAAATGGATTTGGATTGCCATGTCCCCCACCTAAAAACACACGAATTAACGGCTTGAACATTATAAATCATTTTATTATTTATTTTACCATTTTAGTGAAAAATTGTCAACACTTTTTTATACCATAAACTTTTTACCGCAAGTGCCTAAACGTCACACCAAAGGACAAAGCCGGCCCAAGAAAGTGCCTTTACGCAACTCAATAACACCCAGCATTGTCCTCATCATTTTGGCCGGTCGTCACTGAGGAAAGCGCGTCATTTTCTTAAGCAATTACCAAAGTTGGGCCATCTTTTTGTCACAGGTCAAAAAAATAGAGAGGGAGGGAGGGAGCGGAGTAAAATAAAAAATTTAATTTGAATTCCAATTTTTAATACCCTTTTTTGTCTCCACTCATTTTTTACATGAACAAGGACTGTCTAACATACCGCTCGTCTAGGCTCCAACAAAATAAGACTTAAAAATGAGTTGAGACAAAAGCAAATTGATTGATTGCTCAAAATTATGTCTTTACCATCTGTCTTCTATAATACGTTTCTTTTCCAGAAGTTTTTCAATGGAGGATTATAGAAAGAAGTTTAGCGCATTATCATGGCGACAATTACAAATGCTCGCCAAAACAAAACGAATACCGACGAACTAAAAGGTGGGGTCAATGAAAATATCTTAAGATTAGTCTAAAAAATAATTTGTTGTTAAATATATTTCTCATCAATTTTTATATTTGTCATTGTCAATTTTTCATTAATAGAGTTGAGATTTGGGCGAAAAAAGCCAAAAATTATTCAAAAAATTAATTTTGCTAAAAATATAATATCAAATTAAAATAAATTATTCTATTTTTGATCAATATATATTTTCTTTCTGAAATCAGAGAAAATTTTAATTTTGTACTTCTCATCCTATAACATAAGAAAACCAACTCTATCCAATTACCATATTTTTCATAAAAATCTTTAGAATTTTTGGAAAGGTATGGTAATTGGATACTACGAGTTAGGCCAAATCAAAAAACCGAAACCCGTAAATTTTTAAATAAAAATAAAAACCTTTTAAATTTCATATAAAAATAAAAACCACAAATATTTCAATATTTTTTTAAAAATTTATTAGAAGTGTTTGGTGGTCGAACAATTAGCAGAATGGTACGACAATCACGACAACGACGACGATGGCATTACTCCAAACAATGCCACTGAACTAAGCGTCAGAACACACGGCGCCAATAAGCTCAATTTGGAGGAGGGGGAGCAAATGTAAAATACTTTGAAATTTTTTTGTTATTTTTTGAAAACAAAAAAAAATCTGTTTGCCTTAGGTTCGCCAATGGAGGGTTTGATAGGGAGTATGACAATGACGGCGGACAACAAATACCAGCGGTTGACCACCCCCACCACAATCACCAACAACAACGTGCTTCATCATCATCATCATCATTATCATCCTCCTCTTTGAAGCAAAAAAGAAAGAGGGCTAATCAAATGGAGCGAAGGGGCGCACCCAAGGTGTAATTTTTGTTTTAATTGGGCCAATTAGGGAACTAATCGAGATAAGGGAGGGGGGCGAAACGAAATGGTTATTTTTTGACGAAATGTTCAACCCAATCATTTTACGAAACGAAACATGAAATTCACGAAACTCGAAATTGTTTATAGGTTTATGAGTTGCGCGCCGTTCATGCGTGCTACACAAAAAACATGGGCGGCATCGATAGGCACGCGTATTTTGTCAGCTGGTTGGGTGAGTATTTGCTTTTATAATTTTGCGATAGAAATGAGTGGAGGGGGGGGGGTTTAAAATTTTGATGAATATTTCTATTTGTTGGTATCATTCGAAAGCTCTTGTCAATATATTAAATAAATGTAATAAAAATTGGCGGTTATCCGCTACGAGCACGTCGTACCAAACGGATAGTTCGTACAGGTCGTCAGGGGTAGGCTCAACGGAGTCCGCGGCTAAAGGAATTAAATTATTCGCCAAATTAAAAAAATATATATATATATATTTACATTTTTGAGACATTGCGAAATTATAAATTGATATATAAAATTAATCCAAAAAATGAATGAATGAGTGTGCCAATCGTTATACAATTGGACTTTTATAGTGGTGTAATTTGGAATTTATGACCCAGTGTTATAGTTCAACCTATTTTTTTCAAAATTGCACCATTATTTGAAAAAAATAAGAATTTATTACCGCCAATCAGTTCAAAGTTTAATTGGCATTTAAGGAAGTTTCTTCATTACTAATTCTTTGACCTTCTTATACCTTGTCTTCGAGGAGGGGTTGTTGCTTAAATACGGGTAAATGGTAATTTTTATACTTTTTTTAAAAAATAAAATATTTAAATTAAAAAAACCAATTCTTAAAAAAATCTCTAGCTTAAAAAACACTGAGAAGAAACTCAAAATTGTTTTTTTTTTAATAGATTTTCATATTTTTGACCCCGATATACTTTTATATGGTAGCCCGACTCAAATAGCTCCTACTCAAACAGCCCGACTCAAACGGCCCGACTCAAACGGCCCGACTCAAACGGCCCGACTCAAATGACCCCCAACGACTCCAATGACCCGTTCCGCTAGCCGTGGACACACCTTTCAAACGGCATTTTGTGCTCTTTCTGTTGGCCATATTTGTTTATCACGGGAAATTTTTCCACCCCCCTAGCAAATTTTTTTTTCTGAATTTACCCCGGTTTTAAGCCATTTTCGACTTTTTTGTTTCGGCATGAAGAAGTCGTCTAACAAAGTTGGTATCGTTACCTTTTTTGATCAGCATCAAAAGTTATTGAATTTTTTCATATTTTTTAGCGCTCTACTAAAAAAGATTAAGGCTTCTGAAAAGTGTTCCTATATTTAATACTGATCTGTAAAAAAGATACAACCCAAAACTCATAAAAATTCTGACTTTTTTTGCAAATTTCAAATTAAAACTTTTTGGCCAGTTATTAAATCGCTTAACAATGTCTCAATGAAAACTTCAAAACACTTAGAGCATTCGAATGGTACCAAAATTGTAGAATTTGATCAAGTTAGAAAAAAGTTATGAGGTTCTAAAGTTGGCTGGCAATGAAACGGGAGTCATCCCGTTCCGACACTGACTGATATTGCTATTAAATTTTTCCAAAAAAACGTAATAAATTTTTATTTTATTCAAAAATAGTAGTTACACAATTTTGCGAAAAAAAAATCAATTTTTTGGAAAATTTTTTTGAGGGGGGCTTTATTTTAGGGGGGGGCTCTAAATTAGGGGGGGGGGCTCTATTGTTCAACCCCCCTCAAAGGGGGGGCTTTATTTTAGGGGGGGGCTCTAAATTAGGGGGGGGGCTCTATCTTAGGAAATACGGTATCAGTAAACGAATACTGTTTTATTCGTTAATCATCTTACCTAAAATTATCATCTGGAAATATAAACTTTCATTATTCCCTTCGACCAAATTTTATTTACCGTAATTAAAAAATAAAATAATTTGTCTAAATAAATTTATTTTAATAAAAATGGAGAAAAAATAAAACTATCAAAGATTGGTGAATTTTCTCTTTTTATTAAATTTAGTCATCCTTCATTCATTGCTCGCCTCTTCATTCTTTCTTTTCATCAGGGCCGGAGGTCGTACACCGGCTCATCGCCTTGCGCCGCATGTTGAGCATAGCCCTTAAAATACGCCGTAAAAATACGACTCTTAAAAATTCACCTCGCCCTGGGAAGTTCCGGCGGCGACAAATGGTGCTGCCACGACCAAGGGCGTCGCTTGCGCGCCCTGTAAATTCATTTAAAGATGAAATTTGATAAAAAATTGTTTAACTTACTTTTTTGTTGATGGCGTATGAGTCGTCGGCGCAAAACCCAACTCGCTACCATATGGCGTATTTTCATCGCCAGAAGCACAGTCTGTATGGGAAAAATTTTTTAAAGAGAAATGAAAAATTGAAAAACTCTACCTGCACTGTAAAGAGTGCAAAAATCAGAACCAATGCATGCCCTCACGCAAAAATTGCGTGAAATTTCCAATCGAATTGTGCACGCACAACACGGGTTTCGAGTAAACCCGTGGGCGATAGCACAACAATCCATTGGGACATGAAGCACACTCAAAGGGGACCCATTCCATTTTTTTAAGGGCAGTTGATGATACAAAATGGCGAGCGTTAGACAACCGAATCACCCCCCCCCCCCTCCAATCATACACCCCCCCCCCCTGACTTCAATTCTTTTGTCCTTTCACCCATTTACTTTATTCACATATTGCACTTTGTTGATCTTATCTTTTATTTGGCCTAGTGTTTTTGTTGAATCCCCTCTGCCTCCTACATCCAATTCGAATCTCTGACCATAAATAAATCAAAGTTGGAATATGTTTCGAAGTGCTATTGTCAAAATGGTAGCCAAATCATTATTTTAAATTTTCGAGAATTGTTGGAAAAATCTTTCTAAAGCCATGTTATTAGGTAAAGTTCGTAATTCCGACTTTTTCGTCCAATATTCAGAATATTTGTATATTATTTGACATTTTGTCGTTAATAATGCAATTATTTATTTTATTATTATTTTTTATTTTTTCATTTCCGTTTATTTGTTATTTATTAATTTACATGCCCATTTTAGCATAACATAATATCATTCTCAGTCAATCAATTAATGCATTAGATTATTTATGCTTACGAATGAATATACACATACCATATTTAATTTTAAATAATAATAAATACGAAAATTAAGACGCAATCCAATTCACTTCTATCAATTGAAATGCATTCATAATTATGGATAGGATTTTTGAAGTTTTACAGTTTTACATATATTTTTTTTTTGCGTAACGGTTTCGCATGAGAAGACCAAAAAAACAGTTTATCTGAAAATTCACAAAATTAACCTGTTTTTAGTCCATAAAATACATTCTCGGAGGTAATAATTTTTCTTGTATAAAAAATCCTAGAAAAATGCATTAAAATATATTTTGAAAAAAATTTGTGTCGATCCTAAAAATTTTTGAAGTTGAATTTAAATTTTGGAGAAAAACAGCCTGTTTTGATCAACTTTCGGCATTTTTCGTCGCGTTTTTAGCACTTATCAGTATAAATTTTGAGCACATAATTAGAGGGTTTAAGGGTTACCCCACATTTGTGCCTCGGACAGACCAATTATACAAAGATTCGAATTCTTTTTTTAAAGGCACTACAGAATGCTGTTTGCCATGGCTTATCAAGTTATAATAGTTTTTGGGTTGGTTAAAATTAAATTTCAACATGGGTTTGGACATAGGCGCAAATGTCTGGACACGGGTTTTAGCACCTATTTATGTACCAATTTTGGTTTTTAGCACATAAAATTTTCATTCCCTATTGATAATGCTCGTTTTGCTGCTGATGTCTTTGTCGACCATTTGGCAATTCGCCCAATGCGACAGGCAAATGAAGCACTCGGACAAAATGTGCACTCAATTTGATATTTTGTTTGAAAATTTGGCAAAAGAATTTTCGTCCACAAAAGGGGAGGAGGGGCAAAAGTTAAAGAAAATAATGGAAGGACTAAGCAAAAAACAGCGAATTTTAGAAGCAGTTTTTGGAAAAACAACTGATGAAGTAAAGAAAATGAAAATGAATTAAATAAAATTTATTTGTTTTTTTAAAGGAAAGTGAAATTTATTTAAAAAACGACGAATTCAAATGTTTAAAAGAGAGAAGCGATGAAATTTATCAAAATGATCCTGCCATTAAGCCAAATTTGGAGCATTTAGTTATAGTGCAGATGCATGCTATAAAAGGACTTGAATACGGTATCAATTGTCTATCGTATACAGAATTTGTTTCTATTATGGCAAATTTTCCAGATAATGCTAATGGTTTGAGTGAGAGATTAGAAACACTCAAAGGGAGTTTGGCTTATGCTGTCATTTTTATGGCAAATCGTCACAAAATTCATCTGAACAGCGAACGGCGGGGGGAGGAAAAAGTTGGGAAAAGGGCAAATGAGCAAAGATCATTGTGGACAGAATTGGCCAATTATTATGAGGAATTTCAAATGGATAAAATTGGCAAAAAATGCCATAAAAACAGCGAAAATTATGGCAGCAAAAATGGGAAAGAAAAGGAAAAAAAAGGAAGGGAAGAACGGTTCTTCCGATTTGTGGCGCGGACATTGGAAACGAAATGGGAGGGAAACGCATTTTCAAATGGGCAAAGTGGCGATGATGATGACGGTACTTGGCTTACAAATTTGTTAATTAATCCTGCATTTTTCGATCACTAAAATCTTCGCACAAAAATTTTCACTTACTTTACTCATTAATTAGATTTGTCCAACAATAATATACAAAAACTCAAAATAAGAAGACAGTTTTTGAAAACACTGTTTAATATTGCATTTTATTCAGTAAATCAAGCATTAGCAATATAACTCTCTCCACCAACTATTTTTATGAGCAATTCCAGCTTTGAAATGAGATTTTTAATTTCGAAAAAAAGGGTCGGCCGTGCCAATAGGCGCCGCGGGAAAATTTTTGAAAATTAAATGTTTTTTTTGGTAACAGATCTTGCACAAAAAAGTTGTAAAGGTATAATTTTTCATTTCAAAGTCGGAACAATTGCTCAGTGAATTCTTGGCGAAGAAAATTATTTGTTAAAGCTTGCTTTAGTTGAATAAAATACAATTTTAAACCGTTCAACAGCGTTTTTTCAAAAACTCTTATTTTTGACCTGCGATTGTATTCTTTTGGAAAAATTCCGATGCGATCTCTGTATTAAAGCATAAATTATCACATATTTATTTAAAAATATTCGTAAGGAACTCGCCGTCGCAAACGTCGCAAGCGAATGACACCAAATGGTCTTCCGCCAGCGCAACCGCCGAGTCCTTCGCAGGCAGACGAAATCGGCAATTATATAATTCTCGTCATTTTTATACTCTTTGTAGTTTTTCTGGCTTATGGTACGTTATGGTTTAATTATCGAAATTTGAATCAATTGGTGGGTGAAGGCGGATCGCTGCCGAGGATAATAAATTAATTTAGCCGCCACAGCTAAATTCGAACCATTTGATGGATTGGGACGGTACGATGCCAAGGGCACTCATTAATTTAATACCGCCACGACGACCGCATATTGAAATCGATGATAGGCGAGGAGGTTTTACTGTATAATTAGTGATGGAATTTTTGGCATAAAAACATAGGTGGATTTTTGCTGATGTTTTTGTAGATTTTTTAAAGAATAGAGCAAAAATAGTGGAATTTCTATAAAAAAAAGCGCTTAAATGCTGATGTGCAATATTCAACAGTTCCCTAATTACATTTATGTGCTAAGATTCGACCTTAATTTATTTGAAAATTTTCTTGCCTAACATTATTCTTTTTTTATGGGAATAAATTTGAACTTGTAAAACTTAAGTGGTGTCAGCTTATAATGCCATTCCATATGTGACATTTGCTAGTCAACACCAGGAAAACAATATTTGTTCAATTTGCCTTAATTTGATTTTGCCAAATAAAGTTGTCCGTCCATTGCCATGCCATGTAAGCAAACAAAAAAAGTAATTTATTTTTTTATTTATTTTAAAATTGTTTTAGCATTGTTTTCACATTCATTGCATTCAAGAATGGTATATATTTGGCACATTTGCTATATTGTCAATGAAAAGAAAACATTCAATGTTCTTCCATTTTTTAGGCTTAATGTGCATTCAAATTGTCCAATGTGTCGCACAACATTTAAAGTTTCAGCGGGAAAAATCGGTTTTAAATTATTTAAATAATATATGAAGCTGCATATTATTTTTAGTAATTGCACAACAAAATGGTGGCATTGGTTCTTCAAGTTGGCAAATGAATGGCACTCCAAATAGAGAAGGAGCAGCACATGGCGTTGCTGTTGATGACCACCCGCATGAAGTGGTCATTGAGGTACGGTCGGATGCTGACAATGGCACTTCAAATGGAGAGAATTGAGGGCCGATGGTTGAAGAAATTTTGGATGCATTTAAGCCAACATATTTTAACAAAACAAGCTTTATAACGATGACTAAAACTTATTATAAGCTGTCTATTGAAGTTTACAATTGTCCATGACTAAAAATTTTTTCCTAAAATCTATTGCAAATTTTTCAAGGGTTTGACCTTTATTATGTAAATCCTATCCTTGATAATTAATAATATTCTTTTATAAGGTTAATCCAATTTTTATGGTTGCTTAACATGAAAAAAGGACCAAAATTTCTCAAGACATCCTTAATTGTCGACAATTTGTTAAATTTCTTATTGGTTGAAGCCTATGAGAAACCCGGTATAATTAGAAAAAATCGTTGTCGCTTAAAAAGATAATTAATTTAATAATAAAAATTGGTTAATTTAATATTTTTATTTGTACTTTATTTTATCAACCTTTCCAATTCATTCTTTTCAGCCTCGGTCTAGTTTGTAAATTATTTTTTTGTGTAATTCCTCCAGTGAAGTCAGCCAGACAATCTCGCATTTGTCCACCGCGGATTGATTTATATCCGCAATATAACTTAGAAAAGAGCTTTTTCAAGCAGTACAGACCAAAATTTATTGCTTAAAACCCCAAGATTAGCAATTTCTTAAATTTGTTTTATTACTCTGCAGGGGGAGGACTGCTGTAAATCAATTGCCCATTGCGACAAGGCAAAAGATCGTCAATGATTACTTCCGTCCATCTACCATAACGGCAAAAAAGCGCCCTAAATTTACAGGCATAATTCTCATTTGCGGTAAAGCCCTGGTCCGGTGATACCACACGGTAAAAAATGCTGGACGATGCGTCAGAACAGAAAACGGCGACAGTGCCCAACATTCGCCCAACTGCCCTTGAATCACATCTCCTGGTTTGCTGTTGATACTGCGGCTCCTGCGACCATGGCCCAATTTGATATGGCCTGAGCCAATCCACAGTTTCGGGTAAAACAGTAAGACCGGCCGTTGTTTCATTAAACTCTTCGTCCACAAACAACTGCCTTCTCTAAAATATTAATGATTTATTTTATTTTATTTATTTTTTTTTGCCGGAATGCAATCTGCCCTTAATGTGTTGAAGGTACATGTGGAGGCCGACAATGGTACTGAAGAGACAAAAGGCTCTACCTAAAGATTTGAACCAAAACTTTAAATAATTTTTTTTTTATTACATACATCTCTTTAAAAAGTTCCGTCTCTTATTTTTGTTAAAATTTGTTGCCCAGTTCCATCAAGGGCATTAGAACGAGAAGAAAAATTCATTTGAAAAAAGAAAAACTGAATCAGATAAATCCTGAAATTATTAAAATACAGAGACCAAAAGGCACTAAAATGGAAAAATAGGCACCATAATAGACATAAAAAATAGCAACAAAAAAAGGCATAAGGGAGGCACAAAAAGCTTAAATAGGTACTAAAAATTGAAAAGCAGAAAAAAAACATTCTTAAATAAAATAACTAATTATCATTTGGCTTTGGGTGACCATGTGTAAATTGCTGGGGCATAAATAAGGATGTATCTCTTAATGAAAAGAACCCAAATTTTAAAATTAAAAAATAGAAAAAAACAATTTAATGCCTATTTTTGCGCTTGGTTGGCAATTCAATAAGTAGTTGGCCATTTTTCTAAAAATTGCTTCCTTATCATATCGGATAAGGATTTAATAATTTTAAAAAAGGACAAAAAAATAATTTATTTGATTGATTTTTTTAAGATTTTTTACAAGATATATAAAGCAAAGAAGCAAATTTAAAAGGAAGACGAAAATTCAATTAAAGTAATTAATATATTTGTGAAATATTATTTATTAGAAAACAAATTGATCTTTATTAATTTTTTTGACCAGATTTTTATTTGATGTTCAATTTTTTGGGGTTTTTGGTGCTAAAACTTTAATAAAGTTAGAAAATTTTTAGTCCGGCGGCGCCCAAGGTGTGCCTGGGAACGGTACATTTTAACAAAATCTTAAGAAAAATTATTAAATTTCAAAATGCGTCTTTCTGGCATTAAAAAAAAGTCGTTTTCGATACTAAAACATGAGACCGAGGCCAAA
This sequence comes from Heterodera filipjevi, assembly GCA_039877585.1. Classification (NCBI taxonomy): domain Eukaryota; kingdom Metazoa; phylum Nematoda; class Chromadorea; order Rhabditida; family Heteroderidae; genus Heterodera; species Heterodera filipjevi. The sequence goes on along the minus strand of JBDPZO010000005.1, from coordinate 4,533,726 downwards.
AACCCCTATATTTTTTCGAAATAAATAGCGAAACACATGTGCTTACTAATGGTAATGCATATGCAAGAGAAAAAATTAAAATTATTGAAAAAACACTTGTTCAATATAGCCAGATGTTTCATTGTCGCTGTTTCAGTCTGACCGGCGGTTCTTTGTGAAGTGTAAAACGGATTCAATGTCAAAATTGCAAATTTTTCTCAAGAAAATTTTATAATTTCTCTACATGCAATTACATATAATTATCATTAATTTTAAACCATTTTTTGGACAAAATAAGAGAAATTCGAAAAAAAATGCGTGAAAAAAATTTACAAAGGATTTTTAAGACTTGCAAAATATATTATTATTTAACGCGGGCTTATTATTTCGATAAATTTGATGTTCCAGAAAATGCTTCTTTTTTAAACGGTTTTTTAGTTTCAGCCAATTGAAAATTCACATAACTTTTCATGCTAATCCAAAAAATAAAAATAAAAAACCAGTCCTGTAACCAGAAGGGCGGCGAGGAACCAGTTATTTTTTTCCTTTATACAAAAACGGCAATCTCAAGAATGGGGGTCCCTAATTTAATTTTGTTATTTTTAACTAAAATTTAGTTTATGTAGGTTTTCAAGGGTTCTGAGCACATCTGAACTTAAATTTATCTTAAGACATCAGCTAATTTATAATTTAGTCAATTTGTGTGCACCGGGCAGCGCCAAATTTCATTTAAAAAGATATATACCTGATGAAAAATCATAGATTTAATGTAATATTTAATTAGTTGGTGTCTTACGATAAATTTAAGTTCAGATTCGTACTCAGCACCAGAGCTGGGACGCGGACAAAAAAACCCGCGGTCGCGGATCGCGGTTCAAATTTGCCGTGGTCGCGAATCGCGGTCCGCGTCCTAGCCCTGCTCAGCACCCCTGAAAACCCCCATAAACCATTTTTCAATCAAAAATAACTAACTTAAATTTTACAAAGTTAAATTAGTGACCCCTATTCTTTACGATTGCCCCAAAAACAATAAATGATTTTCTAAAATAAATTTTCAAATATAAATGGATTAAGTTTTCCCGGAAGAACGTAAGCTCAAATATAGGTTTACAAAAACAGCTAAATTTTCAACATTTTCTCTTGGATTTTTTTACAGGGTTATTCTTTAGAAAAGTTGAAAAGCCTGCGAAAAAAAGTTACACCAATTACAAAAAGGAGGTGGGAACAACTCGCACATAGGCCTACGATTTATGCCTCATGAAGGCTTAGACATGGAATTTTAAACCCAAGCGGAAGCCCATTTTGACTGTAGCATTTCGCAAATTTCGCCGCCACTCCTCCCGAGAAATTTTTTTTGAAAAAATTTAATTTTATGAATTTGATATAAATATCAAGAAAAAAAATGTTTACGAAAAAAATTCCTTAAAGTGAAAAAGTTTAAAAAATATCTCAAACACCAATTTCGAAAATTTTCAATATCTTTAAAAACTCTAGTTTTTTTCATAAGAAAATTACCAGAAAATAAAAAAAATCTCTAAAAAAATTGCAATGATTTTTTTCAATACTATAATTTTAAATCTTTAAAGAACTTTCCTTATTATTTTTTTCTGAATTTTCTTAATTGCAAATGCGCGATTCACGAAAAGTACCAGAAACCACCCGTAATAACTGCTCAAGGAAAGTTCAAACTTTCCTCCCAAAGTTTAGTTGGTATTTTTTAAGATTTCAAATGCTTGTGTCTTTATTTATTGTAAACATACAGGATTCATTATGCAGAATGAAGAATATGGAAGAAGTGAGAAAAGAAGAAGTAAAAGCGATAATGATGGGGGGGGGGGGGAGAAATCAAATGAGAAAAACTACGCCGAGGGGGAGGAGGGGGGGGAGTCGGGCCCTTACTTCTTCGCCATTTGCTCCCCTGGGCCAAAGGCAACATACACAGATGAATTCATTAGCTGAATCGCTGAGCAATTGGCTTAAAAACTTTTAGAGGATTTCAAATTTGTCCATTATTTTTGCGTTTTGATCGTCTTATTTTTTAATACAAGTCTAACAAAGGAGAGGTACCCAAGTGACGGTGGGACTTCCGAATGAAACTTACACGGTATGTAGATTACCCCTCCCCTTTGTATTATAAAAATTTTTTATTTTTGCTAAATGAAGCTTCTGGCCTAGATATGAAGCTTTTCCTTTTTGTCTTATCAATATCATCACAAAGAATGAGAAGCTTATGTGATCGTCTATGGCCTAGTGGTTATGCCGTCCATTCTCTTTTTCTTCTTCTAAAGTTCAATTCCCCCACTCTGCAAATAATTATTTTTTGTTTTTTTCCTATCCAAAATAGTTTTTAAACCTTTTAACATTAATAATTTTGATCATAATATTTTTTCATTTTTATTCTACATTAATTTTGGCACATGTGATAGTTTTGGTAGAAATGAGTGAAGCAAAGCAATTTGTCACACCATGCACATCTGATCATTATAAATCCCGAACAAAAAGTGATATGACAGTGTTCAGGAAAATTGTTGGGAATAAATAATACCACTAGGGTGTACCGGATTCGTACAACCTTGTGATTTGTATTTGTTCAGGTGGGGTCCCAAAAACAATTGTGACTTTCCCAACTTTTCTCATCCCGTTAAATATTTATTCCCAACAATTTTTCCTGAAAACTGTCAATCAATATAGAATAAAAATGAAAAAATATTATGATCAAAATTATTAATGTTAAAAGGTTTAAAAACTATTTTGGATAGGAAAAAAACAAAAAATAATTATTTGCAGAGTGGGGGAATTGAACTTTAGAAGAAGAAAAAGAGAATGGACGGCATAACCACTAGGCCATAGACGCTCACATAAGCTTCTCATCCTTTGTGAATGATATTGATAAGACAAAAAGGAAAAGCTTCATATCTAGGCCAGAAGCTTCATTTAGCAAAAATAAAAAATTTTTATAATACAAAGGGGAGGGGTAATCTACATACCGTGTAAGTTTCATTCGGAAGTCCCACCGTCACTTGGGTACCTCTCCTTTGTAAGGTAATTTTTTACTTAAAAAATTTGTATTTTTCATTTTAATGCAAGGTTCTGAGCGGTCATTTATTTTATTAAATACATATTTATGTTTGTTATGAAAAATCTATTTTAAGGGGAACGGGTCATTTTGGCGTGGGCCATTTTTATAAAACACCAAGAGCTGTCGAATGATACTATTAATGTTTAGTTGGTTACCTCTGGGAACAGATAGCAAACGACGCCAAAATGACCCCGACCGCTTTTTAAGGAGAATATTAAATCAATGACTACATCGACTGACCACCGACCAAATTTATCGTCGAATTGGGTCAGTGAAAAAATTCTTAGTAAATTTCAAAATCTTTTTCCCATCCGATTTTTCTTTTTTCTTACCCCCCCCCCCCCACAGGAATACGACTCCAAGCCGATTCGTTGACGGTCGCCTTCGCTTCGGTCTAAATGTCCTGTCTATTGGCCGAATTTTGAATGAAAGGTATCAAGACGCCGCTTGTCTGATCCAATGCGCCAAAGGCCGGACAGAAAAGACGAATTATGAGAGAAAATTTTATTATTGTAAATTATTTGACTTAAAATGATAAAATTGTACATATGCAAAGACGCAGCTTATGAATTAACCATGACTTTGATTCTAATGAGAAAACTTTGAAAATAGGAGCAACAGGCATTCAGAAGAAATATGAGTGTATCGGATTGGCCATAGAATTAGGCCAAATTCATAAATTTTGGCAAAATTGCGAAAGCACTTTTATAATTTGGGCCAATGATTTATTTAAATCCTTAACCCAAATAAACTCTTTAAACATATAAAAAAATTTCTCGGTGGCCCACGGGCGGGGTACACAAGTTTTTTAGCGCAGTGTTAGAAAATAAAAAATTTTCCCATTTAAATTGTGAATTTAAGGAAAAATGGATTTAATAAAATTATGAAAAATATAAAATAAAAAATAAAATGTAGTAATAAAAAGCTATTAATTTTAAAATCAATTTTTTCAAGTTTATTTGGTGTTAGATTTAGCACAAAAAAAGGTCCAATTTAAAAAATTTCGGCCCAGTCATAAATATAGTAAAATGCATTATTTAATAGCTCCCGCCCCTCCCCAAGTTTCCCTCGTTGTTGCCCCAAAATGGCCAAGTGCCGTCTGTCTTCCTCCCGGCTGAGGTCCATTCTGAAAAAGCAGAAAACGGTCGCCTCTGGCGGTTGGCCTCGCAATGCCATCGACCACAGCGCAGTGATACGATACTGCTCGCTGCCACAGTGTCCTACCGTATTCTCATTCTCCGGACAGAAAATGGGCCTGTGCGAGAGCGCCACCGCCGCAAGTGTCACGAAAATTGGAATGAAATTTCCGGTGGCTTATGAGTTGAACAAGTTTAAGGCAAAATAAAAAGCATTAAAACTCGAAATGTTTCCTTAATGCCTGATTTTCTCCTCAATTCATTGGCCCACATTATAAAAGTGCTTCGTAATTTTGCCAAAATTTTATAATTTGGCCCAATTCTCTGGCCAATTCGACTGCGCCAACACTGCCACGACAGACAGAACACATACACTCCCTCCCTCCCTCTCTCTCTCTCTTCCCGCCACACTCACAACAACACCGCAAGACACACAATCTCAGGCATCTTCCCTTCTTTCTCTCCCTCTCTCTCTCGCAGAAATAAAATAAGCCTTTGACCATTATTGTCTGACCCTTGGTTTTTTTGGTTAATGAATATGATTCGAATAATATTCCAGAGGTCGCATCGAAAATTTCCCGAAATAAGTACATCGCTAGACAAAAATAAGTTTTAGGGGCCAAAAATAAGTACATTTTTTGAAAACGTTGTTTTGAAGCTTTATCTTGCTTTTTATTCATCAAAATCAGTAACCGGGGCATATTTTCTCCTCCAACAATTTTTCTGAGCGATTCCGGCTTTGAAATGAGAATTGAATTTTTTGAAAAAGAAAGAATTGGCGGTGCCTATAGGCACCGCCGGGAAAAATTTTGAAAATTTGAGTTTTTTTGGTAACAAATCTTGTTAAAAAATGACCAATTTTTGAGAATTTTTAAAATAAATTTTGAGAAAAATGCACTTAAATTTGGTTACTTTTTTTAAAGTTTTGCTCCTTTTGGTTTTGTCACCCCTTTCCCAATTCTATGTTTTCCAATTCGCTCAATATTATTCAAAATTCAAAAACTATTTTTAAATATAAATTTATAGTTGGGCTTTCAGTGTCGGATCTTCCGTTTGTGTCATTCCGGCTGGTGTCAGATTTTCCGCTTGGGTCAAATTTTCCGTTTTCGGAATTGCCGGTGTCGGATTTTCATCGATTTTTTATGTCAACAATTTTTGTTCCCACAACCAACAAAAGTCCAATCCTCAAAACCTTGAGAAGCACAGCTCCTAGCCGAAAGGAAAAATAACTATTTTCGACGAGACAAAAAAAAAAAAAATTTTTCACAAGTGAAGCATTAGCCTAAGAATTCTTACAAATTTTTTCCCAAAATGAACCTTTTAAAAGACAATAAAATAATATGATAAAACTTTCGGGTTGGAAAATTTCCCGCTTGTCACCTTTCCGGTCTTGGTCTTGGCTTTTTGTTCTTGGAACAAATTTTTTCAAAAAAAAAATTCTTCTGAGAACCCTGCGTTTATACATAGCAGTCGAAAGAAACAATGTTATTATGCGAAGCGTTAGGTTGAATTTTAGGTCGAAAAAATATCCATAAGGTGTGAGATTTACGAAATGACCTAACACTGTTGACAATTGGGCTTTTAAGACTTTCTTCCACTTTTGCTTCCTTTAGTTTGTCCAAAATCGACTTTCCATTTTCTGATAGTGTCTCTATTAATTTCCAATTGTGTTGCAATTTCTTCATCAGTGATTTTTGGGTCCTTCTGCTTTATTTTCCAATAGGTTTTCAACAGTTCCTTTTTGTATTCGTCCGTGAACTTTGTACTTGGTATGCCAAGCTCTTTCTTCCAAATCTGAATTCTTCTGCACGAAATGCCAAGTTTTTTTTTGAAATTTTTGCATAATTTTCTAGCCATTCTTTTCTCGAGTGTTTTCCCTTTTGCTTATATTCATTTAAAATTGCATCATATTCTTGAAGAATGGCCATCTTTTTATTCTTATCTGTTATTTTCAATTTTGCATTCATGCCAAATTCTTTAATCCATTTATAAATTTTGGTCTGATTTGTGCCCATTTTTTGTGCAATAATGCATTCCAAACGATTCCATACCTTTTTTGGATATTTTATTCCTTTTTGCTTAATTTTCTTTTTTATTGCACGAAATTGATGAATAATTTCTTGTTTTTGTTTGTCAGATAAAAGTATATTTGTTCGCCTTTTTTTCAGGCCCATTTTCAATTCCCTAATCCGTTTATAAATTTCGGTTCGATTGGTGCCTAATTTTTTCGTAATAATTCTATCAATTTTCATCCATTCTTTCCTTGAATATTTTCCCCCTTTTTGCTTAATTTTCTTTTTTATCGCACAAAATTTTATGATAATTTGTCTTTTTTGTTGATCACCTTTATCTTTATCTTTTTCATGATAATGGCATTTTGATAGGACATGGACTTTTTCTTCATTTTGTTGTGTTTCATCAATTGAGTCAATGTCCCATCTCTGCCCAAATATTTCATGAAAAGATTTTTCCAGCTTTTTTCCAGCCAATTCAACATTGTGGATTAAATTTATTATATAAATTTCTCCGACCAATAAAATATAAAATTTCATTCTATAAAAAAAAATATTAACAAAGGCGTAAAAGCATCAAAAACCCATTTTTAGGTATGTCATTTATGTCAAATGACCACAAAAGTGTAATTTTATTATTCTACTTCCGATAAATGCATCGGGAGAAATTTTGGAAACTTAAAAATTGGGGTGGGAAAAGTCGGGTCGGGGTGACCCAAATTAGTCGGAGGGCGGGGTGACACAATTGGTCGTGGTTCGGGGTCGGGGTTTTTCATTTGTTTCGCCTTGCGACTGAAATTCAAAAAATTTCCGGGCCCATTATTTATTCCAACACAAAATATAATAAAATTGCTCTTTTTCAGGGGTGCAAAATTTGATGATTTATCGAAAGGCTATTTTTAAGCTAAACCCATTAGCAAATCACACCCAAATTTTCATAATTTTCCCCGGTAGCGCCTGTCGGCACCACCGACCCACCCTTTCGAGTTTTTAAAATAGAATCATTGATCATTTTTACAGGTTTTTACTTGCTATTGGCATAAAAATTTTTAAATTGGCGGTGCTGATGGCGCCGCCGGGGAAAATTTTGAAAATTTGAGTGTTTTTAGATCGAAAAAAATAACCGCTTCAAAAAATGGTAAAAAAAAGCTAAAAATTTTCTTATTTTTTAGGACTTATCACACCTTTGTATTAGTTTGCCCAAACATTCTTAGGGGTGTATGTTTTACAACATCCAATATATTTCAGTTATAAAAGGCAATTTAATTAATAATAAAAAATAAACAATATTGTAATTTAAAATGAATTTATTCATAGAAAAATAAATATTAGGATTAATCGATGATGCAATTCAAATGCCAGCAGGAGTTTATAAATTATAATGCCATAAAAAGGAGAAATATACAGCTTAATTTTGAATATACAGAGTGCGAAAAAATTTCTAAAATTATTGAAAGCAATTTATTTCTTTAAATTTCTTTAATAAATATTTGTAAATAATTAAGTAGTAGTTAGAGGATAGTGACGTTACTCAAGCTAAAAGGTATTGGCAGGGTCCCACACCTACTGGGCCGTAGTCAAAGAAGGTGGCTATTTGACTAGGTCATTTAACCATGGTTATTTGACCTGGTCAAATGACGACCAACCATGAGAAAAACGGTAGTCAAAGAAGATGGTAAAATTTCTGCTGGAGCAACCAGCAACCACCGTCATTTAACCACCAACCATGCTCTTTCACTATACCATCAACTTTAACCATAAATATATTATTGAAAATAAATATTATTTTGAATATTTCAACTTAATTAAATATTTACCGAAAGATGTGACTTTATTTCACCTACTCAGTAGCAGAATTTAAGTAATTGTGACTCACTTTACTTTAACACTTTTTAAAATATTCCTATATTAAATTTTTTGGAAATTTTTATATAAATCGAAAGAGGAGACTTTTCTCTATATAATATATTTAATTCGTATTTTATCTATTTTCTCTGAATTTTGGCAGAACTTTGGAAGTTGCTGGTTAAGCCTGCAACCATGGGTCGGGGCAAGGTTGCAATTTAACCATGGTAACATGGTTAGGTATCCATCTACCACTTTCATTAACTGCCTGTTCAAAAACCACCAACCATCATGGTCAAATGACCAGGTTAGGTAACCACGAACTCGTGGTTGCACATTACTACCGGTAAACCATCATGGTAGTGGTTATTTAACCATAACCAACTTCTTTGATCTACGGCCCCTGAAGGCTGCAGGCCACTTGAGCACTGAAACCCAGGCTTTCCTTGGCAGTCTGCCTGGGCGGTGGGGGTCATTTGAGTCGGGCCGTTTGAGTCGGGGCGTTTGGAAACTTAACCCATTTTAACAAATTTAAATCTAAATTAAAAAATTTATAATTTTGATTTCCTGAATTAATAAACATAAAAAATCCTACTTGTAAAAACAATAATCTTTTAAAAAAAGCATTCTGGTCAGAATATAAAAGACCAAAAATAGGTTCCCTGAAATCCTTGGTTTTCCGGTCCCGGTCCCTTGTCCCGTTTTTTAACATAGCAAAGACCCGACCCGTGGGTCCTGGCGGGACCTGTGATTAATATGAAAACGGTTTTGAGAAAAAAACAGAAGAGAAACTTCAAAAAATCCCGGTTTAGCCCGGTACCCTGCTACCCTAAATTAAACACGAATCATCGAAATAACTTTCTTTTACATTTATTTTTTCATTTATTATAGCTTTACACGATAGCTTAAAAAATTATAGGGAAAATAATAAAATTCGAATTTTTTCTTAGGTTTTCATCTTTTTTCACCCCCGATATTCTTTATGTGCAGCCCGACTCAAACGGCCCCGACTCAAATGGCCCGACTCAAACGACCCCTCCGACTCAAACGCCCCGACTCAAACGGCCCGACTCAAATGACCCGTTCCGTGCCTGGCGGACCGGGCCGTTTTCGTGCGGCCGTTTTCGCGCGAGGGTCGTTTTCGTGCGAGGGTCGTTTTCGTGCGAGGGTCGTTTTCGGGCGCATGCGAATAACTTTTTTCTTTGGCAACCAAATTAAATATTCTTGGTATCATTCGATAGCCCAAAATGTTTTCTATTCATTTGCAAAATTTCAAAAAATTTGGTCCAGCTAATAAAAAGTTATGTTCTGAAATGCGTTATTCGCACGCGCACGAAAACGGCCGCACGAAACTGACCCCAACCGCGTGCCTGGGTATGTGTGTTGGCAAAGCGCCCTAGGTATTGAAGCGAAAACTTTTGGCGCAAATCGAAGAAACTAATCCCACAATTGCAAAGAAACTCATTAAATTGTTCATTCCTTTTTCTTCAGCAAAATAAACCGTCTCAATGCTCTTGACATGTCCCCATTGTTTGACAACCGCATCCATTTGAATTTGTTGTCCCTCTTTCGAAATGTAAATGGGTCGTGTTGTTCTCGTGTTCAAAATTTATTCAAATTAATTAATTAATTTTGGCCAATATGGATATATTGGAATAATATAATTAAAAATAGTAAGAAAAGACAAAGGTTATTGACTTTTTAAACAAAATTTTATGAAGTAGTGTCAAATTACATAAAGGCATTTGAGAGGGGAGGTGTGTAAAAGAAAAAGACAATTTTTAAATTTCGAAAGAAATGGGAAGCATTTTTATCATTACAAATGCCATTTAAGAAAATTTTCAGTCATATTCCAATAATGGCAATAAAAGATAGTCAATTTGTTACTTTGCCCCTTAATTAGTGATCGATCATCGACTGCATCAATCCATTCCCTCTTTTCTCCAATCATCCGGCCTCAATTCTCTCCATTTGACGTGCCATTGGCAGCATCCGACCGTACCGCAATGACCACTTCATGGGGATGAACAGCAATGCCATGTGCTGCTCCATCTCTATTTGGCGAAACATTCATTTGCCAATTTGAAGAACCAATGCCATCATTATGGTGTGCCATTTCTAAATTAATTTATTGAATTCATTATTATTATTTAAATAATTTAAAACCGATTTTTCCCGCTGAAACTTTAAATGTTGTGCGACACATTGGACAATTTGAATGCACATTAAGCCTAAAAAATGGAAGAACATTGAATGTTTTCTTTTCATTGACAATATAGCAAATGTGCCAAATACATACCATTCTTGAATGCAATGAATGTGAAAACAATGCTAAAACAAATTAAATAAATAAAAAACAGAATAATTTTGCTCACATGGCATGGCAATGGCTGGACAACTTTATTTGGCAAAATCAAATCAAATTGAACATATGTTGTTTTCCTGGTGTTGACTAGCAAATGTTACATATGGAATGGCATTGTAAGCAGACACCACTTAAGTTTTACAAGTTCAAAATTCCTCCCATAAAAAAAAGAAAAACATTTAGGCACGAAAATTTATTACTTAATTACGGCCGATTCGTTGCATAACTGTGGAATGCAAATAGAGAGTCGTTTAATTTATTGAAGGCATTTTTGCTAAATTCTTTAAAAAATCTACAAAAGACTATTCAATGCAGCCAAATTTTGTCCTTACTGACTATTTTTATAAAGTTTTTAAATTCAATTTCCATGGACAGAGTTACAAAAATTGGCTAATTCGGGCATTATTTTCGTGCCAAAATCCGTAACGGCCTCATACAAAAATTCCTTGCCCACCTTCGTTTTCAATGCGCGGTGGTCGCAGCTGAATTAATTCATTTGTCCTCGGCATCGTTCTCTCCTCATCCGCCAATTGGTTCGAATTTCTCGAAGATTGTTCTGAATATTTTATCAAACATGCAGAAATTAACAGAAACCCCAAAATGAGAATAAGAATGGCGAATTTTATCCAATCGGTTACGGTTAGTTCCGTTTCCGGATAATCACTCGGGGGTTGCGCTGGCGGGAGACTTTTTGTTGTCATTCGCTTGCGACGCCTGCGACGGCGAATTCCTTCCAAATCATTTAATAAATATTTGATTAGTTACACTGTAACGCCAATTACCGTCATCATCATCATCGTTTTGTCCATTTGAAAATGCGTTTCCCTCCCATTTCGTTTCCAATGTCCGCGCCACAAATCGGAAGAACTGTTCTTCCCTTCCTTTATTTTCCTTTTCTTTCCCATTTTTGCTGCCATCATATGAGCTATTTTTTGGGAATTTTTTGCCAATTTTATCCATTTGAAACTCTTCATAATAATTGGCCAATTCTGTCCACAATGATCTTTGGTCATTTGCCCTTTTCCCAACTTTTTCCTCCCCCCGCCGTTCGCTGTTCAGCCGAATTTTGTGACGATTTGCCATAAAAGTGACAGCATAAGCCAAACTCCGTTTGAGTGTTTCTAATTTATCATTTAAATCATTATCATTATCTAAAAAAAGTGGTCACACAAAAGTTGAAAAAGAAAATTTAAATAAGTGTACGATAGACAATTGATACCGTATTCAAGCGCTTTCTTAGCATACATTTGTACAGAAATTAAATGCTCTAATATTTGGCTTAATGGCGGATCATTTTGATAAATTTCATCGCTTCTCTCTTTTATCGTTTTTTAAATAAATTTCGCTTTCCTTTAAAAAAAGAAATAAATTTTATTTAATTCATTTTCATTTTCTTTACTTCTTCTTTTGTTTTTCCAAAAACTGCTTCTAACATTCGCTGTTTTTTGCTTAATTCTATTATGAATTTCTTCATCTTTTGTCTCTCCTCCCCTTTTGTGGTTTTTTTGCCAAAATTTTCAAACAAAATATCAAATTGAGTGGACATTTTGTCAAAGTGTTCCATTTGCCGTCGCATTGATCGAATTGCCAAATGGTCGACAAAGACATCAGCAGCAAAACGAGCATTATCAATAGGGAATGAAAATTTTATGTGCTAAAAACCAAAATCGGTACATAAATAGGTGCTAAAACCCGTGCCCAGACATTTGCGCCTATGTCCAAACCCATGTTGAAATTTAATTTTAACCAACCCAAAAACTATTATAACTTGATAAGCCATGGCAAACAGAATTCTGTAGTGCCTTTGCCTTTAAAAAAAAGAATTCGAATCTTTGTATAATTGGTCTGTCCGAGGCACAAATGTGGGGTAACCCTTAAACCCTCTAATTATGTGCTAAATAAAAATACCAAAATATACTGATAAGTGCTAAAAACGCGACGAAAAATGCCGAAAGCTAACCATAACAGGCTATTTTTCTCCAAAACTTAAATTCAACTTCAAAAAATTTTTGGGTCGACACAAATTTTTTTCAAATTAAAATTTTAATGTATTTTTCTAGAATTTTTCTATAAGAAAAATTAAGTACCTCCGAGAATGTATTTTATGGGTTAAAAACAGGCTTAATTTTGTGAATTTTCAGATAAAACTGTTTTTTTGGGCTGCTCATGCGAAACCATTACGCAAAAAAAATATGTAAAACTGTAAAACTTCAAAAATCCTATCCATAATTATGAATGCATTTCAATTGATAAAAGTGGATTGAATTGCGTCTTAATTTTCGTATTTATTATTATTTAAAATTAAATATGATAAGTAATCTAATACATTAATTGATTGACTGAGAATGATATTATGCTATGCTAAAATGGGCATGTAAATTAATAAATAACAAATAAACGGAAATGGAAAAAATAAAAAATAAAATAAATAATTTCATTATTAATGACAAAATGTCAAATAATATACAAATATTCTGAATGTTGGACGAAAAAGTCGGAATTACGAACTTTACCTAATAACACGGCTTTAGAAAGATTTTTGCAACAATTCTCGAAAATGTAAAATAATGATTTGGCTACAATTTTGACAATAGCACTTCAAAACATATTCCAATTTTGGTTTATTTTGTCCGCCCAGCAAAAGTGACAAAAGATAAAATGAATAATTTTTAAATTGGATGCAAAAGATATGAGAATAAAAATGCCAAAAAAAAAATTCAAATTGTTTTATGCCTGTCTCTTTTTGGCTGGGCGAACGAATGTGTCCGGACGATTTGGCGCTTTTTGAGAGTTAATTAAAAGGCCAAAATAGTCAATGAAAATAGGTCATATGATATAAGGGGAAGAGAAACACAAACGATGAAAGCAGTTAGAGATGCTCGAGACCCAAAATTTCCCGAGACTCGAGAACCGAGACCGAGAAATTTTTTTAAAAAATAGGGTGAAATTTTTTTTAACCAAAAAAAAAGCATTTTTTTATATAAAAAATTACGCATTCATTTATCAAATTGAAATAAAAAAGCTATTGCAATCCTATTTTATAAACTCGAACTTTTGCAATTTAGCCTGGTTCAAATCTACCACATTGCGTGAACATTTTTGAAATTGTTTCACAGATCAATTGAAAAATTTTGTTTTGTTAATAGTAAAAAGCCTAAAAAATTGACTTTTTGGGGGCAAAATCTGTTAACAAAACTGTAATATTTGTAAATTTTTCCCTACGGCGCTTATCGGCACTGCGGTCACTCAACTCCTTTAAAATTTTTCATTATAAGACGCAAAATTAACAATTTTTGGAGAAAATCTGTTAACAAATCGGCCATCAATTTTCAAAATTCCCCCGATGGGCACCTATCGACACCATCGAATCCCATGGTTTTCTCAAAATTTATCTCAAAGATTGTCCAAAAATAACCATGTTTTGGTCGAAATCCATTAGTAAAGCTCACGCAAAATAATTAAGGTTTGAACAAATGGATTTTTTTATTGAATGATTAATCATGTTTGAGAATGTAAATTCAAAAAAAATTTCAAAAAGTTATGATTTGCAATAAAACAAAAAATTGTTTTTTGAAATATGTGTTTTTCATCAGGGCGAGGCGGCAGTGCCGATATGCTCTGACGAGGAAAATTTTGAAAATTTGAGCGTTTTTGGTAACAAATCTTGCATAAAAAGACGAGTTTTTAAATTGAAATTACTCTTGAGACAATATACCCAATGGGGTCCGATGGTGCCGACAGGTGCCATCGGGAGAAATTTTTGAAAATTTATGGCCGCCTTGTTAACAGATTTTACACTAAAACTTTATGATTTAGCTGACCAAATAAATTGTTCTGGTCCAAAAACTCAATCTTTAGGGGTGTAAAAAAAGTCTCGGAAACCGAGATCAAAAGACCGAGACCGAGATCGAGACCGAGACCCCAAAAAACCCGAGAAATTTCTCGACTCGAGAACCGAGACCGAGACTCTCGAGCATCTCTAAAAGCAGTGCATATAGAAAAGTATTAGAGAAAGAGAGAGGGAGAATGAGTGGGTGAATGAAGTGCTTGCTGCTCTCTGCCCATTTTCCCTTTCCCTTCTTAGGAAGACAATCCTTTGGTTTTTCATTTCTCCTTTAACTTTTATTGGACCGAAGAAAAAAAGGAATTTGTCAAAAGAAAATAGTACGCGTCGGCAAAACGACGCGTCGGCGAAACGACTTTTTTTGGCTTAGTCGGCAAAACGACGCGTCGGCAAAATGACGGGCAGCGCCCTTTTCTCTACAATTATATTTGAAATAACGCCAAAAAAAGCTATTAAAAAGATTATTGTTTTGACTCTTGGGTTTGCTTCCATAATTATGATTAGAGACCGGAGTTTGGGTATCCTCTCTAATGCACCCTTCTCTAATGATAAAATCACTCTATTAGTGACCGCCTTTATCGCACCGGCAAAATAATTAATCGGCAGCGGTGCTAATGGATTAGTTTAATTGGGCCAGCCTTAAAGAATAGTAAAAAGCAATGAGTTGCAGCATGATTTTTTTTTAATAAATTTTGGGTCTATGTCGATTCGGCGCCACACGATTCGGCGCCAGACTTTTGAAAGATTTGTAACTTTTTTCTTTGTGAACCATATTTTACAAAATTAGTACCAATCGAAAGCTTTAAGTGTTTTTAAGATATGAGTAAGCTATTCTTAAGCGATTGACCAATTCTTAAAAAAGTTACAACTTGAAGAACGCAAAAAGTCGTAAAAAGTTGGGAAAAATCGGAATTTTTGTAAGTTTTTAATAATAACTTTTTTATAGGGTGGTAAATTTTTTCAATTTTTGGAGGGCTAATAGAGATCATATGCAGCATTCGAAAGACACTAAGAATAAAAAATTTGGCTGCCTAAGAAAAAAGTTACAAAGCGCTAAAAATTCTGGCGCCGAATCGTGTGGCGCCGAATCGACATGCCCCGTAATTTTTATACGACTGTCTTGGATAAATGACAAAATTATGCATATTGAAAATATTCAATTTATTGGCGCATTTAACTAACGAACAGCAGGGTGGCCCAATTTAATTAATGCCTCAGCACGTCGACAGCCAAATGTCGCGATTAGAGGATACGGTTTTAGGACCTAAAAACACTCAAAATAGGACTTAAAAAATTCCAAATTTAAGAGGGTGTAAATTGATAAAAATGTTTGTAGGAGGAGGGAACAATAGCACGACGCCTTTTTAATTTGAGCATACCGTGTCCATGATCAAGAAGACACATTTTGAAAATTAATCTTCACTTTGGTCTATTATTTACATCAATGAAAGGCAAATTTCATAGGGGTTTAATTAACATTGGTTTAATCTTTTTAAAATTTCAATTTTTGTTTTATTTAAACCGACAATCTTGGTTCTATTATGTAAGAAAAGAAAAAAATAGTCGAATCGATAGTGCCAATCTCTGGCAAAATGTCATTCATCCATTTTTTGCTCATTGTTCTGATCCTTCATTGTTGCTCAATTTGGTCACTGCTTCCATTAGGCAGCTGCTGAAAGGCAACTAGCTTAGTCAGAAATAAATCCCGGAGCAGGAGGGGTGTACAAGGTTACCCCCTCTCCTCCCTCTCCTCCTCCGCCTATGGCGTCGTTTTGGTCCATTAAAAGCTAAAATGAGTGCGTGTGCAATTTCTCCTCCTTTTCTCTTCTGTGCTGGGAGGATATCACCAAAAATTGGGTGTGCACGGCACCTTAAAAAAGCCCGAAGCTTTACACTTAGGTCCAGAACACGGTCTTAACGTCATTAAATGGTCCGTTTGATCGGGTGGTCTCAGTTCTCATTTCATTAAATGAAACACATAGATATATAATTTTTTACTTTACCCATAATGTTATGAGCAAATTGGAAGAGGAATTTTTATTACTTTATGAATTTTTGGAAAGGATAGGTCCAGGGATGTAGCCGAACCCAAAATAAAATTTTTATTTTTCAAATTCTCAAATATTGGCTGTTCTACTGTGCCGACCACTATTAGGCACGAAACCATAAAAATTTATTAAAATTTTTTATGTACTAGGAATATAAGAAAATGCCAAACGGCACAAAAATCGGGGTCCGGAACCGGGACTAGCATTTTCGACCGGAACCAGGGTTAAATGGGCTCATGAATACCGGGACGGGAAATTTCATCCGGGTCCGGGAATAATGGTGACCACGAAAGCCAGCAGGGACCAGGAAAACCGGTACCCGGCTTGTTTTCAACAGGAAACGGGGCTAACCAGGACCATCAAAGCCGGGATCGTGACAACGTTATGTACCGGGACCAGGGGTCGCTGCCAGGCAAAGCCTTCAAAATTTAACTAATTAGTCAAGAAATGTCCAAAAATATTTCCTCTACAATTAATCGAAAAAACAATTTTAAAATATATATTCTTTACTTTTAAAAGAGAGATATCTTCAACATAATTTCTTGAAATTTTTTTTTTCATGTCAATCAAAGTTGACAAACGGTGGTTGGGTGACGGTGCGGTGGCGGCGAGGGAGGGCAAAGAAAATGCTTACGGGGCGGGGCACGCACAGTCATCTTTCATCAGTCACCGTTTTTTCCTTCAAAAGTTTGCTTCAAAACCATGGCTGAATTATCATTAAAAAACATCTTTTTGTCCCCTTTTTCCCATCCATCTCCGCCCTCAATTTATGTGTTGTTGCCGTTCACTTTTGTTGCCCCCAGCGCCGAAAGGATGGGCGGGCGTGCGGCAAACCACTGAGAGTCAGTTGATTGTTACTCACCAAGCATTCTCGATCTTTCGCCCCGCCCCTCCCCTCACAATTGTGCATCTCCCAACCTCTTATTCAATTCATTCTGATCGGAGGCATTGGGCTAACGCCTTTCTCCCAATCCCTCTCTCCTCATCTGTCCCGGTCGAATCGGGAGTCCCTTCCTCTTCCTTTATCATATAATAGAATACTCATATAATATATATATATATATATAAATATATATGTGGTCCATACCTTCGGAATAAAGGATATTATTCCATACTATAAATAAGAGTAAAGGACACAATCAGCGATCACAAATCGCCTTAGGCAAGGGACTACGGTTAACCATATTCATCACCTATGGCTTTGTTTTTGGGCCAAAAAATCGGAGGTTTAAAAAAGGCAGATGAACCGAATTTAAGTGCCACTGCGCTCGAAAGTGCTGCTGTTGACAGTGATGGCCTTCGGTGCCGTAAAAGTTGGCGCTGAAAAGATGAAGACGCATGACCAAAAGGTGAAAATCAGTAGTGACAACAACAAAAGTTCCGTATTGATTTGGGTTGGAATTGACATTGGGGCCTCGTTGTTCTCGCTGCAATTATTTTGATTGGGCTCCGAAAAAAAGTAGAATTGTTAAACTCGAAAACCAAAATTTGTGACTAGTTAACGATGACAAGGCTGATTCTAATCTGATCAAGAACATTTTTTGAAATAAGACATGTAGCAGCGGGTTTAACAAATTGATAGAAATAATCCTAAAAAAACAATTTTTGTTTTTTGCCAAAATTAAGTTTTTTACAAAATCTGCACGCAAAATAGCGGAATCGGAAGGAAAAGAGTGAAGTTCGATGTTCACTGTTTTGTTAATTATTGAAAGAATGGACCAAGTCTGGGTCAAAATTTATGGGGTGCCAATTTCTTTTCATTCCCGAGGTCGGGTGCTTACTTTTTTGGGGTGCGAGTTTTTTTAAAATAATCACAAAGCATGTATTTCTCGCTCGCTTTTTCAATGTTGAAAAAGGTGATTGGCCGACATTTGCAGCGCGTGACCCAGAAAAAATTGTAGAGTGAACTAAATCTATTTTTCTTAGTGTCATTCGAACTCCCTAAATATGCTCTACATTATAGCAAAAAATCAAATGAATTGATTGAGTTTCAGAAAAGATATGACCTAAAATGTTCAAAAATTTGAGAACGTCTGTTTTTGGTTATCTTTTTATCATAACTTTTCCGAAACTTAATCAATTCCTTTGATTTTTTGGTATAATGTAGAGCATATTTTGGAGGTTCGAATGACACTAAGAACAATTAGCTTAATTCATTCTACAATTTTTTCTGGGTCCCGCGCCGCATATGTCGCATCACCAAAAAGGTTACCCAAGTTTATGTCATTTATCAAAAAGTAATTTGTACACTAATGTAAAAATTTCAAATTTTTCTCTAGGCGCAAGTCAAATTACCATTTATATAACCCAAATGAACAAAGAAATAATTTCTTAAACGCAAGTCATTTTTTGCTTTTTTTTCTTTTATTCTCAAATTTTTTTTATCCTTCTCAATTATTTGGAACAATGGTCAATGCGACACGCACACATTGCCTAGAAAAACTGCAGAAGGACTTAAAAATAAGCCAAATCTAAAGGATAAATGTAAGCGGGTTTACCAAAAATCCTTGGCAAAAGAAGGGTCAAAGGCGCCAGAACGCTGAGGCAAATTGGCCCAATTGTTCCAAAAAATTAATTACTCACTTCATTAGTGAGATAATTATATGCATTCCAACACATTCTAAGTCCGCGGAGCGGGAAAAAATGAAATTTAAAAAAAAATTGCGAATATAAATTAAAAATCGCTATTTTGGGCGTAAAATCCATACTCAGTTCCTTTTTTTTTAAATTTTCCGGCGGCACCTTTAAATTTACTTTTTTTTTTAGCACAAAGGATAAGAGCCCTAATCATCAGTCAAAACAAGCCAGGCTAGTTATTTACCCCTATAAGAGCATTTGCCCATTTTGAGGCCCTTAACGTATGACGAAATTTTATTATTTGTTCTTATTTGTAACCCGACTGCGTTTGTTGGCAACGACTGATTAAAAGATGGGAGCCAGTTTTCCAATTTTTCGGGCTTCAGTTCGGACTGATTTTTGCCTGAGAAACCTTCCTTTGTGAGTCCCTTCATAGTGCTCGACCCTATCGGTTGATATTCGATTTAATTTGTTTCTGTTTGTCCTTAAATGATTTTATTCAGCTTCAATTTGATTGCGAAAACATGCAAAAGAATTTGAAAATAAAGAAAAACATTTAATGAAAATTTTGGTCAATAAAACACATACAATTTAAAAATAAAAAATGAGATGAATAAAAGTAAAGAAAATGCGAAAATCAAAATGAAATATTTTGTGAGATTTTGAAGCATTGTGAGTAGTGGTGATATTTTTCAAAATGACTTGTAAGTCGTTGGAATTGTTGATCATCTTTCTCATGCGTTTAAATTGGCAAATCGGGCAAAGTGCCGACCCTTTCAATCTTAGACAAAAATTAATTTTAAAAATAAAAAAATATTTCCCTCACCTCACACAATTGGTCGTAAATGTGTTCCATCAGTTTGTTCCAGTTCAAGCACATTTTTTTGTCATCGTCAAATTCGACTCTACAGAGGTCCCAATCCTGGAATTTTTGAAAAAACGAATATTATTTAAAAACCATTATAAATACATTTCCTAAAATAGAGCTCCTCCCTCACTAAATTAGTTTCACTAAAACAAAGCCTCTTTTTGTGGGGAATTTAAAGAATACTGTCCCCTCTGTCTGGAGTTGTATTTCAGAAAATATGGTAATTATCAAAATAAGCGTCCATTAGTTCATATATTTTTAATAGGATGAAATTGTATGCTTTATTGATTGTAGCAGTTTATAGAATCAATAACTTTCGCTTTTTTAAAAACGAGAAAGACTGCTCTTGTTTCGTGAAGTCTCTGCTCATTTTCCCTTCCTTCCCTCCCTCGTAAGGAAGGGATGGAGGTGAATCAATCGGCTTTTCCTTCTTTTCCACTTTTTGACTGAAATTTCTCTGTCGTAAACATTCTTTTTTATGGTCCCCAATTCCTATTTACGCACAAATTCATTTTATAATTTGCACTAAAGTCATTGATTCTTTTTGAATGCCTAAAAACCAAAAAAGGGATAATTTTGGAGAATTTTTTTACAGAATTTTAAAACTTTTCTACGAAATAGACATTTATTGCCTGTGTAAAAAATTAGATCATTGGCGGCTGCAAGGAGTTGTAATTTTTTCATGTGTTTTTTTATTAAAGCATGTATTTTGAATTATTTGTTTTGTAAATGTTTTTTTTATATTGTCAATCAATTGCCAATTTCTTTGATAAAAAATGTCAATTTAAATAAGAATTTGCAAAAATTGACAGAATTTTTTAGAGAGTAACAGATTTTAAGAAATGCTCAGTATCGAGAAAATTTTGCGAAACCAAAAATAACTGCAGCTGAACAAACATACGTCGCTTAAAAGAAATTCCGAAAGAATAAAAAAAAATCCGTGAGTTGGAGGAGTAAAAAACAGCTGACATTGGAGATGGTTGGGGGTATTGTTTGTTTAACTGCTGTTATTTGTGGTTTCTTTTCTGCATCGTTCTCGTTCCCCAACTATGCTCATCCTCCCCATTATTCATCATCGTAAATGGTAAGGAAAGGAAGAAAAGCTTTACATTTAAATGAATTTCTTTGAACTTTTCTTCATAAATAAATTACTTTAGGAATATGACGGGGTCAATGAAATTATAAAGAAAAACATTGAAAATTTCTTTATGATATTTAGAAAATATTGAAAAATGCATTTGTTCTTTGTTGGCGTCTTCTTGCTACTTTCTTCGCCAATATTTTGCATTGATGATCGTAAGTTTTTTAATCAGTCCTATACAATGAGTATACCAAAATTATTTTAATTCTATAAATTTATATTATGAATATAAATATTTAATCATTAGAATAATTTTTTTCGTCAATTCATAGCAATCAAGCTCATGCGAAAGGCTTCCGCAGAATTTAATGTGCTGTCAGGATCATCGTTTGATTTGCTGGCCCAACTGCAATTGATAAGTGAACGGAGCAAACATTTCATGAAGCTAATCGGCCCAGCGGGAAGCATACTGTCGGCATGCATTGAAACAGTGTTTCCCGTAAACAGTTTTTTTTTAGAAAAAATGCTTCTAAATTAAAAAAAATTAAAACCAGTTGAACCATTTGATAAACGCGGATTAACGCTGTCTATGAAAAAAATTGATAGCCGACAAAATAATGATTTGGATGTACAAATTAGGTAGCGAGGTACCGGTGCTGATACAGGTACCGGCAGCACTCACTGATTTTTTAGGCACCGTTACCGGTTCCGTTTTTAAAAAAAGGTGAATTCCTCGTACCGGGTTTCCAGTACCGGCGGTACCGTACTATTCGGTACAAAACAAGCAGTGGTAAGAATGGGTTGTCTAAGCACTAAAACCGAGGGAGAACTTGAGAGAAAAAGGAAAAAAAGTACAGGTGCCGTGTAACCCGAATTAACATTTGTTGGGGAAATGGTCTTATCTTCACTGAAGAGGAATAGATTTAGGCCATGCTAATGCATTACCGGAAGAAAAAAAAATTCTTATTTAATTTTCAGTCAAAATTTCCTTAAAAAAATCTCGGATATCCAAGCATTAAAAAAGGGACCATATTTTTTTAATTTTAGCCAGAAAGCCCAATGATGAAGGCACGCGCAGTGTTTCATGAACGAGTTGAACGCAAATTTGAAGAACAAAATAACCTAATACAAAAAACCATGAGCGGCATTAGATTAACTCAACAATTGGAACTTTATGATAACGTAAGCCACCAGTTGAGCTAATATAAATAAAAATTAATAAAAAAGCAGAATGTTGACATCCCAATGGCGCGTTTGGCCCGAGTTTTTAAAAGAATCACGAACCCAAAAATCTTCACTGAAGAGGAATAGATTTAGGCCATGCTAATGCATTACCGGAAGAAAAAAAAATTCTTATTTAATTTTGAGTCAAAATTTCCTTAAAAAATCTCGGATATCCTAGCATTAAAAAAGGGACCATATTTTTTTAATTTTAACCAGAAAGCCCAATGATGAAGGCACGCGCAGTGTTTCATGAACGAGTTGAACGCAAATTTTAAGAACAAAATAACCTAATACAAAAAACCATGAGCGGCATTAGATTAACTCAACAATTGGATCTTTATGATAACACCAGTTGAGCTAATATAAATAAAAATTAATAAAAAAGCAGAATGTTGACATCCCAATGGCGCGTTTGGCCCGAGTTTTTAAAAGAATCACGAACCCAAAAAGTGTGCGGCGGTACAAGCAGGATTTCATCTTTCAATGTACACAACGTTCTTCCCCATGGGTGACAAATGGTCGTTGGACGACGGTTTGTTAGTTGGTGGGTAAGAAAACTTCGCTCATTGTATATTATTAATTTTTTGCTGTTTATATGGAAAGGTTCATTTATTTGAATAAAAAATCCAAAATATTGAAAAAAATTTGGCGAAGAGTTTTTTGTTTAAAAATTTTGACTAATGTATTGGGGGAGCGTTTTTATCAGAGGGGGTGCTTCAATTAGAGGGAGTTCTTCGATTTTTCAATCACCTCAAAGGGGTGCTTCATTAGAGGGGGTGATAACTAGAAGGGTGCTTCTATTAGAGAAAATACGGTATATATTTATATCAACAATTCAATGTAAAATTTAAATCGAATAAGCATTTAGTTTATCAATAAGAAGGTCAATCAAAACTGTCAACTCCATATGGTGAAAAATCTTTTACCACTAAAAGTCAACTGAAAACTCTCTTTGATGGAATATTTGCGCGGTTCATCGACCAAAAAGGATCAGATGAATATGACGATTTTTTATAATTTATCTCAGTAAATAATTGCTTGTTACTTAAAATTCCTAATTATATAATATTTCAAAATAAATATATTTTTATTTCCAGAGGTGCTTCAAAAGTTTGCTTCATTTTCTGAAGAAGACGCAATAAAAACACTGATCAAAATACGAGATCGTATGTTTTCATAATTTTTTTAATATACATATTATTAAAATAGATGACTGGTATTGTGAATATTCATCAAACCCGGGACTTTCCAGGATTGGAAAAAGCGGGAACGAGGCTAAGACTTAAGGAGGGATTTTTAAACAATGACATTTATGGGGACCAAAGGTACCGAAAATTCCCAGGCAACCCCTAATTTCAAAATCCTCTAGATTCTAAGGCGTTTTCCCACTTCTTCTCTAATTGGCATTCATATCTGATATAATTTTATTCATTCCATTTAGTGTTTTCAAGTGCGAGTTTTGATTCCGCTCTTCGATTGAACAATTTAAATGGCCAATTGTCGCAAATTTTTAATGGCCCACTCCCTGTAAAAATGTGAATAGCGTACAATAATTTAAAAAAATATAATTTGTTTCGGAAACTCTTTCATTATTTTAGTTTTAATATAATACATATCTTATATTATAGATGTCTACTGCAGAGTGTGTATGAAGGGTATGCATCAAAGAGACAACCTCTTTTGGATATGGCACAAATAGTCAAACTTGACATTGTTCAGCTAGTAATCCTACATTTATCACAAATTTTTTAGACTTTTATAAGTTAATTCATCAATTTGTAAAGTTTCTATTTTGTTAACCTAAAATGAATTTTGTTGTTCAGACAGTGATGGTGGGGATGTGTGCCAACATCAGTTATTCCGATGATCAAGAAAAGATCGTGGAAAAACAAGATGAGCTGGCGGATCATATGGTGCGTTGGTGCGTATCACAGGAAGTGTATCTAACTGGATCCGCAATGAGCTCGTATGTATCTTAAGAAAATGAGGCTAAGAGATTTTAAATTTTCCACTTGGGTTGAATTTTCCATCAAAATGATTTTTTTGTGCTATATTTTTATTGAAACAAAAAATATGTTATCCTTTTTAATATTTTCCAAATCTTAAAAATTGATTTCGCTTGACTTATGTGAAATGTATTTTGACATAAAAAAGTAAAAGTGCAAATTTCTGCTTTTTTCTATTTTCATGTTTTTTCAGAGGTTTTTGTTGCCTTTTACATGCCTTTTTTGCTATTTTTGATGCCTTTTATAGTGTTTTTTTTTTTTTTGCAATTTTTGTGCCTTTTTTAGTTGCCCTAATGTTAAGTTCTAAATGAATATTAAGAATACCATTAATACTGGAAAATGCTTGGCCAATTGAAATTATTCGAACTGTGAAGGAATCATTTGGTGTAGAGCAAATATCGGATCCATATGCCTACAACAAAACAGCGTATCGAATTGACGAAGAAGCTGAGTCTCGTGGTCCTTCAGGGTGGCATGAAACGGGAAGTGGGAAAGGGCTATACGTGCAAAGAAATGGTTTGACGCACACAGGGTGGCCATGTATGATATAAACAAGTAATCACTTTATTTTGTTTCAGAGGTTTAATTGTTCCGTTGTTTTTTAATTTTAAAAAGAGAGTTTGGCGGCCTGTGGTGCCGATCTGGGTTGTCGCAGGTCAAGAAAAATATCGGGCTGGGTTTCGGCTCGGGTCGACGAAAAAACTTACGGGTTGGGTTTCGGTCAGGAAAAATACCGGTTTCGGGTATCGGGTTTTTGGGTTTCGGGTCAATCTTAAAAGAAGATTTTTTATTTTAAAGCGATTCTTTAATATTTTTATAAAGTTTTTCCCTGCTGCGCCTGTCGGCACCGCCAGAAACGGATTTGAAATAAAAACCAGAGGAAATTTGAACCATTTTTAGGAAAAATCTTCCAAGAGCAAAATATCAGTGACAAATAATCAATTTGGTAACCAAATTTGCATAAAAAATATACTAGTTTTTATGGCTTGAGCTTTGAATATGTTATAGAAACCCAAGCGAAAGCGTGTCGGGCGTGCCAATAGGCGATACCAGTGTACACTTTTAAAAGATAGCAAGAAACAGTACTTATAGCACCACACCGAATAATCATTTTAATAGATATTAAAAAAAATCTATTTTAATAAAGTTTTTCCACTACTTAAAATTTCCTTTTTCTCTTCAAGTTCTTCTTTTTGCTTTAGTGCTAAGACTTCATTCTTACTAGTGCTTATTTTTCACCCGAAACCGATCAAAAATATCGGGTCGAGTTTCGTGTCGCAAAAAACCGGGGGTTCGGGTATCGGGCTTAAGGCACCCCACAGCAACCTGGTGCCGATAGCCGCCACAGGGGCAAATTTTGAAATTTTAATAATGTTTTTGTGTAAAAATAACAATTGTTGCAGCTTTTCGGGATTGTTTTTAGAACTACTAAGTCTTAAGGTGCCTATAAACCCGAAAAAAACATTAATTTTGATAGGATATCTTTTGATTAAACCGAAAAGAAATTTTTGATTTAAATTTTCAAAACATGAAATTCTCCAAATTAGTAGAAAATATAAAATCGGCACCATCTATAATTTTATCGAGATTATACCAACATTCAGGCTCAATGATAAAGTCTCCGACTTGGGCACTTGATCAAGACAATTGAGAACCAAATTGGGACCATCACCTCGGATGGTTTGTACCGCAGTTTTGTCATCCTTCACGTTAGCACTTTGAGCGCAAAAGAATGTGTTCTGTTCACAGGACTATTAACCATTGATTATGAAGGCAACACAGCCTATAATTACATTGAGGTGTACACCCAATATTGGTGGCCAACCAGCAACGATGAGCGATTTAAATTTTTTTTGTTTCTTTGATTTGTGCAAATACCTATTTTTTATTGTTTTAATTGCCTTTAATAATTTCATTTTAATGGACTTTGTATTTATAAAAGAATTTTCACTTTTTTTACATAAATTTATCATAAATGAATATTCACAGAAATGTATCTTTTCAAGGGGTTATATTCGCATTTTTTCATATGTTAAATGTCTTAATGATGTTAGGGGTATATTTACATATAGTGGGAGAAGACTTTTTATAAATTATAATGTAATAGAGTTGCAATTAAAAAATAATTAAAAGCCCTTTTTAAAGTTTTATGAGAATTTCATTTTATTTTAAAAATTTCTCCGGAGGCATTTATCGGTTTCGGCTGACCAACTAGAACAATAAATGTTACACCTTTTTATTCATTTGATAAATCGTAAAATGTTTTTTAATTTTTTTTTTTTATTATTATTAGTCTAAAGAATTATTAATTTAGTTTAAAATTTGATAATTCTGTATCAAGTTGAGACAAATAACTCTTTTTTCCGCACTAATTTGGATATATGTATTAAGCAGGGCTGCCAGATGTTTTTTTTAGAAATGATGATTTGATGAATTAAATTTGATGATTTTTGTGCTTTTTGGAAAAAAATCTTCAAAAATGGCTCTTTTTAAGCAAAAAATCCAAATAATTCTATCAATTTTTACCCATTCTTTCCATGAATATTTTCCTTCTTTTTGTTTAATTTTCTTTTTTATCGCATAAAATATTTGGATAATTTGCCTTTTTTGTTGATCATCTTTTCCTTTGACTTGATGCGTTCCATTAATTGCGCCAATGTCCCTCTCTGCCCAAATATTTCACGAAAAGATTTTTCCAGCTTTTTTACCGGCGACTCAGTACTGTAGATTAAATTTATTACATAATTTCTCCGGGTGCACGACGATTGAGTTATGGCGATTGAGTGCGGTGTTAATTGAGCGCGTGCGATTGAGTGATGGCGATTTAGTGTGGTGTTAATTGAGTGCGGGCGATTGAGTGCCCGTTGAAAAAGTGACAATTGAGTGCCAAAGAATTAAGTGTTTTTGCTTATAAAATTTTATTTGACTAGCCATTTTCCGAAATAGCCCACACTGATTTCGTCCTCCTCCTAATGTACTAATGTATCTTGTTAAGATTTTGTTTGTAAAATTCGCTTCAAAAAATAATTTTCTTTCAAATATCGCTTTTAAAATCGGAATTTTCCTTGGAGTCCCAAAAATCAGTACAAAATAAGTACATTGAGCTCAAAGAAGTACACTACCTACAAATAAGTACATTTGATTTGTATCCTACAAATCAGTACAATATTTATAAATGTACAAATGGCAGCCCTCTGATAGTATCCACTCATGTTTAATCAAACTGAACTACTCGCCTTTCATGTAAGCGTCGTGTAGACTCTGCGCCAGTGATTGCTTAGCAAATGTCTTTCTGCTCTGGGTTGACTGCTTCTGTTTTGTTGTACCATGAAGGCGCTTTAAAAGTTTTCAAGCTTTCCTAAAAATTAAAAAAAAAAATTGATTTGAAACCCTCAGAAATAAGGTAAAATAATATTAAATTAATTGGACCGGCGTTAGGAACCGCAACACGGGGACGCACTGAAAGGCTCACACCACTGCAAAATGGCGAGGACTTTGCCCATCAGTTGGTTAGCCGCTTCACATTCCTCCTTTCCCATAATTTCACACCTTGTCAGATTCTAAAGTAAATTTTTAATATTAAATTAATTATATAATAACCATTTTTCGTGTTTGCCTTGTTAAGGGGGGGATGGCAACCAGTAATGCCTGTGTGTAGGGATGCAACGCTGTTTCAAAAATATTTTCTACTGAGCTCTTTTCTATAATTCTCCATCATTAAGTTGCATGAAAATGCGTTATTAGCCATCGCTTGACCATTCAATTGTGCCAAGCGTCTTTTATCAATATACGATAGCAATTTTCTGTTTTACCCCTTCCGGTGAGATTAACTTCGAAAATTAGTGGCTTGCAATTTTGAAGTGCACTCGCATGTGCTCATTTGCTTGAGGAATGAAATGGATTCTTGGCCCAACATCCGTTGATTTTTCGCCCATTTTTTGCCAAAATCTTTCCGATTCAGTCGACCTGATATTAAAATAAAAAAATATTCAAAATATCTTCGTCTATTTGTCACCTCATTGTCCCAATTTCCCACAATAATTCCGCCTTTTCTGCTGACCATCAAACTCCGATTGGGACCATTTCCGAATTCCATGTAATTTATTTGGGCACCTTTCAAAGTTTGCCTAATTTAGCCAAATTTAAGGCGCGCGGACAAAATCCCGCCCCGACAAAATCCCGTCCCGACAAAATCCCGTCACGACAAAATCCCGTCTAAGCCAAAAAACGACAAAATCCCGTTTCAGCCAAAAAACGACAAAATCCCGTCACGACAAAATCCCGTCCCGACAAAATCCCGTCTAAGCCAAAAAACGACAAAATCCCGTCTCGGCCAAAAAACGACAAAATCCCGTCAAAAAACACCGACTTAATTAATTTTTTGATATTTATGTATTAGTCCAACAAAAGCTGTTAACATATATCAAGTCTATTTAGAGCCATATACTAATTTATTAGCATGCTTATAAAATCGATACTCTTCTTTATTTTAAGTGTTCAACAGAGTAATTTTAATTGTTCACCTCGGCGTTGTGCCCGTCAATTTTACTGAAATGCCTTTGGGCCCTTTCATCTTGTCAGGACTTGTGAGAACATTTTTGAGGTTAGTTTTATGACAAGTTTTTTTGGTCTCAGTGTTTATAGTTCTATATATTAATAGTAAATCCTTATAACTTTTATTGCCAAAATATCTCGCTTAGTAATGTTTTCCCTTTATTCTTTCTTATTCAATTTTGCAGGTCGAAGCTGTTGGCTGCCGTGACTCGCGCTTTGGACCTAGCATTTCCAATTAACTCCTAATGGGTTCCTACTACGATAACTGTCGCGTCACAACGCTCAATACGCCGAGGACACAGGAGTTCGTTTGATCGGTCTGCACATCCATTATGGACGGCAATGAGAATTCGACCAAGAAAATGCAATCCCGAATAAACGAACAGTATTTCACTTCTCATTTTTCGCCACAAAATCTCAAATAAAAACACCGAATATTGAAAATTAAATTATCGTCTTTTGAATCGAAGTTTTTTCATTCGTTCCAGATTTGGAGCTCGCGCGATCGGGATGCCGTCGGAGTCCACGTCTGAGTTCGTCGTTCAAGGATGGCATTGTTGATGATAATCGTCCCAGGGAAGGACGCCCGAATTGAAGCTCATTTGTTTCCAGAAAACCCATCTTGGATTTTCCGTCTCAAAAAGTAGAAGCTAAAAGAAAAAAATGGACATGCAAGCAAATCATATACAAAAAAACCTTAAATGGCAAGACAGAGATCCGCTTCAACCCGCTAATCAGAAGTGATTCCCCGTCTTTGATCAACATTTCTGGCAACAGGCGAATTTCGAGCGCGTTTGCTCGGTTCACATTTCAAACGAGCTTGTTTTTGGTCCTTAAAATAAATTTTGCATCAATTTTAAATGAACTGTATGAATGACCAACCGTTGAACCATCCTATCCAGCGCATCATTGGTCCCCAATTGGTCGAAGGTTTCATCAGCCGTTCCTGCTCTAATTTGGGCTCGCGTTTGGGATGGCTTCACTTGCGGATTGTTCCTAACTGCTCGTTTAATACGTGCTTTGCCTGCTTCTGCTGACTGTTGCGCTAACACCGCGCAATGATTGTGCTCTTTCGGACCCAACCGTCCTGTCATGTTCTGTTAATCATCGAGACGCACGGTAGCCCGGCATGATTGTTGACAACAAGAAAACCACTTGCACTTTCTCTTGACGAATTTGAACCCTAAAATGGGATAAAACATAATTTACAAGTGTTTTAATGACCTTTGTGCCAAAGGCACATTGCCCCTTTTTGCGTTGTCCCTCGTTCAAACTTCACTGGTTCACTGTTCTCTTCGTCGCTGATGAATGCGCTTTCACCTGGTTCAGACATTGTAGAACGCATTTCATTTGTTGATGGAACGCGAGGACGTTTCTTCAAATTTAAGTTCCTTTCAAGGTGTTCACGGATACTCATTTGAACAAAAAAAAGATCGGTTGCTAAACTGCAAATATTATTACATTAATTGATATTTTATTTCTAGTCGGGAATTTTTTTGGGTTAGTCGGGATTTTGGCTAAGACGGGATTTTGTCGTTTTTTGGCCGAGACGGGATTTTGTCGTTTTTTGGCTTAGACGGGATTTTGTCGGGACGGGATTTTGTCGTGACGGGATTTTGTCGTTTTTTGGCTGAGACGGGGTTTTGTCGTTTTTTGGCTTAGACGGGATTTTGTCGGGACGGGGTTTTGTCGGCACACGAAATTTAATGGAACATTTTTTTCTTTGGAATTATGCCAATTGGCGATACTTTTGCGGGAATTTAAAATTTAAACATATTCATTTTTATCGACACGGGGTCATTTTTAGTTGATGCGAGATTGGCGCGCGCGGGGCGGGACCCAGCAAAAAATTTGCAGAATGAACTAAACTAATTATTCTTCGCGTCATTAAACCCCTAAATATGCTCTATATTGTACTAAAAACTCATAAGAATTGGTCCAATTTTTGGAAAAGTATATCCTGAAATTTTCAAAAATTTGGAAAAGTCTGCTTTTTTAATATCTTTTTATCATAACTTATCCGAAACTTAACCAATTTTTTGGGGCTTTTTGGAGATGCGATTGGACATTTGTCATTTTTTGTGCAAAATTTGTTACCAAATACACAAATTTTCAGAATTTCACTGACCCTTCCTTGTTCTAAATTAATAATCTTATGTCTCTTCGATGGGAGCTCTGTTTTTTGTTTTAGCGCCAATTAAGAATTTATTAAAGCGCTAATTAGGAAATGTTGCGATTAGAATTTTTTTTTTTTTTGGGATATTATTTATAGAAAAATATACAGTGAAAAATTTCGGTTTTGTCGTTTTCGTTTCGTCGAAAATTTTTATTTTTTTATTTTTGTTTTGTCCGAAAAAAATTTTCCTTTTCGTTTCGTTGCCAACGAAACATTTTTTATATAGATAGTCAGCGATTTTATTAATGTACCTTTGACATATAGCACAAATTTGATTTTTCAATACGATAATGACGAAAACATTATTAGCACACACCTCAACTCTACAGTATCGACTGGCCGATGCAGGAATTCAGGATTGGTACAATGGATAGAAACTCGACAAGCTACGCTGAGGCCTTAGCAAGCCCAATTTAAAAAAAAATGCTCTATAAATATGGCAAAAAATAATTTCGATAAAAATTAAAAGAATGAATTTTTATAAATGTCATTTAAGAAAATTCAATCTTCATTCCAATAATGACAATAAAAGATAGTCAATTTTCTTACTTCTAGTCAATTTATTGCTTTTTCCTTTATCACCATACCCTCCTTTCTTCAATCATACGCCCTCAAACCGCGATGACCACTTCTTGGTGGTGGTCATCAACAGCAACGCCATGTGCTGCTCCGTCTCCATTTGACGTGCCATTGTCAGCATCCGACCGTACCGCAACTTCTTGAGGGTGGTCATCAACAGCAACGCCATGTGCTGCTCCGCCTCCATTTGACGTGCCATTGTCAGCATCCAATAGTACCGCAACTTCTTCAGGGTGGTCATCAACAGCAACGCCATGTGCTGCTCCGTTTCCATTTGACGTGCCATTGTCAGCATCCGACCGTACCGCAATGACCACTTCTTGAGGGTGGTCATCAACAGCTACGCCATGTGCTGCTCCGTCTCCATTTGCATTCATTTGCCCATTTGAAGAACCAGTGCCACCATCCTGTCGTGCCATTACTAAAAATAAATATGTATTTAATTAATATAATTATTTAAATTTGTTAAAGACCAATCTTTCCCGCTGAAGTTTCAAATATTCTGCGACACATTGGACAAGTTGCATGCCTGTTAAGCCTAAAACCAATTACGCTCTTTAAGCATACCGCAATATGCCAAATATGTGTATACCAAATTTTAATGCATCCGTCATGAAAAAAGTGCTAAATATAGTAAATAAACAAAGTGATAAATTGATGATTTTTTTGCTCACATTGCATGGCAATGGACGGACCATCATTTGCGGCTCAATCGAACTGATACAAATTGCACATTCACTGTTTTCCTGGTGTTGTTGACTTGCAAAAGTTACTGGTGGGATCGCATTGTAAGCAGGCAACAAAGACAACACTTAAAAGTAAGAATTACATTTAGTTTAGGGGTGGGATTTGTACTCGTTACTCGTGTGATTACTCGTGTTTTTTTGACTACTCGTTACTCGTATTCGGCACCGCCGTCTCCCATTTGCTTAGGGTTTCTGAATCGAACTCAAAAAATTTGTAATTTTTGTGCAAAATTTTCTATCAAAACTGATTTTTGCTGTTGGAATAATTTTTTCAAAATATGGAAAAAGGATGTGGAAACATTTGAAAAAAGCAGCAAAATAAACTTGCGGAATTAAAATAAATAAAGAAAAAATTGACCGGGTTTTCCCAATGTTTGTCACCTAATTTTGCCATTAATTTGGACGAAAAGCCTATGGAAAAGGGATGGAGAAAAAAACAATTGCTGTCTGAGCTGCTGCACGAGAAGAACCAAAAAATATTTTCGGAAATGAAACCGAAAAGAAAATCACAATTTTTAAAACCCGAAAACGAAAACCAAGGAAAAATGAAGTGCCGAAAAAGCCCAAAACACGAAAACGAAATTTCGTGCAGCTCTGAATTGCAATGATAAAAAAACCAAGACATTAATGTACGATTTTATATAAGAATTAATTTTTCCACGAAACAATTAAAAAAAAAAATTACTCGTTACTCATACTCGTGATTTTTTAGGAAATACTTGCTACTCGTTTTACTCGTACTCGTGATTTTAGAAATACTCATTATTCGTTTTACTCGTAATCTTGATTTTCGGGACTCGTCACACCCCTGATTGAGTTGTTTTAATTGGGATACCTTTGTTTTTGGCAAGCAAATTGAATATTTTTTTAATGCAAAAGATAAACAAGGCATTGAGAAGAGAAAAACATACTTTTGAGAAAAACAACTCTTTACCCCAAAAATTTTTACCACCGGCGGAGTTTTCATTTTGCTGCGAGATCATTTGGATGCGTACGATTGGTATGGGTCTCTGCGCTAACGCTGCTCGAGGTACCAGCGACTGATTCACTGTCACATTCGCCGCTATCGAACGTAGCCGACGTACACCGCGTGGAATTAAGTAAATAATTAAAATAATTACAAAAATTATAAAATAAAAAAGGAAGACGCCTCTTTTTGTATTGAGGCTTTCTGCTGGCGTGTCACCCGCCGTTGGCGGTGCATTCATTATTGGGGGGTCACGACGTTTCTTCCGACGACGGCGAAGTGCGACTAAAATATAAATTGATAAACAATTAGCAGAGTTTCCATTTTGTCTTATTTTTAAGACTTTGGTCTTACTTCGAGGGTCAAAATCTTAAAGTCCAGGTATCGCCGGGTCCATTAATACCGAATTTAGGTCCGGGTCCAAGTTTATCACGCGGGTCGTTCCCGGCGACACCAATCGGCACCGCCGACCTTTTTTTTTCGAAATTAAACATTATTTCTCATTTTAAATAAGGAATTGCTCAAAAAATAGTTGGCGGAGAGAGATATATTGTTAATGCTTAATTTAGTTGATTAAAATAAAATTTAAACCGTTAAACAACGTTTTCAAAAAGGTCTTATTTTTTGCGGACCGGGCCGTTTTCGTGCGGCCGTTTTCGTGCGAGTGCCTATTCCTATTAACTATTTAAAAAAATTAAATAAAAATAATTTTAATCAAAAAATAAACGTTTCAGCTAGGCCCCCTAAGAATTTTTCATAAAATTTCATGAAAATTTTCTAAAAAAAAATTGTTTCTGGGCTTATTTTGGTCGCTGATCACGAATCGAACCCCTTTTTTGATATGATACCGTTAAGTTGCCAGAATCCCTGCGTATCTGCGGGATTTTGAGATAAGCAGCAGGATTCTGGGTGGGGGCGGGGGATAGATTCGGGTTTTCACGCTTCCGCTCCAAGTTTCGAAACTTTCGAATTTCGAATAACAGTATGTCGAACAATTTTTAGACAGACGCTAACTCTACAAATAAGTCTTAGTTAAGGTCTAAACATTTATATTTTAGTTGTTTTCTTTTTAATTTTTTTTCAAATCCAAAATTTTATTCTTAAGGATGCCTAATATTTTTTGAATTTTTAATTAGGAATTTTTTGAAAACCCAATGAAATTACTTAAAATGGGTCCTGGCACGAAAACGACCCCCCGCACGAAAACGGCCGCACGAAACTGACCACAACCGTCTTTTTTGACCCCAAAATCTTATTTTTGACCTGTGATTGTCCGGATCGGGACGTTTTCGTGCGAGCGTGTTTAAAACGTCTCACCTTTAATTTTTTGTATATTATTGTTGGACAAACCTAATTAATGAGTAAGTGAGTGAAAATTTTTGTGCAAAGATTTTAGTGACAAAAAATGCAGAGAATAATTAATTAAACCAATTACCGTCATCATCATCGTTTTGCCAATTTGAAAATGCATTTCCCTCCCATTTCGTTTCCAATGTCCGCGTCACAAATCGGAAGAACCGTTCTTCCCTTCCTTTGTTTTCCTTTTCTTTCCCATTTTTGCTGCCATAATATTTGCTGTTTTTGTGGCATTTTATGCCAATTTTATCCATTTGAAACTCCTCATAATAATTGGCCAATTCTGCCCACCATAATATTTGGTCATTTGTCTTTTTCCCAACTTTTTCTTCCCCCCGCCGTTCGCTGTTCAGCCGAATTTTGTGACGATTTGCCATAAAAGTGACAGCATAAGCCAAACTTCTTTTGAGTGTTTCTAATATCTCATTTAACTCATTAATATTATCTGAAAAAAGGATCAAATAATATTGTCATTACATATAACCAGGGCTCGCAGATGAAAATTTTCAAAAGCCTCATTTGGGGTCAAAAAACCTCATTTTGAAAAATTTTATTTAAAGAGCAAAAAAACAGTAAAAAAAGGCCCGGTGGTGCCGATAAGCGTCATCGGAATTTTGAAAATTTGAGTCGGATTTGTTAACAGTTTTGCCTCCAAAATGATTTTATTTTGAGGTTTTTTGCCATTTTTTTCGAAAAACCCACAAAAAACCACAAAATGAGGCTAAAGCCTCACATCTGCGAGCCCGGAATAGAACTACTCAAATAGGTATACGATAGACAATTGATACCGTATTCGAATCCATCCTTAGCATACATTTGCACTATAACTAAATGCTCCAACAATTGGCTTAATGGCGGATCGTTTCGATAAATTTCATTGCTTTTCTCTTTTAAACATTTGTATTCGTCGTCTTTTGAATAAATTTCGCTTTCCTTTAAAAAAATAAATAAATTTTATTTAATTCATTTTGATTTTCTTTACTTTTTCTTTTGTTTTTCCAAAAATTGCTTCTAACATTCGCTGTTTTTTGCTTAGTCCTTCAATTACTTTCTTTATCTTTTGCCCCTCCTCCCCTTTTGTGGCGATAATTTTTTGGCCATAATTTTCAATTAAAATATCAAATTGCGTGGACATTTTGCCAGAGAGTTGCGTTCCTTTTGGGTCTTTAGCAGCTTTTTTGCTATATTTCGGCATTTTTTGCCCAGAGCATTCGCCGATTTGCCAAATTGACGATAAAGACATCAGCACCAAAAGCACCCCAATCAAAAACATTTTCGAAGGATGCAAGTGAATTGGATTGAGTTGAGTTTTTTCTATTTTTAATATAAAAAAAGTTAAATAAATAATAATATAATAAAATAAAAATGTATGAATGAATGATTTACTATTCTTTTACATATTTAAAAATAATAAAATGATTGGATGGAATGGTTGTTACCTCGCCCTCCCACTTTTTTCTATTGTCATATGCATTGGATTTATCAATAGTTTTGATCGACTAAAATTGATGTCCATGCTGATATAAAATTAAAAATGCATAGAATATATTAATACAAAAATATATAATAATAATATGACAGATTGAAAATATAATAATATGTTTTAGACTTCAAGTTCTGAATTTATTTTATTTAAACATATTCGCAAAAAATGTATCAAACAAAAGTTAAAAAAAAGCTTAATATAAGTACGTATGGAAATTAGCCAAAAAATAAAAACAAACTCATATATTTTGAATTTTTTTTACTGATTTTCCAATAATATATTTTATGTCACTGAACTGCTTCTTTTGGTGAATTTCTGTAGCCGGTTTTCTGTCTTATAAAGATTCCGCGTGTATCGTTTCAATATTTAACCTTTTATTCTTAATTTTCAGCAGCAATCCGTGGTGACCTTTTGCAGCCGATCGTCGCTTTTGATAAAAATGCAAATTCTTTTCCAAATGCTTTACGATATTCTGAACTAAATAAGGCAATAAAATTAATTATATTTCGAAATTAAATTTACCTCGTGAACAAAAGAATTGGCGCATTTGATGACGCACTGATGTGCATCAAAATGCCACCAATTTGAGTGGAGTGCCAAATGGCCATCACTTGATCATCGATCAGCGGAGAAATTGCAAAAATATTCACGAAAACGAGGATATAACCACCAAAATTGACGGAAATAATTGCGAAAAGTGACCGGAATATGCGAACGTTTATTTGGTTTTGAACGGAATTGCCATTTAAAGGAGCTTTAAAAACTGAAAAATATTTTTTAAAACTTTAAAATAACGATTAAAAATTCATTAATAAATACACTTAGCAAAAATTTTATGGACTGAACCTTGGGTGTTATTATAAAAAACTTTTTAACGGGGGTCTAAAGAATAAATCGGATCCCAAAATATCGGTGATTTATTTAAAAAATTTTTTAGAATAATTCGAATTAACCTTTTCGACAATGTATCACAACAGCAATCAGTGTGTATACAACAACACAACTAATCAAAATGATAAAGCCAACGAAAATGATTGGGTTTCTTTTTCCCTATTATAGAAAATAAAAATATTAATAAAATTAATAAAAATAAAAATTTACTGAATTAAGAAAAACACGCGCAAATTCGTAATAATTGGCAAGAACTTCATTTGATTTTCTTCCCTGATCAAATAAATGTTGATCAAAGACAATCAATACAATAATATAAATAAAATTGAATTTAAGAGTAAGTGCCAAGAACAATTTTTGGTTAATGTTCCTTGAAAAATTAATAATTTAATTAATTATATCAATCATTAATTAATCTTGCTTTAAGGGAAAAAGCACAACATAAAGGCGCTCAATGCCAATGAAAAGCATCAAATTAATGGCACAACCGCTGCCAAAAAAAGGAACGGCAAACAAACGATGGACAATTTGAAAAGGCATAAAATATTGGCCACAAAATGCAGTGTAAATTGTGAGGAAATTGCCACTCAAATTGACAATTTCACACCCCGAATAAAATGCCAACAAAATGTAGGCAGTGTCACGGAGTGACCTTGGAAAAGGGGAAAATAAAAATTACAAATATTAAAATTAAAAAGTGAATAATCGGATCTTACTTTGCTCGAATTGTGACGAAAATTACTGAAACATTCAGCAAAATGCCACCGATTGTCAAAATTGCAAAAACAATGGCATAAATCACCATTGTCCAACATGGATGGGCAGATTTGATCAACGGGTAGAGCTGAAGTGGATAAACCTTTTTGAAATGAAGCCCCCCTGAAATAAAGCCACCCCTCGTCGGCCTAGAAAACATAGCCCCTGGAAGTCGTTTTAAATAATTTGATTTATACCTTTGTTATAACAGGGTCGGTTGTCTCATTTATATCCATTAAAAATAAAAAATAAAATTTTCAATTACTTCGTAAATTTTTTTTTTATATTAATTTGTAAAATAATTAGCGAAAA
This sequence comes from Heterodera filipjevi, assembly GCA_039877585.1. NCBI lineage: Eukaryota > Metazoa > Nematoda > Chromadorea > Rhabditida > Heteroderidae > Heterodera > Heterodera filipjevi. Next base: position 4,495,839 of record JBDPZO010000005.1, on the reverse strand, counting down.
AATTTTTTGTACGACTTCAAGAAACTAATGAATGTTTAAAGCGTAATTTCACCTGCGTGAATTGGAAATGGCAAAGCGAGAATTTGTAATGAAAAAGTAATATTTGACAACCAAATTAGTGATGCTTTTAGATATAATTAAACACCATCTGCGCTGTGAGCAAATTGTCAGCAGGGCAGAGATGTCGTTTTGAAAATCCAAAATAGTGGCACCGAGTTAAAAAAAAAGTGGCAAAATTGTGGCAAAAAAGTGACATAAATTTTTTTCCTTAAACTTGCTCAAAAAGCATAAAATTTCAAAAATATTGTATTTTTCACTCCGTTTTACAAGTTGAAGCAAATCAGAGTCGGAATGAAACAATGAACACGGAGTTGCATTTTTGCCCTATTTTTTTGCCGTGATCTTCAAATTAGCTCCAATTAATGCTAAGGTGGGCCGGCGGTGCCGTAGGCGCAGCCGAGAAAAAATTTAGAAATGAGTGTTTTTTGATAACAAACCTTAACAAAAAATGGCCATTTTTGAGGATTTTAGGATAAATAAAATTTCTTTTAATTGCAAAAAAAGTTATGATGAAAAAGGTTTGAAAACCCTGGGATTTTCAAGTTCTTTTGGTCATAACTTTTTTGGAATTTAAAGAAATTTTACAGGCTAATAGAGAAAACATAGGTCTATCAAATGATATCAAGAATACAAAATTTGGTTAGCTTTGTATTTTTGCAATATTTCACTTAAATTTTATGCTCTTTCATTGACAAAAAATGAACAAACAAATTTAAAAGCTGTTGGTGGGAGAGAAATAATAATTGAAAATATCAATAAAAAATTTTTGGAGAATTTGTCACTGCAGGCATCACTTGAGTGATTTTGATGAACTGATTGGTTGTTGGCAAAACTGTACGACCAAAAAGCGCGGATGGGAATAGCGCTTTTCGAAGTTTTTCGTTGGTCAAAAGGAGCACCCACGGCTGACTCAAACTGTTAAGGTCTTCCACAAAAGTTAGCAGAAAGGACATAACGAAGTTGGTCAAGTCAGTCGGATGCGGCAAAAAGAACAGCAGAAACTGTCCAATTTCAAAATAACATTTTTTAAATTTTGAAAAACGATTTTGGGACCTGAAAAAGGCCCAAAAATATGAGTGAGACGGTCATCCAAATGGCCATGATGAACAAATTCTGCTCCACATTCAACTGAGTGTGTGACATTATTGCCTTTCCGTTCAGCAAATTTTTGTGGGTGACAATTTTGGCAAAGGTCGCTCCGTTCAAAAGCAAACACAACAAAATGCCAACACCGCAGACAATCGCGGTCAAAAGATTTTGGTTTAACTGAATTTGAAACATAAACCAGACAGTATACAGCTTGGCAAAACAATTCTTTAATTCTAAGCATATCTAACAACCAATCATGTTAAAGCGCTCCTCAAAGATAAGCCTACCGTATACAAATCGTAGTTTTTGGGTATAGGCATAAATCCTTCGTTTTTTTCACTCATCGGAATATAAACACTGGCGGAAAGGAGTCGATCAAACGGAAGAAAGAAGGCGACAGCAAACGAAAAGCCGACCATCAAATGCCAATGTTTTTTCCAAACCTACAGAGAAAGGTGATCACTTTTAAGCACCAAACTCAAATTACAACTGAATAATGTAAGAATATAAGCAAACTTACTAGGTAAAAATCGAGCTGGACTTTGTTAAATTCCGCCACTATGGGCGTTTGTTAAATCCGCCATCTTTTATAGATTTTCCGAACATAAAATAACCAAATCAAATAATCGTAGTTACATACGATAGCTCTTGATTGGCTCTATTAATCTGCCAAATTTCAAAAAATTTGATTAAATTTTAAGAAGAAAATGGTCAAAAAGATTAATTTTTTTCACTTTGACGGCTGCAACTTTCTTAAAACTTAATCATATTTTTTGAAATTAGAATGACTAATAGAGCTATTCAAACCCAATCGGATGATACCAAGATTATTTAATTTAGTTGCGTTTGAACAAAGTTATGGCGGATTATGTTGGGAAAATTTGTAAAAAATGGCGGTATTTAACAAACGATTCGGATTTCGGGTCGCGAAAACCCTCGGGTGCCGGGTTTCGGTTTTTGAAAAAAATAAAAATAATGCTAAAATTATTTTAGTATTCATAGTTCAACTGCGGCAAATTATGATGCAGGAAAAGCAATTTTACTAAATTTTTGGCGCTCAATCTGTTTCTTTTGTCCGTCATAATATCCCCCGCAGTCGAAAACAGTCTTTCTGATTCATAAGAGCCGACTGGCGCACAATTTAGTGTTTCGGGTCGGGCACTCGAAAATTTTCGGGTATTGGGTTTCGGGTAGTAACACTGATACCAACCGACAGGATTCTTTAAGACTTATAAAAAACATTTTACAATGTCCGACTTGATTTTATACTGATACTATGTAAAAATGTTACAAAAAACTGTTTTATAAATAGTGTACATATATTGGTTTGAAAAAAAGACCTGATCATAAATGAGCGGACACCAAAGGGCTGTTGCCCGATTAAAGGCGACAAAAACGTGGAGGAAAATGTATTCGTAGCGGAGGAAAAACATGGCAAATGCAGCCCAACTGACAGCCCGGCAGGGTTCAGTGATTTGGTCGAAAAACTCTGCAGTCGGACTGAAGAGAGGAAGACGATAGAAAAGGAGGACAACAAAGAAATGACACATTTCCTAGAAAAAAGGAAAAAAACAAACGGAGCATTACGTCATAAAAATTCGAACCAAAATGCCAATGATTGTAATAATTCGGAACAAGGGATTGCGGTTGAAGTTGGCATTGGCAATCAGCAAGTAAATGATGCGCAAATAAAACGGCACCGTGATTGCCTCGTAAAGGGCGAAAATGATAAAAATGGACAAACAGATCATTCGAATAGGTTCTCTTAATTATTATTGTCAATTTTTTCTTGTTTCAGATTTCATAAATTTCTTCAATTATAAGTTTAAAGGTTTTACATCTTAAAATATAGGAAAGAATTAGGAGAATTTTATGCTCGATATTAAATCTCAATATCTAAAAAAATTGGGATGGATTTTAAAACAGTCAGCAGATTCTAGGCTTGACTTAATCGGTGATTTTGAGATTATTGACGAATTTGAGCTAAGAACGGAAAGAACACCCATAATTTGGCCTTGTTCTCATTGGTTGTGTAAAAGCTTCCGAATTACCTACGAGTTAGATGCATTTCAAAGACAATAACCTTTCTTAAAATGAATGATCAAAAAGATAGTTTAACTATTTTGATTTAACAGCAAAGAGTTCAAGAAAGCGCTTTCACATGGCAATAAAAAAACGGACAATCATTTTGCGCCAACCCAATATTTTGCTTGAAAGTGACTCCCCCCCCTTTTGCCCTTTTCCTTCATTATTTACTTATAAAATGCAATTATTACAGTAATTGACGTCAATTTATAAATATGCAATGTGTTCGAAGAATGGAAAGTTTAAGCAAATAATTAAATAATTGAGAAGGGCGAAGAATGGCACTTTTGCTGTGCAAAATTTGATTAATTTTCTGTCAGACTTTAAAATTTTTAAATTATTGTATTGAAAGATGCTAGGTCGTTTCATAAATTCCGCCATTTACAGATTTTCCGACAAAAATGCTTAATATTTTGTTCAAACGCAACTAATTAAGCAATGTTGGTAGTATTGTCCGATAGCTATTGGTTAGCTCTTCTATTTGCCATTGTTAAGTTTGGAGAAAAAAATTCGCGGGTTTTTTTTCGTCCGCATCCCACCTAATATCTTAATTTTTTTTTTAAAACAATATAAATGAAGAAAATCCGGATAAAAATTTGTCTTTATGGGAGAAATTTACAAAAAATCTTAAATTTTTATTAGTTTTTCGTCAAATACTAGTAGATCCCTTTAAGGGCTATCATAAGATATCAAGATTATTCGATTTGGTTGCTTCTTAGCAAACTTGTAGCTTGATTTAGTCAAAAATTTAAAAATGGCTTTTTTTACGAAACGCACTAGCACCCTGTTCTTGTAATTTTAAAATAAATTTAAATTTGAATATAAGCCATAATTGTAATGTGTACTGTTTTGATGGGTTTTTGACGAACGCCCGCTATGATCAGCTACGCCCCCAAATAATTTAGATAGGTTTTTGTCTAATGACCCTGTCACCAAAAGGAAGTACGATACAATTCCTGATCAAAAAGGGTGTCCAAAGAAAAGTGGACAACCACAACAATCGTCATTTATTTTCCAATTATCGTCAATTCAGCGGTGTTCGGGATTGTAATTTGGAAATTTTGTTTATACTCCCCTTTTAATTTTTTTTCGTTTCCCCTCAAAAAATATGAAAAATGTTTTTGATCAATTTAAATGTTATTTTAGAGATTTGTCAGCAATCCTTGGTATAATGGCCTCGACGATATTGCCAGTCAGAATGGGTGGCAAAATTACGGAACGCTTTAGGAGAATGTTGGATTAAAAAGTTATGAAATGATGGTGTGCATCAGGGATGCCGCCGATCTCAGATTTGAAAAATCGGAAAACCGGAAATCGGAAATCGGCGGCATCCCTGGTGTGCATGGCATTTGATAAAATAATATCATTTTCGATTATTTTTTTTCTCAGTTATTTCACTTTTTAAATGACCAATTCCGTCAGTTATAGATAAAACGAAGGCAATGAAAAAAAAATATTCAATTCAAGAAACTGTCATGAGTAGTAAAAATTTTATTTACGGAAAGCTTTTTCAGTTTTGAAATTTTCGTCAGAGAAATTTTTGGCGAAATTCGCTAAGTCCGGAAATTTTAATTAGTTTTGCATTCCAGATTCTATGCAGCAGATATTTTTAAATGAAATCATCAGTTAAATACCATGAAAAAAGTGATGCCAGACGGAAGCGGAGTATGGAAAAAGTGGGAGATAAAGGACAAGGGATAAAAAGTGCTAATGCGTTTTATAAATTCCGTTACCTATGCGCATTTCTTAAATCCGCCATTTTACCGATTTTCTTGGAAAAACTGGTCATAACTTTACGAACATAGTATTGTCCGAGAATTCTTAATTGGCTCTACTAATTAGACAATTTCAAAACAAAAAAAAATCACTTTGTTTTTTAAAGTTGCTGCCAAATAAGTGCCAAAAATTGACATAACTCATTAAAAATTTGATGTAATTCAGAATACCCTAATCGGCAGTTATTTTTTTTGTTGAAAATTTGAACAATAAGTTCTCAAAAATGCTTTCACTTCAAGAGGAATTGCCCAGATGCTATAATTTATCTAATTACAGCTTTTGTTACATTTTTTAATTGAAAGTTTGCTTATTACATTAATAATGAAACTAATAAGCCAATGAATGAGCGAGCAGCTGATGGAAAATGTTTACCCAAATGGCAATGTTAAAATGCCAATTAAATACACCCGCAGACATTCACACTGTAAAATTACACCATTCTTCCGCGTCCAATTAATTGAATACGCACCAAATTTGCCGAACAATTTTTTTAAATAAACCAAACAAAAATTTTCGTATTTAAAATTTTTTGAAAATATTTTCGGATTTAAAAACAAATTGGATGTTAGATTTTGTTTTCAAATGGTGTTGCTTTAGAAACGCATTAATTATACCAGAGATGACGCCGATTTAAGAATTTAAAAAATTGGAACTTCGTTATCCTTAAAATATATGAAAATTGGAGTTCCGATTGGAACAAATTGAGAACCGGAATTCCGGTTACTTTTTTTGAAAATCAGAATTTCGGTACTAAAATTATCAACAAAAAAAAAGGAATCGGCGGACATAAAAACATATCCGTTCGCATTTTTTCACCTGCTGGACTCGGATTAGTGAAAAATTCGAATGTAACAAACGGTAAAAAGACGATTCGTACTATTTTAGGTTAGCTTTTTTTCTCTGTTCTCTTTTGTAAAAGCACTATCTCGCTTTTTTCTCTTTCTATGTTTACTACACAATAGTACGAATCGGGGTTCGTCCATAACAAACTCCCAAGAACGCCCCGCCCCTACTGCTTATGAAAATTGCGATTTTTATGTGTTCTTTAAATTGTAACTTTTTTAAGAGTTAGTCGGTCGCTTAGTAAAGCTTATTCATACCTTCTAAACATTTTCGAATGATACCGAATTTGTTTGATTTTTTGTTTAAATTTTTCTTATCAAAAAATGTTTACAGCGAATAGAACCAAAAAATGAGCGACCAAATGTGCGATTATTTGAATATTACGTCGACGAAAAAATTCGATTCAAATAATTTGACGGAAAAATTTGCCCTTTTGGACGCATCAAAAAATTTGGGAATTTTTGAATGGCTTTTCAGTTCAATGTTTCATCAATTTGTTGTCGCAAAATGCGCTTTGCAATTTAATGTTGACAAAGTTGCGGTAAAATAATCTTTTAAAAATATTTAATAAAAAAATAAAAGGCGCACCTACGTTTTGTCGACTCAGCCAAAAATGCACGTTTTGTCGACTGCACGTTTTGTTGACTTGGCCAAAAAAGAAATTCTTTCGAATAATTTTGTGTTCACTATTCGAAATAAATGTCTAATTGGGTCTGACGAACAAAAAAAAGTGGAAATCACTTTTTGAAAGTTAGAATTTGGCCGAGTCGACAAAACGTGCAGTCGACAAAACGTGGGGAGGCGAAATAAAATTGTGAACATTAAAAGGGCTTCTTGGGACAACATTTCGCGTAAAAATTTCAAATTTAAATTTTATCAAGAATTTTTGAAGGACTGATTCATTTTAAAAATTAAAATTTTGAATATAAATCTGGTTTAATTTAGTTGTGATATATTATTAATTTTTATAAGTAATTTTTTTTTTCAATATTTATAAAATATTTAGTCTGATCAATACCGTGACACTGTGCTAGTGTTGTTCGACAAATTGAAGTGCATTTCTCAAGTCGACGCATGGATTGTGCTGCCAGGTGTTTTCACTCCGATTTCGATTGTCCTCAACATTTCTCTGATCGTTGTCACAATTATGAAAATGTTTTTTTTTTAATTCTTTAGATTTGTCTTTTGAGTCCTCACGTTTGAGTCCCTCCTGCTGTTCGTAAAGCTTCTTTTTTTTAATTGAGCCAATTGCTTAAACGAACCATGGAAAATTTACCATAATTTGCTTCTAAATAAATGTTGCAGCTTTTTCCAAATTTCCCGGCGAGTCTTTTGTCACCCCGATCCATTACCCAAAATGAGAAAGAATTCGAACCTGGGGGCCTTTTTTATTTGAAAATTTCGGGATCTGCTGGTGATTCCTAAATTCGCTTTTATGGGTTCTAAACAAAAATTCGTCATAACTTTGCTCGAAAGTGGCCAAATTAAACAAAGTTGATTTCGGTAACTTGGTGGCTTAACAAAAAAATTCAGTAAGTTTTAAAATAAAATAATTGCCAAAAAATTGGGTTTATGTCCATTTTTTTTTTTATTTACCAATTTTTTTACCCGTAAAAGTACGCTTTTAATTTATTACATTAAAATGTCAAATTTTCATCTCAGGAAGGATCACAAAATTTGCAATTGGCTGATCGCCTACGAGGCGTTGTGCCAGCTTTTCGTTGTTGCCCCTTTCTGCGTCAACTTGATTGGTGCCATTTTCCGCTACAGTCCCATTGATTACCGTATCTGCCTGATCACTCTTATGGCATCCACCGTAGCGGCGTATGGCTCATTGTTGGCAATGTATCTGATCTCAATTGAGCGTTTGATGATTATTTTGTTTCCGATCAAGTAAACGCTTATTTAAAAATAATAAAATTTCATCTTTTTTATTATTTATACAGCATACATATTCAAATGAAACGGCGCACCCACGAAATTTCGATTCCTCGAAATGTCGACTAAGCCAAAAATCCACGAAACGTAGAATACTTTCGAAATTTAATCGCCGCGAGGTTCGATGTTCGAAATAGATGTCTAATTGGATTCGAAAAATGGGAATGACTTTTTGAACATAAGTTTTGGGTGAGTCGACAAAAGTCGAGTCGACGTTTCGTGATTTTTTAGCTTAGTCGACATTTCGTGGAATCAAAATTTCGTGGAATCGACATTTCGTTGAGTCGACATTTCGTGGGGAGGCGAATAAAAACTATTATTAAACCAACTTTTTTTTTTTTGAAATTTTAGTACTTTTTATTTTTTTAGAATGATTTGGATGAAAAAATCGACCATTCGCCTTTTCTCAATAATATCGGTTATTTTATGCACCCTTTTCGGCTGCATAATGAACCTAAATGTGTTCAATGTTTGGACAATTATCAACCTTTCATATGATCGGTATTAAATATAAATATACGAAAAATGTAAAATTAAATATTACAGTACATTGTATTCCAATTTCAGATGGGTTTACTGTAACAGTGGGCTTTATTCGGATGTTCTGAACACCGTCGCCTCTTATCTCATCCTTTCATTATGCACTGCTAATTATGCGATCATTTTTGGCACAATTTTGTGGCATCGCCATTTTCAAACAGCAAAAGAAGGAAGAGAAGTTTCACAAAGTTTGTTTTTAAAAACATTAAAATTATTTTTAATTATTATTTTTGCCCATTTATAGACGCTGATCAATCAACGCGAAAAATGTTGCGCTCAGTTTTTCTGCTGTTGATCATTTTGCTGATCGGCTGGCTGATCACTTCGGCGGCGCGTAACCAGATCACCAGATTTATCCTTTTTATCACCCCTCTGATCGTCAATTGTTTTGCCGCTGATCCGTTGACGCAAACGCGCGTCAACACCGACATCACTTATGTGCTGATCGGCCTCGTCACTTGTGTGCCAATTTTGGCATCCGCCAGTGGCGCGCCCATTCTTTTAATGAACAGGTAAACAAAAATAAATTCAATTTGTATAACGAAGGGAATAAATAGCATTTATAAATAGATTTTTTTTGCCATGCATTCTTATGAGGGTGGGGATCGGTTTAGCGTGGCTGTTTTGGCGTGGCCGTTTAGCGTTTCAGTTTAGCGTCGTTGGACTAGAGCTGCCCGTCGATTCGTCGCCCAAGCCAAAATAATCGATTCGTCACCATTGATTACGATTCAATGCTATTATAAATCATTAAAAATTAAATTAGCATTAGGAGTAAATTAGTAAGCAAAAGAACACAACAAAAAACAAATTTTATTATTAAAATATTTTAAAATTTGGTGACGAATCGACTTCGACTATTTTAGCTTGCGGGACCAATCGATATGGGGACAAATCGACGGCGCGCCAAAGACTAGAGCCCGGAACATGACCATATCCTGACCGGATTTTTCCGGGATCCTGATCCTGGTGTTTTTGGAAATATTGACCCGGAATCCAAAAAAAACACGGAATCTTGTTCGGTTTATTTCCGAGTCTGGTCCGGGTCAGGGTCCGGAATTTTCGAAAATTCCGGGCTCTACAAAAGACCAAAAATTCTTAGCACTTTTAGAAAATTTAATGAAAGCAAAACATTTTTTTTTTTTTGCTTAATTTAGGGTTAAATAATTTACAAATAGAAATTATAAAGCTGACTATAATTTAGTACAAAAGATTGATGATTATTTATATATATATTTATTTGTTTTTTCTTTAGCTGTGATTATCGGAAGGCTTACAAACAATTGTTTAAGCGCAATTCACCGTCACAAATTGGCCCATTATTTACAAACTGAATATGAATTGATTTTTTTAATTCTTTGAATTCTCCTTAATTAGATCCAAATCGTAAATTCTCCTTTTTAAATTAAAATAATAACTAATATATTTATCTATATTCTTATTCATACTAATATTTTTCATAAAAATGATGTTAGTGACGAAATAAAATTTTTTAAATGCTTTTTCGAACTAAGTTTATCGCATAAAATGATTTAGCCTATTTCAAATTTCCTAGTTTTATTTAGCTTCTAAAATTGATTTAAAAAATCGGCAAAAATTATTAGTTTCATTTCTTAAATTAATTCCCAAAAATATACCGGAAACTTATTTAAGACTTGACTTATTAAAAAAAAAATTTCATATTTAAATCTCAGGTAAAACAAATATTGAATTTTAATTTTTTGTCCACGTCTCAATATTTTTCTATTTAGCATTTAAGAATAAAAAGAAAAAAATTATCCCTTAAAGACCGAAAAAATATAAAAAATTTATTAAACATCCCAAAGATTTGGACTTTGTTAAAAAAACAAAAAAACCTTCTTTTCATTATTGTTTTATAATATTTAATGGAATTGAAAGTTTTTCACTTTAATCGAGAAATTCGATAAACTTAATACTTGAATTTTTTCGTAAATTTGTAATTCAAGTTGGAATATTTATGGAAAGACATTGAAAAAATATTCTTGTCTATATGCCGTAAAACATTGCGAACCAGATCAGATCATTGGGCGCCACCAAGTGTGCGTCGCCAAGCGGTCCAAAGCCACTGGGTGACTTTCCAAATGTGTAGATTCCACCCATGCGCGTTTTTAATGGACAATAAAAGATAATAATAATTAATTTCTATTCAGGGCGAGGCACATTCACTCCTTGTGTCTGGGTGCTCACGTTCAGAGCTCACAAAAACTTGAGAATACTTTTTGTTGTGTCTGGGCTGTAGACCATTTGGCCAAATGGTCTACAGCCCAGACACAACAAATACTTATTGTTATTTAATGAATAAAATTAATGAATATTATTTATTTTCTAGCATATTGGCGGATTTATAAAACGCGCATGGGTGGTGGAATTTATAAAACGCATTAGCACCGGTTCGACAATAGCAAAGACACACGAAAATCTCAAAAAAAATCGGATAGGAAAAAGAAAGGAAAAAATTTTCATGACGAAACGAACCCAAAGAAATCTGAAAACCTAACCCCCTAGTTTTTCTAAACCCAAGGCTAGTTTTTCAAAATCCAAGCCTATTTTTTTGAAAACCTAAAGAATTTCTATTTCTGTTTCCAAGGAAGGGAGGGTTGTTTTCAAAAAAAGTTAGGATTAGGTCCCGAAAAAGTTTTCAAAAAGCCAGGGGGTTAGGTTTTTTAAAAATTTGCATACATTTAAAAAATTTCTAAGGCTGGTCCGCAGTTGAGCACTTTTCCATTGGACCGCAGTTGAGGCACTCCGTTCGGCCTTCAACTCGAAAGCATTTTACTGATTATGAAGGGTTAAAGACCGTTAAGTATTTTCACCATTAGACTTTTTGGTGATTTTTGAGATAGCCGGTGGTGCTGATAGGCGCCACCGGGGAAATTTTGAAAATTTATAGCCCTTTTATTAAAAGATTTCCCCCAAAATGGTCAGTTGTCAGTTCACAGTTCGGGATTACCGCTTTATCCCGCGGGAGTCCCGATCTCGCCAAACTCTACTTTTCATATAGCGCCAAATTTTGCATAGGCTCATATTTTGACCACCTCTATCGCGCTCAGTAGGTATTTGGCAAAATGCTTTCTATCTCGAGATCGGCTCTTAAGAAATTATGATTTTTTTTTTTTTGAAATTTTCGCTTTTTAATTTTTTTTTTTTTGGCATTATTATTTATTGCACTAGGCGGTAGGGGTCACTTTAGTCGGGCCGTTTTATTCGGAAATTAAATTTTTTATTTTAATTTCAAAAAATTTTTCAGGCAACATATTTCAAGAAAAAAGGAAATCCAAGGTCCCAATTAAATAATTGTTGGAGATACTTTTATTTTTTTCAAACACCGAAATTGACGATATGATATATCCGGACTGCCATTTCAGGACCGCCTGAAAACATACCCCGTTTTTTTGAAACCCTACCGACTTTCTTTTGAAAACCTAACCTTAGTTTGGTAAAACCTTACACCCTAGTTTTTGAAAACTCAACGCAATTTTTTTTGAAAACACCCAACCCCCTTAGTTTTTGAATTAAAACTGTTATGTTATAATAACAATTTATTTTTGAATACTATTCGATTAAATCTATAAAAAAAAAAATTTTAATTAAACAAAAAATACAATAAATAAATAGTTGAATTGAAAAAAAAACTAAACATAGAATTAAAATATGTGAAGCATTCAATTTTCAATTTAAAAAAGTAATTAAAAATGTGTCTAGGTTATATCGTTATTTATATGTGTGTACTAATTTGATTAGATGATTAGAATTTATTGTATATGAGAAAAAACGGTTAGACACATAAAGTGACGCCCAAGCTTTCAATCGATGTGGAGTTGGCACCAACAGTAGATAAAATTCAATAAAACATCAAACTACACTGCTTTAATTAAAATTAAATTGTTATTCTTCATTTTAATAGAAAAGAGTTGAAACCAAGCAGAATGGATATTATTTATGACAAGCAAACGTAATAAGTGTAATAACACATATTTTTTTTTTTTTATTGTTCGAGCCAACGGGTCAAACTATAGTGAAAAAAGAAAGTGTAAAAAGAGTGATTGGACGTCGCGAAGCGGCGTCCAAGCGCTCGTTTTTTTTAACACTATTGGACACTCGCAACGGTGGCCCTTTTTTGTTGGATTCTTTGAATTAGTTTTCGACACGAAAACATTTGCTATTTCTTAACCAATTTGTAAACACGCAAAACCATTGGTAAACAATGCCAGTGTCTATCCATGTCTTACCTTTTTTCTTTTTATTGAATAGATAGTTACTTGCTTACCACCCAAGTTGAGCTTGTAATCTTTTTTTTACTTTTTGGTTTAGTTGTAAAAACCTAATAAACCAAAAATTTGTTAACTATTTCTTAATTTTTTGAGACCAAATTTGTTTTTTTGTTTACCAGTATTTTGCAACCTTTTTTGCTTGACCGGCTGGGCCCGCGTACTGTCTAAAACCAGGGATGGGATCTATACTTTATTTCAAAGTACAGGCTTTATTTTTGGCTTTCAATGCGTATTTTGTTTCAAAGATGTACTTTGAAAACGGCTTTTTTCCAAAAATGTAAAAAATGTTCAGTTTTAAGCCAAAATCCATTAGCAGATCAGACCCACATTCTCAAAGGGTGAAAAAATTAAACATTTGAATAAATAACGATTTTTTATTGCACATGATAAAAATCTTAGTGTGTCCTTTGAAATCATAAAATTTTCCCCCTGTCGAGAGCCTCTTCTTAATATTGTTTTAAGGAGTGGTCGGAATGTCTTGGCTTGGTCCGCCCGGATCCGACCTTCAGACCACCCGGGCACACCCGGGTATTGATGATTCTGTTCGACTATCTGACGGACACGGCGGTTGCACCACTACGCAAAGAACTTTGTCCAAATAGAAGACCCTTTTTGTACGTCAGTCGGCATCTACGTCATGGTACGAATTGCTATATATAGACGGGGGTTTAGCGTGACTGCGAAATTGTGAGTTTATTTGTTTACTCATCCATTTTCTGCTTTATTTCTAGAAACGTAGGTTTTTGTCATTCGAAAATTCTAGTTAACCAACTGTTAGATTACCTGAAACGGTTTATTCCGGTTCTCGGGTCCATTGAGGATTCGTTTCGGTTGGCACGCTGTTGAATAAAAAAACACTAACCCTCCCCATCCATTAGGGCTAAGAATAGTTTGATTTTTTTTTCTTTGTACGTTTGATTAATCCTGTCAGGTTGCATGTTTCGAGGGTGTCCCGGTGGACAAATTGGACAAAATTCGAGACCACTTTTTCGAGAAGACTTGCCGACCATCAACTGCCTGAAGCATTCGATGTCCAACGCATTGGATTTATCCTGGACCAGCAAATAAGACAGTTTCATTCAAAGGTAATAATATTTCACCAATGGGTTCTTTTGGAAATTATTGCATTATCGTTGGGTTTTTTTTACCATGGGAAAAAAGAGTATTCTTAGAATTAAGGGAGGTACAAAATTGCATGGGTTAGTCATTTTTCTTTTCGATTTAAATGGGTATGCTTTCAGCTCGAGAATCGGTCCACTTCGTTGATTGCCTCCGCCGTCGTTTCTCACCAACTGTTGGGCCAAACGGACGACCCGCACTATAAAGTGTTGGAGCAGTACCTGAACGAGGCGGACATTTTGCGCCAATTCAAGGCACAGCCGGCCCTATTTTGGCATTCCCTTTTCCACAAATGGTTGGCCAACCGCAACTGTGTCTGTGTGATGGCGGAGCCAAGCGAAAAAATGGTCACGGAATATGAAAAAACGGTGGGTAATGGGTATTTAAAAATTTTTTTTTTTAAATCTCTTGTAAGGAGGCCGAGCGGATACAGCAGCAAATCATCGACCTTGGCGGCGAAGAAGGACTGAAGAAGTGCCAGAAAAGGTTGGACGATGCCATTGCCGAGAACACGGTTTGTTGGTCGAGCTTATGGGAAACGCACTCTTTCTTTCCTTTCTCACAGGTTCATACGCAATGGGGGCTGGGGCGGGACGGGAGTACAGAGGAATGTGTACTCCCTCTCCCAAAAAAAAAAGATTAAACCCAAAAATGGGTTTCTCATTGGAGTATTCCCCCTATTCCCAAAACCAGGAAACGTTCTTAGCCTTCCATTGTTCCCTTTTTCAATTTTTACCCTTTTGAAACTGAACCATGCTCTTTTCCCACGTTTATTGTCATATGCCAAATGAGTTTTTTCCATCGTTTTTAGCGTGCCAAACTGTCGGATGAGGAGTTGGCTGACTTGATTGTGCGCGACTTTGAGAAGTTCAACACGATACAAGTGTCCCAAATGATTTTGTGGGCAAATTCCCCTTCACCACCGTACTGCACACCGTATTCAGCAATTTTTTTGACGTAAGAATCTAAAATGGGCTAAGAAATGTTTTAAAAAGATTTAAATTATTTTTAAGGCCAACATTGTCATCAACACTGACGGGGAATACCCGCGGAGGATCGGCATTTTCTATTTCTTTGGTTTACCTCAATCTATAAGTTAATCTACAGCATTCATCGTCATTCTTTTTCAGGTGTTTTGTTCCGACCCGACCGAGTCATAATCTGTGCGCGCAATTTAGCAAACAATGCAGGCGACAGCAGAGGGGACGGAAACACCGTTTGCTATTTCTTGAACGCGGCGTCCACTTATTCACCGGGTAAATAAAATGACTTATTGATGGTGTTTTTAAAAATGACAATTTGTTAATTTTATTGTATGGGGCAAAGTTAACTCGGGCAAAAACAGACAAAAGTTTTTAATCATTTTTGGTAGGGGCGCAAATGACGGAGCACATAAAATTGGGACGTGGGTATAGCTTACGCTCCATTTTGTTCAGCAGCGACCACACACTTCTTCAGCTATTTGGGCCTGGAGTAAGTTCCACAAAGGAGTGGCCAAGGCAGTCGAAAATGGCCGGTGTTGGACCGGTTGGAAGCCGTTCGCCGCCGTGTGATCGCTGCGCCGATGAACGTCCATTTCAGCGGTGACCCGAGTCGAATCCAACTCACCGGTGCGTGTGGTGATGGTCCGTCTTTCACTTTAGCAGATTCTTTTCCATTTTTATAGTGCCCCGCTGACTATGGGACCAACACGACAATGTTTGGGAAAAGCCGTGCAGTTACTGTGGGCGGTGCCGACAATGCATTTTTGCTACAGAAGACGCGACTCGACGACACTTGGAATGGGCCCAGTGCCATGCCAACTCTTCTACTTGGTAACACTGTTATGTTTTAAAATGTTATTTTCTTAAAAAGTCAATGTTTTGATTAAGAAAATAGAAATTTATTCGGATAACTTTCATTTTGATTTTCAAACAAAATATTAATTCAAGTTTTAGCGTCGAAATTTAGAACATACATCCACCGAGCCCATTTTAATTTGTTGCCCTTTAATTAACTAATTGTTTTCATGTCATTTAACACAATATCTGCAGCAATCTGAGGGACCCCTTTGGAATGCAGTGCGTGGCACGGGGTTGGCCTACGGTGTCAATTTGCACGTGATCCCCGACCGCAAAGCATTGTCATTGGCAAGTGTGGAACGCAAAAGCGGAGGATGTGCTGGCGCTCGGCGGACCGCCTCTTCGACGACTTTTCGACCCATCACAATCGTTCCGTTCCATTGCGCTGAACCCGTCACGTCAGATTTCCAGAGACAAAAGTGATCAAATTGGAAGAGTTGCAAGTTAAGAAATTCTAATTTTTTTTATCGTTTTCAAATAATTTATTATCTGTATTTTTTGTTTTCATATTTTCACATTTTCTAATTTATTCAAAATAAATAATAAGACTAATATAGAATTACCATTTCCTAAGTGTGTAACTGAGGTTAGGCAAGGTTAATTTCAAGAAGGCTGGGGTTTACAGAGAAAACTCCGCGATAAAGTAGTCATAGTTTTATTTGACAACAACAATTAAATAAAAGCGCATATTACAGCAGAAAAATGCACAAAAATGAGGAGAGGAGTTAAGAGGGAATAAATGATTTTCTGGCGGGAAAAAAGGTTAACAGTTAACAGAGAAAGTTCTATTAAGAAGGAGAGAGAGTGAGTAATATCATAACTACAATAATTGATTTAATACAAAATGAGGAAATAAAGTAACAAATTATGTATTACATACATAAAGCGAATGAAATGCCGATTGCACAATAAAAAAAAGCCCTGTAAGAATACCTAATTAGAGAACTGTGAAAAGAGGTAAAAAAATCACCGGCAAGCGAATGTAGAGAAAATGAAAATAAGAGAGAAACGGGGAAAGAGAGAAATGAGAGAGAGAGAGAGGAAGCAATTATAAAACACTTTAATTGGTTTACATGTAAACTAAAAGAAGCAAAAGTAAAGCAATCGAATTCATTTAGCGATGGGTGTTCCAAAAAAAGGCTGAGGGATAATTCGGATCAACGAATTCATCTGTCGTTTGTGAATGGAAATGTCAGCGGTCCCTCGCCCTTTCGGCCGACCAACAAATACGTGTCCATCGCGCCGTCGACGCCTTTCACCTGAGCAAAAAAAAAAGGGAGGGGGGGGGGGCGGGGGTAAAACGAAAAGAAAAAGCGTTGGGTAATTGAGTTTGCCTGTATCCGATCGCGATATTCAAAGTCGTATCGGTCGATGAGCGAATCGCGAGTGTACGAAGAGACCTAAAGGAAAGTCGAACGAAAAACCCCTAACGACCCCAAAAATGAAATTACTTGGATTCGGTATTTCACACGTGCTGTACATTCGACTCGCAATGTTCACAGTGTCGCCCTGGAGAATAACACATTTAAGCAAAAACATTGCCAAAAATTGCCACCCACCCAAATGTCATAGTAAAGTTTCGTCGTTCCGATGACACCTTAAAATGGTGAAAATTGAGCAATTAAAGTTGGAGGAAGAGCACCAGCAGTGACAAGGCCAATGTTGAAGCCAGTTTTGCACTCAAATTCAAAGTTGAGAAGATCTTGAGGGAAAGGCATTTGTCTTGTTTTGAAGACGAATGAATGATAGCACCTTGGTTGAAGAAGGCCAATGCGTTTTGTAATTCGATAGCGAACTGCATCAACTGGTACAAATATGAGGGAAAGTCGACATCGTTCCGGGTTCAGCCCGGAGGCGGCCATATAACAGGGGCCGATGGTCTGAAAAGTGGTCAATCATCAGCGGAGGAAAGACAATCAATCAGCCAACTAAGCGCACCTTATTTTTTCTACGTGGGCAAAGTCGGCTCTGTCCAACAATTCGTCAAAGTCGCCGATCACTTCGTTGAGCACTCGCAGAAACTCACGGCCCCCCTCGAAATTCTCTTCGTACATTTCATGCCAATTTATTATCTGAGTAAGGAAATGCCATGGCAAAATTCGACAATTACAAAGGGAAAGGGACACAAAAGAGGAGGCAACGGACAGCGAACATGACCGCAGTGAGCTTGTGATTCTCGCTGTATTTGGTGTTGGTCTTCAGCGACTCGACCGCGTGTGGGGAATGATGTTGGTCAGCAGCCAATCTGCTTGGTCCCGCACCAATTGCATTTTGGCGGTGTCCCCGCGTGCTTGCACATCGCCAAAAAATGACATTCGGAAACCGGCCTCAAACTGAAAGGACACAACATAAAAAATGACGACGAGACCAGTCAATTGATGATCGGCCCGCCTGATAATTGAGAAAGGCGACCAAAATGACGGCCAACGCCACGTCGAGAATCAGTTCCCAAATAAACAGCGGAGAGCCAAATTGGCCGATGGCCCAGTACGGCTGCGAACGGTTGCAGTGCCGCGCATCGGCAACGGAATGGCCAAGTGCGAGAAGGGCAAAAGTGTCGGCAGAACCGGTCAATTGGTGCTGTTTTGCGTTGGCACCGACGTTGTCGCCCGCCGTCAGCAATGCGTCGTTTAAATGACGAATGTAATCGAGTTGTCGTTGGCAGAACCTGTGGGGGGCCAAACTTATGCCAATTGGACCGTATCAGTACCAAACAAACAGACCATGTGCTGAGCAGAAAGATCAGTCCCACTCCGATTGCTTGACAAGTCTTTGGCCAAGCGCCGAGTTGGCTGAAAAACAACAAATAAATACAAATCCAATTTGCAAGCCAACGGATGCCATAAAAACGACCCTGAAATTACAATGAGCAAACAGTGCCAAAAGCATAGTGAACGAATAGAAAAGACGAAGTGCAAAATGGCGATTTGAAATACACAATGAATTTGTTGATTGGCGGATGTGCACAACGGCACGTTGAACAGAGCAATTCCAACGGGCAGAGAGATTCGAAAGGCACCGAGAATGTGCCGGGGGACCCACTGATGGAGCCAAGGCAAAATGGGGCGACGACTGAGCAAGGGAAGTCCAATGAGGACGATGACAGCTGAACGAAGATGAAGCGGAATACGGGAACAGCAAATGAACATCGAATTGGCCGGCAAGGAAAACCGATGCCACGGCGATGTAAAGAAGAAAAGGCAGGAGGGGGGGGGGGGTGGGGGCAACACAACGGAACAATTGAGATTTGATGGGATTTGGAAGGGGATGGCATTCCCCTCCCCTCCCACCCCTTCTTTGTCTTCCCCTCCCAATGATTCTTTTGCGATGTGCCAAAACATGAATAAGCCGCGTGCCTCTGCGATCCGTGCAGCCAAAAAAATAAGAGATTGGGATCAAAAATAAGACTATTTTTTGAAACGCTGTTTAATAGTTTGAAATGGCATTTTATTCAGCATTATTAATATATTTATCTCCGCCAATAATTTTTTTTTTTTTGCTATTCCGACTTAGAAATGAGAAATTAAATTTTTATTTAAAAGAAGAAAGAGTAGGCGCTGCAGATAGGCGTCGGGGAAAACGTTTGAAAATTTGACAAAAAAAGATCAATTTTTGAGGATTTTTGCGACAAATTTTCAGAAAATTTATGCGAGGGTTGTCCGGTGGGGCCGATTAATGCCGTTGCCGACAGGTGCCGCCGGTCCAAACCGCTCGTCTTAGTTCTATTTCTTTTTTTTTAAAAAAATGAAACGGGTTGGGTGTTTTCAAAAAAAATTGGGTTGAGTTTTCAAAAACTAGGGGGTATGGTTTTCAAAAAAATAAATAAAATGGTTCTCCGACTAAAGCCCGACTAAAGTGACCCGATCGGCACTAGGAGCCCAAAATTGAGCCGCCGTGTGTAAGTGTTGGTTAGACTTTGACGTAACAAATACGGAAAATATATAAATCTCTTTCTAATGTTAAGTAAAATTAAGATAAACATACATACATTTTCTCATTAATTAATCGAAAATGCCGCCAAAATTCGACCCAACTGAGATCAAAATCGGTAACCCACTTAACTGTTTTTAAATGCTGTTGTTGGTACATAACACAAATTTTAGTGTATCTGCGTTGTGTTGGTGGTGAAATTGGTGCAACTTCTGCACTTGCACCCAAAGTTGGCCCGCTTGGACTGGTCTGTGTTTTCAGCAATATAATATAACCGTTGTAATTTTCAGTCTCCCAAAAAAATCGGTGAAGACATTGCGAAGGCCACGCAAGACTGGAAGGGGCTTAAGGTCACGTGCAAACTGACTATCCAGGTGTGTGCACCCAACCATTGTAGGACTTGACCAATGAAAATTCGAAGTGGCTATACCCCGTTTCGATTCTTGAAAACCTAACCCAAGTTTTTTTTTATTATAACCCTGTTTAAAAAAAAATCACCACTAGTTTTTTTTTGAAAACTTAACCCTTGTTCTTAAAAATTTATCCAATTTAATTTCTCAAAAAATCGAAACGGTGGGTTTTCCACTGTATATCGAAACGGGGTGATCCCTTTCGAAGTCTCTATTCATCATAATATCTTTTTTTTTAACATATTTTCTTAGAATCGTGTCGCCAAAATTGATGTCGTCCCATCGGCCGCTTCTCTGATAATCAAAGAGTTGCGTGAACCACCTCGAGACCGCAAGAAAGTGAAAAACGGTAGGAAATGGGTGAAACGATTCGTCCGTCCGTTTTTGGGTCGGGGGTCTCGAAGGGCCCCCATCCCCCGGTCAAATAAACGCTGCCATTTATTTACCGGTAACTGACGACAGACTAACAGTATGCCGAGGTTTGCCCATTTTTTACAAAAGCTAGTTTTGCGGTCAAAAATACGAGGGAGGGGGAATTATGTAAGGTGTGGCCACTTGGTATTGTTGGATATAATGGATATAACTTTGTCCAGAAGAAAGCTAATTGAATACTATTACTTCCACTCAATAGCTCTTGGTAAGCTCCATAAGCATGCATTTCCGAAATAGTGGGATTCTGCAAAATACGCAGCAAATAAATGTGGATTGATCTTAAATTGCTTTCAGTGAAACACAGCGGTAACCTTACCATCGAACAAGTGATTAACATTGCTCGTCAGATGCGCCCGCGTTCAATTGCGCGCAAATTGCAGGGGACCGTCAAGGAAATTTTGGGTTCGTTTAATGTTGTATAATAGAGACAAAAAGGGAAAGGAGAGGCAGTTAAAAGTCTACTCGTATGAAATGTATATTAGGGCAACCGTAACATGACACGATGTCATGGAAATTCGTACAAAAGGCAATTCGTTTATTCGTACAATGGCCTAATGTAGTATCAAGCTTACATATCGCTTTATCAATCAGAATTATAGTACTTCGATGGCACAAGCTAACCGGGATTCGAATCAACTTTAATGTCCACTTATCTTGCGTAGGGTGCCCGCTTTGAAACCCATAGGGGGACCCTTTTGGTCTTTTTATAATACAATTTTTTGTTCTTCGCCAAAATAAATGTTATATTCGTTATTAACGACCTTAAAAACCCATAAAAAAAATCAAAAGGGTCCCCCTATGGTTTTCAAAGCGGGGATAAGTGCCTATAATTGTTTCAAAACATTAGAACTCCTTTTGTACGAATAACTAACTGTACAAATTGCATTGATCCTATGACATCGAGGTAACACGGGAACATTCTACCAGAAAAACAGGGGCAATTCCTTGTTCCTGTCCGTATGCCGAGCTTCAGGCTAATCTCCCTGGTCCTTCTCTTTTTAGGCACCGCTCAGTCGGTTGGCTGTACTGTCGATGGACAACACCCTCACGATATCGTGGACATGATCAGAGGCGGAGAGATCGAAATACCAGAAGAATGAATGATCGAACGGACGACGGTGGAGGACTATGACCAATCCATCCAGCAGTCTACCAATTGTTGTTTTTTGGTTTTGTTGTTAAATTTGATTTGCATGTTCACCTATTAGTTTCTTATTTATCTGTTTAGAACTTTTCACGAACATCTTGAACACTAAACCTTCCCCAACTTCAAAACATGTCTTCCCAAGATGAAGGGTTGGGATTACTGAGGGGATCCAAAGGGGTCACCCCGTTTCGATACATAATGGAAAGTGGCCCGTTTCGACATAAAAGAAAAAACAACCTATTATTAAAAAAATAGCTGAAAAGAATCTAAACAATCCTTTATTATTTTATAATTAGGGGGATGTTTTCACAAACTGAAACGGTGTATGAACGGGGCCTTTTCCACTGTGTATCGAAACGGGGTATAGCCGGATCCAAGGTATCATTCGAAGGCGTTGAAACAAAAAAAGGATTAAAGCTATGTCGCACGGGTCCGAACTGGTCCGTTCACAAATAATATGGACCCACTGTGAGATGGGCTGATATCATTAATTAAGGACTGAAATTATCCACTGGCAGTTCTGCATAGATATAGAAAAGATTGATAAAGTTTTAGCAACCAAAACAATTTATATGCTAAATCAACGAAAAAAGTCCAATGCACAGAAAAAATTGACGATTTTGCGGTCAAATAATGCCGATTTTGTTTGCCACATCCAAAGCGTCGTAATCAGCCGCCAGTCGAACATAAGCCTTCTTGGAGTGGTCAGGCGTGATCAAAGTGTTGATCTTAAAACAATAAATCAGAAAAGCAGAAATTTTTTCTTCAAAATTGGCCATTATAATATCTATTTAGGAATTAAACACCAAAAAAAATTTTAGTGACGATTTTTGAAAACAAAAGTGGGAACCCTTTTGATTTTTTTTTAAATTTTTTTATATTTAAAATTGGCCAAAATAAATGTCCACCTCCGTGACCAGCAACGTCAAACACTTGGAAACAGTTTTTTGTACAAAAAAAATAGTCAAAAAAACCAAAAGGGTCCCCCTTTTGGTTTCAAAGTTCAAAAATTGTGACTTTTCAATTAGCGCCCGAAAAATTACAGTCTGTTAGTTTTGTTGTGGTTCTCAAAAAATAGAAAAGAAAAGGTAAAACCATTTACTTTTCTATTATTTTTGCATATATCTAACGTAACTGACAATCACGCAAAATCTAGCGAATGATTAATTACTGAAAACTCGTTGAGTTTGTGCCACTCCTAACCTTTTTTTAATTATATGTGATGTTATTTATCTTTTAGTTTGGTTTCCCGACTAAATCCTCAACCAAAAAGGAAATTTGTATTGCATACTTAACAAGGGTAATACCATAGATGGTAACCTTCCCTCTTTTTGAAAAAAATTTCGAAAGTGTTATTGTCATAAAAACATGCATTAGGGGGATTACGGGGTCGCTGACCACGAATCTGACATTTTTCCGGTCAAGTCCGAACCCCTGGCCCGAATTCGAAAAAAATACAATACAAAGTCTTGTACAAATTCGGATCAGGGGTTCGGATTTAGTCAAAATGAATATCATAATCGCGATCGGCGACCCTAAAAACCCCAGGAAAAGTGTTGACAGGACTTTTTGAACCAAACAAAAAAAAAGTTTTGCAAAAAAGGGGGACTCAAACTGCATTAGTACCAAAACGCGGACAAACCTTTTGTGCTTCGATGTTGTAAAGTTTGTTTACAGCACTTTTGATCTGATGTTTATTGGCCTTCACATCAACAATAAACACCAATGTGTTCGTGTCCTCAATTTTCTTCATCGCTGATTCAGTGGTCAACGGGTGTTTAATGATCGAAAAAGAGTCCAATTTGTTTCGCTTCGGCACCGCCTTGCGCGGATATTTTGGCGAACGCGGCAATTTGAGTGTCCGTGGACGGTAAAAGTGCACCGAAGTGCGCACCTTTTTCTTGCGCTCAATGTGCTGGCCTTTGGTTAACTTCTTCTTTGCATCCACAGCCTTTGCAACTGCCTTTCGACCTTTATAAAAAACAAAAATTTTGTAAAAGAAATCACTCTGTACCGGATTTTTTGCTCTCCGTTGGCTTAGATTTTGGTGGCATTTTCTAAGATATAAAAATACTACAATATCTGAAAGTACAAAATTGTTTTAGGTACGAAACGACCCAGCATGATTTCTATTTTTTAAATGGGTGTTGTTAAATTATAATGTTACAAATAGTGTTAGGCACCGGATCGGACCCGGCCGGATTTTTCCGGATCCGGAATCCGGGTTTTTTGGGCCACACCGGATTTTTCCGGATTATCCGGGAAAATCCCACCGGCAAATTTTTGAAAATGAAACCCCAGTTCCGGATCCGGCGTTTTAAAACCGGATTTCCGGATTTTTCCTGATCCGCCCGAAGGTGGTACTTTGAAGAAGATGTTGATATTTAGTGGAAAACGCCAACAAAATAATGAAATTTTTGAAATCAAGCTTTAAAACACATTCAATTTTTCAAAAATTCTCCCGGCGGCGCCTATCGGCACCACCGGACGGACCACCATCCGTATGAATTTTGCCAAAATTGATTTGTTTTTTCGTGAAGATTTGTTTACAAAAACACACTCAAATTTTGAAAAATTTTCTCCGGTGTCGCCTATCGGCATCACCGATCTCCCGCCTCTGTGAATTAAAAAATTAATGATTCTAAAATTTTCAGAAGATGATTTTGACCCCAAATGATGATGGTTTAAAAATTTTCATCTGCGGTACCCGGACACCAAATAAATCAGCAGTTGGACTATTTTGGCAAAGATATTTTCTGTATTCCCGCGTCAAAAAGTGACAATGAACCTGCTCCATCAAAAAAAAAGAAAAAAAGTCATTTTTGGCAAATTTTTCAAAATCCGGAACCGGATCCGGCTTTTTGAAAACGAAAATCCGGCAAATTTTGAAAAATGAAAATCCGGTTCCGGATCCGGGAAATCAAATTTGCCTAACCCTAATTACAAACACTATATAAATCTGGTTGTTAACTTTATTCAACTTGTGTGCCGACAAAATCTCACCCCGATACATACAATCTCACCTCAACCAAAATATAAAATCTCGACTCAGCCCTTAACACAGGGATATTAGATGTTCTGATTTATCAGATTTGTTCTGGTTTCAGCCCATTGTTCTTATTTTGTTCTGATTTCTCACTTTGGGATAGAAATCGGGAAAATATTACTATATTTAACAATTTTTTGAAGCGATTTCGTTATTATTTTTTAAAAATTTTCCCGACGGCAAGGGACACAAAATGGCGCGCTGTCGATTGGTCCCCGTGTCGATTCGTCCCCCAAGCCAAAACAGTCGATTCGTCCCCAAATTTTTAAAAAATTCTAAGTCTTGAGATTTTTCAATAAAAAATTACTGGGAATTTTTAATTTTTTTAAGCAGCAAACATAAAGAAAAACTAAAATTTTCGCAGAATTTTTGTTTTTTTTATCATTTTTTTGGGGATTTTTAAAAAAAATTTTGCGAAAATTTTAAGTTTTTCTTTAAGTTTGCTGCTAAAAAAATTCCCAGTAATTTGTTATTGAAAAATCTCAAGACTTAGAAATTTTTTAAAAATTTGGGGACGAATCGACTATTTTGGCTTGGAGGACGAATCGACACGGGGACCAATCGACGGGCAGCGCATAAAATTGACCGTTTTTGAGAAAATCTGTTAACAAATGGGCCAAAATTTACAAAAATTTCCCCGGTGGCGCCTATCGGCACCACCTAACCCCCATTCACTTATATTTTTTAAAAATTTGTCTCGAAAAGCATAAAAAATTGGTCATTTTTTGTGGAAAATCAATTACCAAAAAAACACCAAATCTCAAAATTCCGGCGGCGCCTATCGGCACCGCCGACCCTTCCTATTGATGTACAGTTGCCGTGCATCATTTTTCAAAAATGTTCTGATTTTTGACCCCACAATCTGATTTTTTATACTGGATGTTCTGATTTTCAAAATTTTCATCTAGCATCCCTGCCTTAACAGAAAAGTTCGGTTCAATAATGGCTAGACTATATTTTTATAAAAAAAATTAGGAAATTTAATTGTAATTTTTCGAAGCGAGATTATGACGGTGTGAGATTTGTCGTTTTTTGGCTTAGGGTTTCATTTCAATGCCAAATTTGCTCAAAAGGTGAAAAGTGGTGATAAATATGTTGTTAAATGGTTTTAATGTTATTTACACTGAAGAATTGGCTTAAAAAATTGCCTGGTTTTTTGCCGGGTTCTTGAAAAATTTTGCCGGGTTTTTGAACTTTTGCCGGGTTTTCGAGTTTTGCCAAGCACCACCCTGCTGTAACAGGGGTGTGCGAAAATCTCAAAAAAAATTTTCGGAAACGAAACTGAAACGAAAAAATTCTGTAAAATATGGTTTTGAGGGCCCAGACGCAAAATCGAACAAATTATATATGAATCGATTCCCCTCGGTCTGTAAAGTAAGGCGAAAAAAAAATTGGCGGAAACCATTCCCTACCGTGCCAGTGCAGTTCGTCACTGTGCGTTACGTCACTGACCGTTTCGTCACTGACACTTTTTTATGTCTTAAAGACATGTTTTAGGGGGCTTTCGGGATCGCTTATCACGTATCTAACATCCATTTCGACCAATTCCGAACCCCGGACACGGATTCAAACAAAAAATAAAAATCGAAAAATTTACCGGGACTGAAATGGGAAAATATCTTGGGACTCAACCGTCCAACTTGTAAAAATGAAAGAATATGAAAAAATATTTATGCATTGACTTTCTGGGGGTTTTCGGGGTCGCTGTCACGAATACGACATCCATTCCTGCCAATTCCGAACTCCGGACCCGAATTCGAACAAAAATCGAAAACTTATTTTTAACCAAAATTCATATTTATTGCTCAAAACGCATTCAAAGAGAATAGTGATTGACATGAAAAAAAAAACAACTATTCACATGGGTAAAGCTTGTAGGTGGACCACATACCCTCGATATTTTGCGTGTGGAATTTTGGTCATTGGGGTTGAGGAAATTCTCATTATGGTTTACAGTGTCTTCTCCATTTGTGCCGCGCTCAACTCCCCCAAACAGCCATTCATTCACATTTCCTCTTAGCTGTCCCCTGTTGTACTTCCTTCGGACAATGCATGTTTCGTCAATTTCGACGGAAAACGGCAATTCTTTAAGAAGGCTCAAGCCAATGTCTCCTAAAACTTAGTAAGCCAACCCTGCCCCCCCCCCCCCGCCCCTAATTTGGATTGGGTGTCGAACATGTATTCTGCACACACGTCCCGAAAGAAATACGCCAATCGGCGATGGTATGCTGGGAGACTCCAACATCTTTCTCGATGTCGTTAAAAGTGCCGAGTTTGCGGGCCCAAAGGTATGAGAGATGCACTACATCTTTCGTTGCCAAGTGAGACCCTTCGAAAAAAGTTCCACCCAAATAGCCCACTTCCCGTCTGCAGTCTATTGTAGTACAACACCATGTGCCGTAACGGCAGTTGGGTCCAGCATTACGGTAGCTTGTGTTGCCGTCACATAGGCCACAAGTTCGACGGGAATGGAGGAAGCCCATGTTTTCGGGATTTGATCGAAATCTTTGTCGGGAATCGCAAGACCAGCACAGAAATTGGGGAGATTAAGATTTCGAAATTCTCAATTTATTTTTTTGTTTTACCGTATTCATTTTAATTTTCGTTATAATTCACCATATTCATTCCCTTCCGTTATTCATACACTTACAGTATTCATTCTAATTTTTATTATATCGACCGTATTTGTTCCCTTACCGTATTCACTGTCCTTTCTGTTTTCATAGTTTTTCTTCCTCAAATCTTTTCTCTTTTCCATTTCGTATTTATGCGCGTTTTTGTCAAAATGGTAATTTTCCTCCAATTTGTGAATGTTTTGTGCCATTTTGACCAAAAATATTTCCATTTGTTTAGCGCTGAAGTTTTTGCGCGGGATATACTTTAAGCCGACAATTTGTACGAATTTGACGTCAATTTGCACATTTTGGATGACAGTTCTCAGCAAAAGGATGGACGACGAAAATTTACTTTTGGGAAATTTTTGCAGAGAAATGGACTCAAAATTCTGAAAAAAGAAGGATTAGACAAAAAAAGGAAGAAAAAAAATGCGGCTGACGCGTTAGTTAAATAGCGCCATTTTTACAGAATTTTCGACTAAATCTTTTCATAGTTGATCAAAAGCAAGCAAATAAACAATTTTGGTATCCTTCGATCGCTAAAGATTGTCTCTATTAGCTTGATAAATTTCAAAAAATTAATTGAATTATAAAGAAGTTGTGGGCAAAACAATTGAAAAAAAGACATAATTTCTTTATACAATGATATTTTTTGAAATTTATCAAGCTAATAGAGCAATTAATATAGTATCGAATGGTACCAAGATTGCTTGACTTAATTGTTTTTGAGCAATATGATAAGATTTACTCAAAAATTCTGTAAAAATAAACGCATTTAACTAACGCGCAGGGTGGCGCTATTGAACTAACGCACTAACACCAGAAAAATGAATGAATGTAAAATGGAAAACTGACATTGCACAGTGCACAATTCAGCGATTTGTCCGCACATTTCGTTCCGTCCCCCATTTTGTCCCATTCGAATTTGCCAAAAATTAATTCGTGCTCAAATCCATCCGACAAAGTGCAAATTGTCTCGAATTTGCCGTCAAATTTTTTTAAAAGGTACTGAATTGGTATTTGGAAGTGCGCCGCGTCGGACTTAAAAATTGAAAATTTTAATTTGAATATTTATCTATTCGTACCAGGGATGGGACGCGACCGCGATCCGCGACGCGCGATCCGCGATTCGCGGCCTTTTTTTCCGCGACTCGCGACCGCGGCAAATTTCATCCGCGATTCGCGATCCGCGACCGCGGGATTTTTTCGTCCGCGTCCCACCCCTAATTAGTACCCAATGGTTGAATATTCGGCGCAGTTTGACCAGTGTTTTCCGAGCATTTTGTTGTTGTCCATCATCCGACAATTTTATGTCCTTTTTTATTAAATGATTTTTAATAAATTTTAAATTTAAAATTACTTTTTCCATTTCTTCCAAATGTTTCACAGTTTTTTTGATTGAATTTATTTCTTGCCATTTCTCTGATGGGAATATTTGAGAAGTTTTCTCATCAAAATTTAACCTTTCCTTTTCTCCAATGAATTGTGAGAAATTTGTGTCACTTTTCCATTGACAAAAAATAATTTTGTCTAAATTAATTAATTTAAAAGAAATTCCTTATTTAAAAAAATTATTTTGTTTTTTTGATTATTTTTTACCCAATTTTCGCTGTGTTTTGGCCTTCTCCAACAGCTCCAAATTCCTGTTAAATTCTTCAAAAATTTGTTCACCTTTTCCTCTCCCTAAAATAGTTGAAAGTGCCAATTTTTTCTGTTTTTGGCTCCAATTTTCCCCATTTTCCATCCGTCCCTCAACAATTGCAGTGCCAAATTTCCTAAAGTGCAATTCCTCCGCAATTTCTTCGCAAAATTTTTCCATTTTCCCATTTTTATTTTGCTTTTCTCTTTTCCCAAATTTCCCTGTTTTAAATCGCTTTTTTGGGCAATCATATCGAATGGGTGTCCTCCCTAATTTAATTTTGTTATTTTGGGCTGAAAATTTAGTAATTAAATATATCTATCCAATAGCTATCGGATGATACCCGGATTATTTAATTTGGTTGCTTTTGAGCAAAGTTAAGACGAATTATGTTCGGAAAATCTGCAAAATTGGCGGATTTACGAAACGCCCATAGTGGCGGAATTTGCGAAACGACCTAGCACCTCGTATGATACTATTTAATCTCAGATGTTATCAATCTATATGATTTTTTTTATCAAATACTCATTTTTAATGAAAAGCCAAATTTCAAGATGTATTGATGACATACTAAGAAGTAGAGATCGGACCGGCCGGTTTTTTTTCGGTTTCGTTTTTGACCGAAAAAACCGACCGAGAAAATTTCAGCTTTTTCGGTTTCGGTTTTTAACCGAAACCGACCGACCGACCCTTTTGTCCGGTCTCTAACTAAGAAGTTATGGTAAAACTTAAGGAAACTGACACTTTGATTTTTATATCATATTATATATCATTCGATTCCTCTCGATGAATGAAGTCGAATGGTACCATTTTTATTACCCGGCGACGCTTCTAACAAAAGTTAGAACCCACCAAACATGGTACTGAATTTGCTGATTAAAGGTAACAAATAGCACTTTTATATTGATAGTTTTACATCAAATTATCATTATACTCAGTAATACCCGTATATTTCAACAATATTTCTATTTTAAAATAAAATTTAACGTTTTTAGGGCCGCGGAGCGGCCCGCCAATGGCGAGCATGCGGAGACGGAGCAAGTAGTGGGGCGCCCGAGCAAGCGGAGGGTTGCGAGCGCCTGGTTAAGGTCGGGCCGAAGGCCCGACCTCAGGCGCGAGCAACCCGGAGCGAGCGAGCGGCGCCCCACCTACTGGCCGCCGTAGTCGAGTGTGCGGTGTCTTGGCCAAAAATTTAATAATGAATTTATTCTGCTTTTGCCATTTCAGTACCAGGTTTTTTGGACTGTAACTTTTGTTGGCTACCGGCCGAATAGAACAAAAAAAAAATTCTGAGTTCCGAATGGCACAAAAAAGCCAAAATGGCTTTTGTTTAAAAAATGAAAACATAAAAGCCTAGACCTAGTCGAGCTTAAACCTATGCCAAAGTTCAGACCTAAACTAAGCCTTAATTATAGAGTAGTGTCAGTTTAAAAAAAGCATTCGGAACTCGGCCCTTTCGGCACTCGGAATTTCGACACTCGGAGCGGAAGCGCTTTTGTTAGAGACGATGCCAGGTAATAAAAACAATACCATTAGACTTCACTCAACGAGAGGAATCGAATGATATATATAATATGATATAAAAATCAAAGTTGTCAGTTTCCTTAAGTTTTTCCGTTAATAAAGTCATTCAAAAGCTATCGGACTTTGTTAAATTTGGTTGCCTTGGAGAAAAGTTATGACGAATTATGTTCAGAAATCTTGTGCGGATTTACGAAACGTCCATAGTGACGGAATTTACGAAACGACCCAGCACTATTTTTATTTTTGAAATGGGTGTTGTTAAATTATAATAACGATTTTTACAAACACTATATAAATCTGTTTATTGTTAACGTTATACGTTATTCATTTCAAGGGCATAACAAATCAAGAACTTTTGTGTGCCGGCAAAATCTCACCCCATACATACAATCTTACCTCAGTCAAAGTTGTCAGTTTCCTTAAGTTTTTCCGAAGTTATGACAACAAATGTAGGTTTAGGTACTTCCATGGCTATAATCAAGGCTTCCAGATGTGATGATTTATCATCATTTTGTGGCTTTTGAAGATAGCTATTCAGACAAAATTTCCAAAAAAAAAAAAAATTCCCCGGTGGCGCCTTATAACTTTTTAAGTGCGATACAAAATCGGAAAAGCTCATTATGTGCGTCAAACCTAATTGCTGAAAGATTTTCTGCATCATGAATTCGCCAACATTTATTCCGCCTTTAACAAAAGCCAATTATTTCGCACTTAAAAAGTATTTGTTAAAAAATTACCACATTCTGCTTAGTTTGGTATAATATTATTTAATAAAATTCAGATTAAATTTGAAATTCTTTTCTTGAATTATGTTATTCCAATTGCACAATTGGAGCGCCTTAATAGCATTGGTTTTGGCATTATGTTTTAATGCCACTTTAATTTGGTTGGTGTTGAAGCGATCGCCGAGGGAAATGGATTTGTACAAGCGAATTTTGCTCCAAACCGCAATTGTGGACATCGGTTTAAGTGTTGCAACAATTTTATCAGCTTGTGTAAATTTTTAATATTTTATACCTCATAATTAGGACTCGGATTTTTAGGTGCTAAAAAGTCGCGAAATATGTACTAAATAGTTGATAAAAAAAATGCAAAATAGGTGCTAAAACCAGAAAAACACCCAAAATAGGTGCAAAAGGTGGCCGGAAGTTTCGACAATGCCCGTTTTGACAATGACCGTTTCGCAATATTTTGAAAATATCTCATTTTATCACAATACCAATTGAAATAAAACAAAAAAATATCCTCTCTCTTTGATTTCACTTCGTTAAACTAAAGTATTCCGGGGTTTCAGCCTGCGTATTGGCTCATTTGTTAAAAACTATCCATTTGCCATCCTCCGAATATGAAAAAGATTTCCTATAATATAAATTTGTTATTAATTTAATTTATAACCAGTTCTTTTCCTACTATCATAAGTCATTTTTGTTTTCTTCAATTTTTCGCCAAGAGAAAATTATGCATAAGTTATCCATGGGTGAATGAGAGCCTGAAGAATTGTAATGTGTGCATTTTTGCGAATGGTCAACTTTTTTTAACAACTTAATTATTTGAATAAAAATTACTAATTTATTTATCTTTAAAATAAATTTCTATATTGGGCAGCCAGAAACTTAGGAAAAAGACGGAATTCTTTTTGGCATTGTGATAAATGAGATATTTTCAAAAATATTGTCGAAACGATCATTGTCGAAACGTCCGGTAGCCGGTGCAAAATGGGTGATAAAAACTGAAAGAAAAATGGCAAAAGTTGTTCAAAAAAGGTTATTTTTCCCCAAAAACTTAAAAACAACTTCAAAATAACACTATTGCCCTACATAATTAAAAAAATTTTTTTAAAAATTAAGAAATTTTTGTAAAATTTTGAAATAAATTATTAAAATAATTTTGGAATTTTCACTATCATGTTGAAAAATTTTTGTATCGCAAATTTTTCTTCATTTAAAAAAAAAGTCGCTTTTATGGGGTGTATTTTGTAGTTTTTGCATTTTTCTTCAAAAAATGTTTCGTCACAAGCAAAAATAGTTGTGAAATAGTTGCAAAATGCCAAAATAGGTGCCAAAAGATGTTAGGTGCTAAACCCCCAAAATAGGTAAAAATAGTTAAAAGTCACTCTAATTCAAAAATTGTTCGGAGAACATGTGTTTTTCGTGCTTCTCTCATCAAGTACTATGCGCAAAAAAAAGGTAAAAACCTAAAAATCCGAGCCCTACTTATAATGTTTTCTTTTATGGCAAAATTTAATGATCAGGAAAATAATCACATTTTACCCAAAGTTTCTTAAAAATATTTCATTGACTTCATGTTATTTAATTAATAGAACATGGTTTCATAGTCTTACAATCAAATACACTCATGGAAATCCTTGATATTGTTTCAAAAAATTAAGGTTGTAATAACAAACAATGGATCGATTCTGACCCTTTGTGTTTCCTACTTGTCCACTTATTTGGCGCCAGTTTCGGAAAATTTACGCATTTTTTGGTTTCATTTTTGGCAGTTCATGTATTATTTTGCAATTCTTGGTTTATGCGTTCAATTCGTTTATCGTTTTTTGGTTTTAAACAGGTAAAAGATATTTTTGTCCCATTCGTACAAAATATGAAAAAC
The DNA here is from genome assembly GCA_039877585.1 of Heterodera filipjevi. Lineage (NCBI taxonomy): Eukaryota > Metazoa > Nematoda > Chromadorea > Rhabditida > Heteroderidae > Heterodera > Heterodera filipjevi. The sequence continues at coordinate 4,462,906 of JBDPZO010000005.1, read as the reverse complement.
AAAAAGTTGGGCCAAGGTCGTGGTCAGGGTACAAATTATTAACTTTAATCCTTTAGAAACCTTAAAATTAGCCTGCAGAAATATATGGCAATGCTTTCTGCTGCATTATTTATCGATTTGTTGGTTTGTATTTATGCTTTTTTCGCTATAAATGGCCATCGAAATATCTCTTTGCTAAACGCCGAAGAAATATTTAAAATTGAACACATTTTGGGTGCCAAAATAAGTGATACTATTTTGTATTATGAAAGACAAGTGAGTTAATATCCTGATGACAAATGTTAATTTAATTTTGAATTGTATTTAATGAGCCGAAAATTTTAATGACTAATTTTTAAGGATTATCTTCCTCTTCAAATTGCGTTGGCTCTTTGTGGAATCATAAATATCATTTGTTATTCAATTATTGCTATTCTTGGCTATAAAATAGCAAAATATGTTCGAAAAAATTTAGACAAAAGTTCAAATCGATGGCACAAAATCAACCGACAAGTCACAACCAATTTGATCATTCAGGTTCTAATTTGTTGAATTTAATTATTTAACCAAATTAAATTTATATTTATTTTCTAGGCCTTTTTACCCATGGTTTTGATCATCATAAATATGATACTTATCACACAAATGATGTTATTCAAAAATGAATTGTCCCCAAATATTCTATTTGCCCAAATATGTTCCTCCTTCCCAACTCATTGGCTTTCCGTACTGAATCCGCTGGTCTCAATTCTTACTATCACTGATTACCGTAATGTCGTGGTCAAGTCCATACGGTATGCAATTAGACGCCAAAATTCTGCCGTTGGCCAAACGCAACAAATTTCTGAGAATGATGCCCATTAGCAAATGTATCTTCCTAATTCATTTTGTATTGTGCACTTTGTAAATATGTAGAGACACGCCCTTTTAGTGCAATAGGCCCTGTTTTTTATTCATTGTCATTAATAGGGCAACAAAAAAAAAGGCACCAAAAATCGCGAAAAAGGTAAAATTTTCAGATCTGGAAAATATTAAAAAAGTGAAAATATCTTTTTGAAATGAAAATTTAGGAAAATAAATTTGAATAGTAAGTTATTGAAAATTTTACATTCTTAGGGGGTGTATTTTTAAAAAAAATAAAAACCGATTGTTAGGGGTGCATTTTTTCTTTTTTATGCCTTTTTTCTTAAAAAAATTTTTTTTGGGGTCAAAAAAAACATTGCTTAAAAATGGTTTCGAAGCAATTGTACATAAATTTATCCAAGTAAATGAGTATCAAATACCATATTTTCATTACCAATAATCGTTTTAGCAATTGGGACTGGATTGTTAGCTGTCGGGCTTTGAATGAGTCCGGCAGATATTTTGAAAATTTATCGCCCATTTGTTAATAAATTTTCTAAAAATGGTCAATTAAAATTTTGCAAGCTAATAGTGATTGACTAGAGCTATCGAATGATACTAAGAATGTTTATTTTGGACGCTTTGAGAAAAATTATATCAACGGCGCCAAGATGGCCCGCGCCAAGTTGGGCGGTTCCCCGAAAAATATGGGCAAGACCAGGCATGGGATATGAAAATTCTCAAAAGCCTCATTTGGCTTGTAAAAAAAGCCTCACTTGGGGTCAAAAAACCTCATTTTTCAAAATTTTGTTCGAAGAGCAAAAAAAAAAGTAAAAGGGTCGGTGTTGCCGACAGGCGCCACCGGGGAAAATTTTGTAAAATTGAGTTGTATTTTGATAGCATTCGGCGTGCTTTGTTAACAGATTTTGCCTCAAAAAGGATTTTATTTGAGATTTTTTGCCAGTTTGTTGGGTTTCGTACTCCGTTTTTCTAAAAAACCATAAAAACCTCATTCTTAAAATTTAAAATATATTATCAGTTGTTATAATCATAAAATGAACCCTTTGTGGTTTGGGCATTGACAGTCGGTGTCGAATCGCGCGCATTAAGGTCGGATAACCAATTGATGTGAACACTGCTTTGTCATGGTATATTCGTTCCTGTAGAAGAAATGCTCTAAAAAGTGTAATCAGTATTGAAAAATAGCAGGATATGTACCAATAGCCTTAAACTTTGTTTCGTTTTTCTTTGGTTTAACTTAACAAAATATAACCAAAGATAAATAGTCCCTCTTTACCTTTTTTTTTTGTATATGATAATAATTTAATTTTGACTAATTTGTAAGCAACAGATTACGAAAAAGCTTTTTTAACGATTAAAGCAATTTTTAAATTTGGTGACAAAGAAACTATTTTTGGCTGGGTAATCAATCGACACTGTGACCAATCAACGCCCTGACTAATTGACAGCACTCCAGTTCCGCCAATCTCTGGTCGCAAGGGGTGCCCCAGGTTCTAGCTACGAATAGGCCTTACGCTTGCATATTGCTGGGCATTAAGCATATACTAATTAGGATTTAAGAACAATTTTAAACTTAAGGCCTTCCAATTCACACGCATGTGGAGATGTACGATTGTCTCAAGTTTTAATCATTGACTGGAGTTGTTTTTTCGAGATTGTAGCCGGTTGCCTTATTGAGCAGCCCATAGGTATTACAAAAAAAATTGTTGTCTTATTCATTTTTTTAGATTGGGAGGCGATGACCATATTGTGCAAATAGACGAGTCTTGTGGCACGCAGGAAAAATAATTATAGACGTATTGTGCGCAGCAATGGGTCTTTGGGCTTTACGATGCCCATCAGCGTGTTGGAGTTGTTCAATCCGATCATGATCATACCCGGGCAACCCTTCTGCCAATCATGAACATTTTGTATTGCGCGGTTTAACCGTACACAGTGATCAGCTGGCACCGTACATGAGTGGTGCAGTCGCTGCAATTCCGGCTGTTCCTCCGTACGTCCTTCATTCGGTCAACCATGTGCAAATTTTGTTGACCCATTCACCGGTGCACATATAAACCATGTTGAAAATTTCTGGAAGAAGTAAAAGCAAAAGAGCAAAGCGATGTACACGGCGGGTGACTGGACATCTGGACAGTGGACATTTGGACAATGGTCATCTGGACAGTGGACATCTAGACAGTTAACTCATTTGGACAGCAGTTGGACATTTGGACAGTGGACGTTTGAACAGTGAATGAACTCCTAATAAGAAAAGCTCAAAGAGAAATAACTCCCTGAGGTCGAATATTTGCCAAATTCGTAGTCATCTATCATGAGGACTTGGACCTCAGGAAATTATTTCACTTTGAGCTTTTCTCATTACGGTTTCATTCACTGTCCAAACGTCCACTGTCCAAATGTCCAACCTCTGTCCAAATGTCCGGGCGCCCACGGCGTATATGTTTTCTGGTTATATGAACGAATATAGGTGGCGCCAATATAACAGCAAAAAGATACTTATGGTATATGAAATATTTTTACCACAAATTGGTCAATTTTACGTTGTTAATGCTGTATATTTTCATGCATAAAAATAATAAAGTAATGAAGAAGAATTACTTGATGATAAATCATAGACACCGAAAAATAATAGATTATACGAAATCAGATGACAAGCCAGAGGTCATATTCATTTCAGTGCACTCGAAACCCTCCTAGGACAACTCAAATTTGCATAAATTCACTTTTAACCTTTTTTGTGGCACCTATTTACTATTAACCCCTTCGGCCTTTCCCTTCCCCTTTTCCCACCAAACCTAAACCATGATTCGTCCATGCAGCAGGCGTGGGTGAGTAACTGAGATAAAAGTATCTTGATCATTTTGAGGATTAGTGCCCAAGACTTGGGCAAGAAACCTATATCCTATCAGCCCAATAAAGGCAATATAAAACCATTTTTTCAGTATATAGCAGCCTCTCTGGTCGTGATCATCTGTCTCTAACTTATGATAATTTTTGAAGAAGCGAATAATGGGTGATCTTTTCTGAAGATAGGGTATAAAAAACTAAGGAAAAATTGTTACATTATTTTATCCATGCGTAAGTGATTCGGAGATTTTATGGTTGTCTTAAATGCCCGAGATTATTAAGATAGTTGCCTTCAAGAAAATTTAGCTCAGGTGTGAATGTCGATGTCTTTTTTTGTGTCAATTAATTAATTGGTCTTTTTTTAAACCAAATTCTTTAAGCAGTGAAATTTTCAAAAAGTAACTTTTGCCTAGCCGAAAGTAGAGGATGCTCAGACCGATCTGTTGGACTTAATTCCTTTAAAGCAGAGATCCCATCGAAAATTTCCCGAAATAAGTACATTGCTGGTCAAAAATAAGTTTTAGGGGTCAAAAATAAGTACATTTTTGAAAACGTTGTTTTGAAGCTTTATCTTGCTTTTTATTCATCAAAATCAGTAACCGGGGCATATTTTCTCCTCCAACAATTTTTCTGAGCGATTCCGGCTTTGAAATGAGAATTGAATTTTTTGAAAAAGAAAGAATTGGCGGTGCCTATAGGCACCGCCGGGAAAAATTTTGAAAATTTGAGTTTTTTTGGTAACAAATCTTGTTAAAAAATGACCAATTTTTGTGTGAATGTCGATATTTTTTTTGTGTCAATTAATTAATTGGTCTTTTTTTAATCCAAATTCTTTAAGCAGTGAAATTTTCAAAAAGTAACTTTTGCCTAGCCGAAAGTAGAGGATGCTCAGACCGATCTGTTGGACTTAATTTCTTTAAAGAGTGCCCCATTTGCGGTAGGGTACGTTTCCGGACCGCCATTTCCGGATCAGCCAACTTTAGTACCTCATAACTTTTTTAAAACTTGATTAAATTCTGCAATTTTGGTATCAATCGATTGCTATGTGTGTTTTGAAGCTTTCATTAAGGCATCCGTAAGCGATTTAATAACTGGCCAAAAAGTTTTAATTTGAAATTTCAAAAAAATTCAGGATTTTTATGCGGTTTGGTTTATAACTCTTTTATAGATTAATAAATTTTCTTGATTTTTGAAGAACTAATAGACCTCTTGAAGGTCTTTCGATTGATACAAAATTGCAGAATTCGACCAAGTTTGAAAAAAGTTATGAGGTTCTAAAGTTGGATGTTCCGAAAATGGCGGTCCGGAATTGAGCTCCCTCCCGTTACGCCCATTTGTCCATTTTCTCGAATTTTGAACCGACTCAAAAACAGGTTTAAATGTTTTCAAGAGTTTTATTGATTTTTTCTACCGTTTTAAGCGCTTAAGAAAACCTATAAAAGTGTGTGTGTTTTTCACTCTTCTGTGGCAATAATCCCTATATACCGCGAGTGAATTGGAAACTGCGCGCTGACAAAATCTTGACTCAATAAAATTCCAATGGAATTCCTAAAATATCAAATTTTTTGTAAAGGTGAAATTTTGTCAACACACGGATGGAAACAGCCTAAAATCCAGCATAATAATAATTTCATCATTGATTTTTCTTGGTAAATTTTTGTATAACATTTCTCCATTTGTTTCATTTTTAATATAATTCATAGAATAAATATTTAAAATTTTAATATGTTTCAAATAAATTTATAAAATACCTTTTTTTATTCTTTAATTCGTAATTACGCCTCTTACAGCAGATGAGAAAAAATTATTGCTTATATATTCCGCTATTTTCTTTGGTTATTTTCTTTTGGGTCAAATATTCATTTTCAGAAAATAAATTTGGTATTTTTAAAGATTTTTTGAGTATTTCCTGTAATATAAGCCTGGAACTTCTATTTTTCAACCCCCCTCGAAAGGGGTCTTATAATTAGGGCTGGCAATTATCTCGAAATGGCCTGAAAGGCATAAAAACCATCTTTTTAGCTTGGTTTGAAACTTTGGGATGGAATTCTATATCCATATTTTCCATTTTTTTTCCCCATATTTAGCGACTTATGTCCATATTTCCATATTTGTCCATAATTGGCATTTTGAAAATTTTTAGCGCCATTTGAGTACAACTTATTTAAAAATACAATAGTGTGACATAAAATTTGAAAATTACTAAAGTGTGCATCTGGTACTAAACTTTTTTTAAATCCCAAATTACAAAAGTGCAATTTGGAAAAATTATGTCCATATTTATGCAATATGCCCATATTTCGGAATTTTTAGTCCTAATTTTATGGCCATATTTTGCGATTTTATATCCGTAAAATTGTCAGCCCTACTTATAATGGAGAGGGGAAGGGTGTCTTCTATCAGAGGAAATACGGTACTCCCCATTAAAAACACCAAATTTTTCCCACCAAATTTTCCATTTTATCATCCCCGCAGGCATCAACACCTCCCATTTGGATGGATATTATGTGAAATTGCTTTTCGATACCAATTTGGCTTCTTCAGACCAAACCCTTTTAACGAATCGCTTGAGCGCATCAATTCTCCAAATGCATATAGAAGAAAATTTAGAGGAAATTGAAAAAATGATGAAAACGCCAAAATTTTTATTAACCGAATGGCCAGGTGTCATTCAACTACTGAAAAAAAATTTTAAACAACTTGACCAAAAATTTCTCTTCGACGAATATGAACAACATTTTCCCATCATCACATGCAATCTTTGGCAGCTGAAGACATTGTTTAAAAGCGTTCAAAATGCGCTTGTAAAGGCTGAGAAACCGCGTAAGCCTGAGGGCATGAAGAAAATTTTGCAGGACTTGGAGTAAGGAGGTTCATGGGTTTGGCAAACTTGGTCGATTTTAGTGGCCGATTTTTTTTCCAAAATAATTTTACTTTAAAAACAATTTTCTTGCGAATTGGGTCAACTGCGGATTGGACACTTGTTAAGCCATTATAATTTTTTACTTAACGAACCAACTTCTTATTGTTGGAAATCATTCAAAAAATTACATGTTTAAGTGAATAGACAGTTGCCAAGCGATTGAAAAATTATAAAAAATTTATGATAAATACAAACTCTCGTTTTTCGCAAGTTTTTTGGCTGTAACTTTTCTAAAGGCCAATAAAGAATTAGTTAGGAACTATAGAGGGATTGATTTGCTGATTTTGAGGGCAATTATTTTTAATGCTGATTTTAACAATTCTGGTCTTTTTGAAAAAAAATCCTCAAGAATCTAGCTAAAAATCCACAAAAAATAGGCATTTATTTGTATAACAATTTTTTACTGATTTCAAAAACTTTCCCCGGCAGCGCATATCGGCAAAGCCGGCCCCTGCGCCTTTAATTAAAAAAAAATTATAAATATAGTTTAAAAAGATCGTATAGAGTGGAAAAATATAGTCACTGATCCTTTTCAGTGATTTTTTGCTCAAGGAAGAAATTTTTTAAATTCTCATTTCGACTCCAAATGCTGTTTTTTGTGTGCCAACTGCATGCTTTCGAAATTTTCATCTGCGATTCCCTGGCTACTTGTTATGTTCTCTTCGTTAATTTTTAATTTGAATATTAATGTATAAATAATATTATTAATCAAAAAACTAAAAACAGTAAAACCCTCGAGTTTTTCCTCAGGTTTTCAAGTTTGACCTAAAAAACCCGACCAAAAATTTTGAATGTGAATAGTTCAGTCCCAACTTCCCATAATTAAGCGTGCAACAATGCAATGGGTTGCTTTTGATAGCTGAAAAAACTGAGCAAAATCCCTTCTACAAAGCACCGCAATGGGTGGCCAATTTTGGACAAGCTTTGTCCAACCTTCATTTTTTTGCTTTGAATGCTTTCATAAAAGTGAATGATGCCAAAATGTCAAATTGGTTCGGCAAGCAATCGCTTGAGGGGGAGACGAAATTGGCCCATTTGCTGAGGACACTTAACACGGAGGGGAAAATTGATGCAATAATCGAGGCAAAGCGGAGAATAGTGCAAAATTTGATTCCCAATGAAGATTTGCAATTGTTGGAGGAGCTCAACCCACTCAGATTGGCCGCAGGTGCCGTGAAAATATTTCCAATTTAGTTTTTTATTTGAAAATCGGATAATCGACGCGATTGACTTTGGGCGGCAAAAATTTTTTTCTTGGTGTCACTAATTTTCTTGTGGCGAATTTTTTAAGATTACATAAAACTGAGTGAATTTCAATAAAGCAATCACTTTTTTCGAAAATTTACTGTTGTTTTCCAACCAACTTATATCCCTTGTCATTCGAAAAAGGCGAAAAGTGTGTAACAAAAGTTTTTTTTTTTTTCAAATTTAAACAAATTTCTTTGTTCAGGCTTCGAACATGAGTCCACCTTAAGAAGCTTTTTTGAAATGATTTTTTGCCAAGGCCAAAATGAAACTGAAGAATTTTTGGAATTTGTAATTATTTGCAACCAAATTTTCGCCCTTTTTGCTGAATTTAACAAAAACGGTACAATAAATAGGGAATTGGAGTCGCTGTGGAAAACGTTCGAAAAGGAAATGGGCGAGCCCAAAGTTATTGAAAAGAATGGCAAAATTTTTGTCATAAAGCAGACAAATTTGATGAAACCGTTTTACGGCATTTTGTACCTTTTGGAGAAGGAAAATTACGGCAAAACAATGGACGGACTGTTGAGCACCAAAGAGATGCTGAAGCAATTTGCAGAACATTTTGTGAATTTGTACAACCAAAGCGCACAATTCAAAGAATGTTTTGTGCAACAAAATTTAGTAAGGGCGCGCTTCAAACAGTTCATCAAAAACATGGAGCAGAATGTGGTCAATGAGCGAGTTCTGTCCGACCAGTTTTGGAACATATTCAAAGGTAGGCGGAGCATGGGCAAGGACGGTTCCTATTAAAAAGAACGTCCTTGAAACAGGTTCTCGGTACTGGAAAATGTGCTGGGTCATTTCATAAAAACTGCCAGCTTGGGCGGTTTCATAAATCCGCCATTTTTATAAAATTTTCGAGAAGAACTCGTCATAACTTTGCTCAAAAGCACTTCGTTTGCTATGTTTAGATTTTTCTGACAAAAATCTTCTCCATAATGTTTTGAGACTTTTTTAAAGACTAATAATTAATTGGGGTTATTTATTTAAAAAAATAAAATAATTTAATTGCATTTAAACAGTGCTACCGAAGGAACAAAACAAATTAAAGACGGATTTTTTTTCTTCATTTGTCACAATAAACGATAATTGCCCTGACAAAAATGATTCGCTTCAGTCTTTGGAAGAACGGGACAGAATTGGCATGGCATTTGGTTTGTCAATTCTCTTTTTTTATATATTTTTTAGTTTGAACTTTTTTGAATTTTGAATTTTTATTTTAGTTATTTATGTTCGGGCTTTTTCCTAAAATTTAACTGATATTCCCCCGTCAGCTTCCGATTCTTACGCACTGAAGGAGCAGTACATCAAATTGTTTTGGGAAATGAATGGCACAACAAGGAATTTGGAAAGGGAAGAGTTGTCAAAAAATGTCGAAATCGGAGCGGCCCTTTTGTATTACAGGGAGCGGGCGAAAGAAATGTTAAGATATGGTCAGTATTTTTCTGAAAATGATGACGCTTTTGAGAACAGAATCGATATTTATATGAAAGTATTTATGCATTTATTGGAACGGCAAAATGGCATAAAAATGGAAGAAAAAATGTGCCAAATTTACCAATTCATAAACAAATTGATCAAAGACAAACAACTGATCGGGATGAGTGAACAATGGAAGAAGCTGTTGGAAGAGAATGTGAAAGAGTTGGGAACAGCACCAGAGGATCAAACTAATCTTGGGGTTAAATTTTAAAATTGTTTTTTTTGAAAAAATGCATTTTCATTTTCAGAAAGTTATTTTATTGCCTCGACACGAAAAAGAATGGGATCAGTTAAATTGTGCCAACGAGCGCAGTGTCAACGAATTTATTGCCAAATTTCGCGAAAAGAGCGACTCATTTTCCGAGCTGATCCATTTGTTCTCATTGATTCTTTTAATTTCTGAATCTGACAAAATGCGAAGCATTTTTTGCTATGGCTCTTCAACAAATATTTCGTGGCTTAAATACCAACTCATTGGGACCTTTTCGTACAGAGTGTTGGACAAATTGGAGTTGTTGTTCCCCATCGTTATGCATTACGGTAAGTCAAACAGACAAAAAATTTGTATAACGATAAAATAAAATAGTTTTTTTTTCACCGGCATCATTAGCATTTTCTTTAGTTTTTAGCGACCATTTTGAATCGATTGTTTGAATAAATAAATTGTAAATCAATACAAAGCGAGTCCCTAGCGATCAATAGGGCTGCTAATTTTATGTAAATAGATATTTTTTTCCCTGAATTCTACATTGACTAATTGATACGGAAAGATTGTTTGTAAATATTTTCAGTTTTTTTGTTGAAAAATACGTCTTAAAATTTAGAGTATGCCTAAATTATATTCGGGTGAAACCTATTTTTTTTTTTGAAAATCTAGCTCTTCAGAAATTTTGTATTTGACCATTTTTTGTATATATTTTTGGCAGCCCTAGTGGTGAGTTTTGGCTTTTCCAAATCCATTAAAGACTCGTCCAAACGATGGAGGGGCCAGGGGCGCATTATTTTATTGTTAAACACCGAAAGAGGTAAAATGCAGACAAAAAAGTGCCGCGGTGCGAACCGCAGGCAAAATGCCGCGACAGTAGCGGACTTTCAACCCAAGCAGAACGCCATTCGCAAAATAATGATGGATTAATTAATTACCCACTTAATTTAAGAAGTAGTGATCCCTGATCAAATAGTGAATATGCTGCTCAATCAGTTGAGCCATCGAAGCGGCACTTTGGAAGCGGAGAATGCCGAGGCGCGCTGTTCGTCCCCCGTTTTGCTGATTTCCATCAAAAAACAAAAAATTGAATTAAACTTGCGGAAGAATGCCAAGAAAATAGCGCCGGCAATTGGCGAAACGATTCTCGAAGCAATCGAAACTGTAAGGAAGGAATTTTTTGCACTGATTCACATCGCAGACACAGCGAATGATTTGATGAGGATGGCACTGTGTCTGCTGACCAATCTTTTTTTAACAAACGAAGAAATATTGAAGGGGAAAAAGGGCATGGAAAAGTTCAAAAAAGAATGGATTGAGAAGGAATGCGAGAAGGAAGACGGTGTGAAAAGGTAGGTTCGAAGCGTTTTATAAATTCCTCCACCCATGCGCGTTTTTAATGGACAATAAAAGATAATAATAATTAATTTCTATTCAATTATTTAAACAATACTTATTGTTATTTAATGAATAAAATTAATATTATTTATTTTCTAGCATATTGGCGGATTTATAAAACGCGCATGGGTGGTAGAATTTATAAAACGCACTAGCACCGGTTGTAGTAAAGACACACGAAAATTTCAAAAAATCGGATAGGAAAAAGAAAGGAAAAAATTTTCATGACGAAACGAACCCAAAGAAATAAAAAATATCCATTTTGAGGATGCTGGGACATTTGTTAAATTCCCGAACATATTTCATCATAACATTGCGTTAAAGCAGAGCTGCGATCGGTGCTGGGTCGTTTCCGAAATCCCGCCATTTTACAGAATTTTCGACAAAAAACTCTTTATAACTTTGCTTTAACTTAATCAAATTGTACATTCTTGGTATAGTCCGGCAGCTATAGGCTAGCTATTAGCCTACAAATTTCAAAAAATTTGATTGAGATTTAAGAAAGTTGTAGCCACAAAAGTGCAAAAAACTCATTTTTATTGTCCTAAAAAAACCAAATTTTTTAAATTTTAGTAGGCTTATGGAGAGAGCTAACCAGTAGCTATCGGGTGATATTAAGTTTATTTCATTTGGGTGCGTTTGAGCAAAGTTATGAAGAGTTTTTGTCGAAAAATCGGTAAAATGGCGGAATTTAGGAAACGCCCATGGTGGCGGTTTTTAGGAAACGACCTAGCACCGCTGCGATCTAACTGCACTTTCTTCAATTACTTACATGATTCCATCACTTGCCAACGGAACATATAATTTAATCCAATTTTCCATTTTGTGTAAAAATTCGAGACAATTTTGAACAGAATTGTCTTTAAATCTTGGATACATGTAATGAGAAATGGCGCATTCCCTGAATTTCCTTTTCTAATAATAAAGAATAGGGTTGCACGGGACCGGGATCCCGGCCGGGATTACTCTCCGAAATCCCGGCTTTTTCGGATCCCGGTCCCGTGCAACCCTAATAAAGAATGCTAAACCAAACTTTTTCTGCTCCAAAATTAGGGTTGCACGGGACCGGGATTTTTGACAACGGGACCGGGAAAGGCCGGGACTGGAAAGCCCGGGAACGGGACCGTTATTTTGACCCGGGACCGGGAAACGGGACTGGAATTTTTCAAAATTTTTAAAAAATTTTGCTCAAAAAGTGAAAAAAGACAGTAAAAGGGGGCCAGCGATACCGAAAGGCGCCGCTGGGGAAAATTTTGAAAATATAGTGTGAGATTTGATAACAGATTTTTACCAAAAATAATTTAAAACTATAAAGAAATTGTCAAAAAAAAAAATGTCAATTGAATTATAGTAGATTGGGGGACCACTTTATTTTCATATTTTTGGACTTGGCCCAACTGATATTTGGAAAACCAATTGAAAAAATATTTTTTTATTTCCTGCCATGGGGGGATTTGAACCAAAGCAAAAAAATGGAGAAACAGTAGTTCTACCACCTCACCGCAAAATCATAGGAGTCGATTAACAAAAACATATATTTAATATGACTTTTTCCTCTTAAATTTCCTTTTCTCCAATTTTTCTCAACAATTTTTTGCCCAGACCCCATTCTTACCAGTGCTTATTTTAGTCCCGGTTAATCCCAGTCCCGGAGGACCGGGAACGGGATTCCGATTTTTCAAAATCCGGGAACGGGACCGGGACCGGGATCCGAAAAAGCCGGGATTCCGGGGGTAATCCCGGCCGGGATCCCGGTCCCGTGCAACCCTATTCAAAATAGAAAAACGTTCACGAATTTCGGTAATCATTCTTTCCCTTTCAGTATCAACATAAACCAAGTTCTTTTTCGTAAGTTCTCCGATTAAAATATAGGCAATACCAATTTGAATGGAAATCGAGGAGTCCTTCTCACATAACTTAAGGGCATATTTTTATAGATAAATAACGTATATTTAAGATTTTTCTTTACGCTTCCTCTAGTGGTCGTAAAATGTCACACAATTCACTGCTAAAATCCCATTCGTAATCGTCAATGCTAGTAAGATTTTGAAACAGTAATATTCAACGCTCGACGCTGTTCAATGAGACATTCCATCATATAGAAGCTGCTATTCCTTTAATTGCCCAAATAATGCTTATTTTAGAATGATAAATGAAATACACTGAAATTTAAAAATTGTAACAATAAGAACAAAAATTTACATAAAACACGAAGAAAAGGAAATAAAAATGGAAAAATAACGTTTTTGAGCGCCTCCCCACGAAATGTCGACTCCACGAAATGTCGATTCCACGAAATGTCGACTAAGCCAGAAATCCACGAAATGTCGACTAAGCTAAAAATCCACGAAATGTCGACTCAGTAAAATTCCATGAAATATCGACTCGACTTTTTGTCGACTCACCCAAAACTTATGTTCAAAAAGTCACTCCCATTTTTTTCGAACTCAATTAGACATCTATTTCGAACATCGAACCTTGCGGGGATTAAATTAATCGAAAGTATTCGGTTTTTGGCCGAGTCGACATTTTATGGAGTCGACATTTCGTGGAGTCGACATTTCGTGGATTTTTGGCTGAGTCGACATTTCGTGGATTTTTGGCTGAGTCGACATTTCGTGGATTTTTGGCTGAGTCGACATTTCGTGGATTTTTGGCTTAGTCGACATTTCGTGGATTTTTGGCTTAGTCGACATTTCGTGGGTGCGCCTTTTTGAGAAGTAATTTCCAAAACATAATGCCAAACTAGAAATTTAAGTCAAAATTTTCTTTTTCTCTCAATTCCACTCCTATTTTTGTCCTCTGACCCAATTTTAACAGCTCTTATTTTTTACCGATTTTTACCGCGGTAAATTGAGTCGGGTCGGTAGTAAAAATCGGTAAATTTACCGATTTTTACCGATTTCATCGAAAAATTGGAAATCGGTAATCGGTAAAAAATACAGAGGTAAATTTACTGATTTTTACCGCGGTAAATTTTTACCGTGTCGCATACTAGTAATAATGAGATAATGGCCAATTATTCTTTCACTACTATCCACGATAATTTGATCTCTAATTTTATATATTTTTTTTAATTTGTAAAAGATTTGAAGGGACGGGAGACGGCGGTGCCGTTAGGCGCCGCGGGGAAATTTTTGATATTTTCTACCTATTTTTGTTACAGATTTGGCATAAAAATAATCAAGTTGAGGATTCTTAATATCCAAAAAAACCACAAAAATCCACATTTGAAAATTTGGATTTGATTTGTAAAACGGGTTTTAATTGTAAAATAAGGATTTTAGCGAAAAAATATTGAAGATGAGAAAAAAATGACTAACTTTATGCCAAATATTCTTAATTTAAAAAAAAAAAAAAATGCACATTTTCGTTTTTTTAGCCAAAAAACCACAAAAATACTCAAACACTCATTTCAAAAATAAAAATTCACCGACCCTTCAAAAAACTACAAAAGGAGTAAAAATACTCAGATATCGCAGCTCTGCTTTAAAGCAACCAAATTAAAAAATATTGTTATGGTATGATAACTATTGGATAGCAGCTCCATTAACCTTCCAAATTTCAAAAAAAAATTGATTAGTTTTTAGAAAAATATCGCCAAAAACCTTTATTTTTCACTTTCACAGTTCCAATTTTCGTAAAACTTAATCAAATTTCTTAAAATCTGGGTGGCTAATAGAGAAATCAACAGTTATAGTGCGATACCAAGTTTGCTTAATTTGGTTGCTTTTCAGCCAAGTTATGATAAATTATGTTCATAAAATCAGTATGAAATTAAAAAAATATTCAGTATTGTGCTAAAAATGAACATTTTTAAAGTTTTGGGTGAAATATAATTTACATACATATATTTCCAGTAATGGCCAATTTTGAGAAACTTAGATGAAATTCTCAAAGATTAATATTATTGGTGGGTCTATTAAGGCCAAAGGCACCGTCGAGAACAATTCGAAGATTAAGTAAATTGGTTAATAACTTTTGCGTTTTGCCGGAAGTGCACTGCCCAAAAGATTTAAAAAAAAAATCCCCATTTGCTCATTTATTGGTGAAAATTTTGGAAATGAAATTTTCATTTATTATTATTTATTTAATTAATTGTTTTCCTATTTTAAAAGTTCTTTATTTTAAGTGCAATTGAGAAGAACCACAATTTGTTCAAAATATTTATTTATAATTTTTTTGAGCCAAACGAGACCCTTTCAAACCAATTCATTGTTCAAATAGCGGCAAAACAAGGGGCGACAACACGATTTTGGAAACTTTTGAGTAGTGAAGTGAACTCCGAGATTTTGCCAGACATTAGCAAAGGCAATTGGTTGATTAACGCATTGTGGGAAAAACAGCAAATGATGGACGCATGTGCGAAACTGAATCACACATAATTTGTTTTTAAAATTTAATTAGGTGTAATTACTACTAATTAGCCCTATTAGGGAAAGTGCTGAATTAAGGGCGATTTTTTAATTGTAACAGATTTATTTACAGAGCAAAAATTTCAATGTTTAATAGTAACACATTAAGATTAAATTAGGTGTAATTACTAATAATTAGCTTTATTAGGGGGGGGAGGGGGCTGAATTAAGCGCGATTTTTTAATTGTAACAGATTTAAATTACAGAGCAAAAATTTTCAGTGTTTAATAGCGACACACAATTGACTTCATTTTACCTTGAATTTTTGACCGTCACTGACTCAATGCAATGGTTGAATTGCAAATTAAAGGTGCAAATCAGGGCTGGGCCAATTTCGGATTTCGCATCTTTGGGCTTTTTTAAGCCTTTCGGATTTTTCGGCTTTTTTGGCCTTTCGGCTTTCTTTTTATTTTTTGCTTTGGCCCAGGCCTGGTGCAAATGGGTTTTTATTTAAATTTAATTTGCCATTTTTCAGTTAGATTTGTTCATTTTCGTCCGTTGGATGGATGCCAAAATGGCAAATCCTTCGGGGTTCGTCGTCTGGCAAAGATGTGCCAACGTTTGGCGGCAGAAAAAAATATTGTTTTACCAATTGTACGACCGTTTGTTTGACGAGCCGCTGGACGAAATGCCAAACTTTCAAATATATCAAACGATTTTTTTGAACGAAACAAACTTATTTTTTGAAAAATATTTGCAGGGCAAACAGCAAATGAAAGGTGAAAAAGCGATGGGAGAAGAAATACGAAAAATCATTCAAAAAACGCAAAAAATATTCGACGAAACGAAAGAGGGGAGAAGTAAAAACAGTGACAAAAACATTGAAAATTGGACAAAATTTGAGGACAAATTGACAGAAATAAATGTGGAAACACTGAACAAAATGGTGGAAGAAAAGGGCGAATTCAAAAAGACGCTAACATTTAGTAAGAAAGCAAAAAACCAACCAAATAAAACATATTAATGGGTGCTAGGTCGAAGGACAAAAAGTGCAAAATATGCTGAATTTTCGACTAAATCATGTCATAACTTTACTCAGAAACAACCAAGTGAAATAATCTTGGTATGATAGGATAGTATTTGAATAGCCATTTGAATAGCTTTATTAGCTTACTAAATTTCAAAAAATTTTATTAAGTTTTTCGTAAGTTATAGCAATTTTTTTCACTTTTTTGGTCATAACTTTTGAAAAACGTAATAAAATTTTCTGAAATTGAAACAAGCTAATAGAAACAAGTAAGAGCTATCGGATGATACCAAGATTATTTAATTTGGTTGCGTCTGAGAAAAGTTGTGACTTGATTTATTCGAAAATTCAGCAATTTTTGCACTTTTTGTTCTTCGACTCACCACGATATTAATGTATTAGTGCTATGGTTAGAAAAGAATTTTTTTGCACCAAAAATGAAGGGTGGGTAAAAGAATTTATAAAATGTTGCAGTATTTTGTTTGTTTTTGTCCTATTGACATTTTTACGGTTAGTTTATTATGTAAAATTGGCATTTAAGAAAAGTTATTTAAGAATAAGGTGTTTATTAAAAAAATATTTTTTTTTAGTGTACGCCGCATTTGTCAACTTAAAAGAAATGCCCGAATTTCTGGGCAAAGAAACAATTGGGAAAATATGGAAGGCATTGGAAAAGAAACTTTTTAATATGACGGCGGTAGAAGTAAAAACTGATGGAATAATAGAAGAAGAAGAAAAAGAGCAGGAAGAAGAAACAAAAAGCGATTCAAAAAAGAAAAAACAAAAAAGAAAAAAGGGCAAAAAAGAAAAGAAAACAGAAAATGAAAACGAAAAAGAGAAAGGGGAAAATACCGTAACGGACCAATCAGTGACAGAAGACAGCAATGATACAGTAATGAACGACGGGCAAAACAAATTAGAATCGAAGATGATCATCATGGACAATGAGGAAGGACGAGAAGACTCCTTGTCAACAACAGAGGAAGAAACTTTGCAAGTAGGCGAAACGGAAAGAATTGAAAATATGCAAGTAGTTACTGTACCAAAGCGTACGGTAGAAAAGGAGAAAGGAAATGGTAAGGACGAGGAAAGTACAGACAATGAGCAGCATGGAGAAGTGCAATTAGTTGTGAATGAGGGAAGGGATGAAGCTGAAAAGGAGGGCATAAAAGTTGGGCAATTTGCCGACGACCATTTTCTTGACTTCAAATATGCCGAAATAGTTGTCGACACTTTGGCAAAAGATCAGCAAAATGATGGCACCAAAAGACTCAAACAATTTGAATTAATAAATGTTGGCACTTTTGCCAACGAAATTGTCAATCGAATGGAAGCGGTCGAATGGGCGGGCGATCAAAGACAAAATGAGAAAAGGAAAAGCATTGACAATCAGTGGGAAAGAGTGAAGGAGATGAAATATTCGGTGGCAAAGCACTCTTATGAAGACAACAACACATTCAGCATTGTTTGCCAACTGCTGATGGATTTGGTGGGGGAAATGGACGAAAAATTAGGGAAAAAAGAAAAGCAAAATAAAAATGGGAAAATGGAAAAATTTTGCGAAGAAATTGCGGAGGAATTGCACTTTAGGAAATTTGGCACTTCAATTGTTGAGGGACGGATGGAAAATTGGGAAAATTGGAGCCAAAAACAGAAAAAATTGGCACTTTCAACTATTTTAGGGAGAGGAAAAGGTGAACAAATTTTTGAAGAATTTAACAGGAATTTGGAGCTGTTGGAGAAGGCCAAAACACAGCGAAAATTGGGTAAAAAATAATCAAAAAAACAAAATAATTTTTTTAAATAAGAAATTTCTTTTAAATTAATTAATTTAGACAAAATTATTTTTTGTCAATGGAAAAGTGACACAAATTTCTCACAATTCATTGGAGAAAAGGAAAGGTTAAATTTTGATGAGAAAACTTCTCAAATATTCCCATCAGAGAAATGGCAAGAAATAAATTCAATCAAAAAAACTGTGAAACATTTGGAAGAAATGGAAAAAGTAATTTAAATTTAAAATTTATTAAAAATCATTTAATAAAAAAGGACATAAAATTGTCGGATGATGGACAACAACAAAATGCGAGGGAAACACTGGTCAAACTGCGCCGAATATTCAACCAATGGGTACTAATTAGGGTTCGGCCCCGACCCTTCGGGGACAAGAATGTCGGGGATCGGGGAGCGCCGGGGATGGAATGTCGGGGATCGGGGAGCGCCGGGGATGGAATGTCGGGGATCGGGTCGGGGACGGTCAAATTTGTCGGGATCGAGGACCCCGATCAGGGATGGGCGAAACTCGACCAAGGACCCGAAACGAAATTCGAAACGAAACTAAATTTTTTTCGAAACGCGAAACCCGAAATTCTCGAAATTTTCGAAACGAAACGAAACGAAATTAAAAAATTTTTTTATTCATTTTTTTGTCAATATATTAGCCAATTTTTTAAAAATAGCAAGCAAAGCTGTTACAGCTGGGTAGGAGGGATTCGTACTTTGTTTAAAAACACAGTATTTTTTAGGCTTTAATGTTTGAAAATTTCAAGCGTATTTTTTAAGAATGTACTCTTAATTAGGCTTTTTGCACCAGAAAGTTACAATTATTTTTATTAAAATTTGAACTTTTTTGGTCAAAATCTGTTAACAAAACCTAATAAATTTTCAATTTCCCGGCGGCCCTTATCGGCATCGCTGGGCACCTCCCCCCGTCCACTAGAAACTATTTCCATTTTAATGCTGGCAAAAAAGAAAATAATTCTTACGAAAATTTATCCAAAATATAAGGCCATTTGTGATGAAAAACCATTTGAATAAATTAGTCCTTTTTATTGCTTATGATAAAGGTTTTGTAAGCTTTGAATTGACAAATTTTTCCCAATATACCTTAAAAAAAGACAGGATCCTTACCAGGGGTGGGATTTGGACTCGTTACTCGTACTCGTTACTCGTGATTACTCGTGATTTTTGACTACTCGTTACTCGTACTCGTATTACTCGTGTTACTCGTGATTTTGGGCAATACTCGTTACTCGTTTTACTCGTTCTCGTGATTTTCGGGACTCGTCCCACCCCTGATCCTTACCCTGATGAATAGCCATAATTTGGTTTGAAATTTCATTAATTTGTTATCGTTTCTTAACTCTCACTCTCCATGTAATTCTTAGATTTTAGTTTGGATTTAATCAGTTGTTTTTTTTAATTTATAAATAATTCAAAGGGTAGGGACCGATGATGCCGAGAGGGGTCACCGGAAAATTTTTCATAATTCATGGCCTTTTTGTTAAAAGATTATAGACATTTCTTGAAGAAAAAATAATGTAAGAAACCCCTCTTCTTAGGGGTCTATTTTTCGCGAAATTTCGACGTTTTACCCGAAACTCGAAACGCGAAATTCGAAACGGAAAAAACCCGAAATTTTCGAAACGCGAAACGAAATTTCGCCCATCCCTGACCCCGATCGGGGAATAAGAAAATTTTTTTTTTCAAAAAACAACTTAAATTGTATGTTTTCTGAATGATTAAATACTGATGAACTAAAAGAAACCCTTTAAATACCTTTGCATGTTAGGCTTAACGCAATTTTTTCATAATTTTATAATCTAAGTGCCTTTTTTCTTGCAAATTTTTGTGTCCGGGGGGTGTCGATAGACGCCGCCGGGAAATTTTTTTTTTTGATGAACAATGAATTTAATTGAGAAATTTTTAAAAAATCTTTATATTTGAGAGAAAATTTTATTATTGTAAATTATTTGACATAAAATGATAAAATTGTAAATATTCAAAGACGTAGCTTATGGATTAACCATGACTTAGATTCGAATGAGAAAATAGGAGAAACAGGCATTCAGAAGTAATATGAATGTATCGAATTGGCCATAGAATTAGGCCAAATTCATAAATTTTGGCAAAATTACGAAAGCACTTTTATAATTTGGGCCAATGATTTGTTTAAGTCCTTAAACCAAAACCAAAAGGAGCAAAACTTTAAAAAAAAGTAACCCAATTTAAGTGCATGAGATTTTAATAATAAATAACTAAATTCGTTCAACTCATAAGCCACCGGAAAATTCATTCCAATTTTCGTGACACTTGGGGCGGTGGCGCTCTCGGCACAGGCCCATTCAGAATGGACCTCAGCCGGGAGGAAGACAGACGGCACTTCGCCATTTTGGGACAACAACGAGGGAAACTTGGGGAGGGGGTGGGACCTATTAAATAATGCATTTTAACTATAAAACGGTCGCCCCTGGCGGTTGGCCTCAATGCCATCGACCAACAGCGGAGTGATACGATACTGCCCGCTGCCACAGTGTCCTACCGTATTCTCATACTCCGGGCAGAAAGTGGGCCCGTGCCGAGAGCGCCACCGCCGCAAGTGTCACGAAAATTGGAATAAAATTCCTGCTTTTTTCCTCCTAAATTTCCCCCTTTTCTCAACATTTCTTACCCAGATACCCATTCTTACCAGTGCTTATTTTTTTGTCGGGGATGGCATGTCGGGGACGTCGGGTCGGGGCGCAACCCTAGTACTAATAGATAAATATTCAAATTAAAATTTTCAAATTTCAATTTTTAAGTCCGACGCGGCGCACTTCCAAATGCCAATTCAGTACCTTTTAAAAGAATTTGACGGCAAATTCGAGACAATTTGCATTTTGTCGGATGGATTTGAGCACGAATTAATTTTTGGCAAATTCGAATGCGACAAAATGGGGGACGGGGCGAAATGTGCGGACAAATCGCTGAATTGTGCACTTTGCAATGTCAATTTACATTAATTAATACAAACAATATTTATTTTAAATTGCCTATATTTTTTAATATTCTTTTTTCGCCATCCCTTCAAAATAAATTTAAATTAAAATTATTCCATTTTACATTCATTCATTCATTTTTCTTGTGTTAGTGCGTTAGTTCAATAGCGCCACCCTGCGCGTTAGTTAAATGCGTTTATTTTCATATTGCTCAAAAACAATTAAGTCAAGCAATCTTGGTACCATTCGATACTATATTAATTGCTCTATTAGCTTGATAAATTTCAAAAAATATCATTGTATAAAGAAATTATGTCTTTTTTTCAATTGTTTTGCCCACAACTTCTTTATAATTCAATTAATTTTTTGAAATTTATCAAGCTAATAGAGACAATCTTTAGCGATCGAAGGATACCAAAATTGTTTATTTGCTTGCTTTTGATCAACTATGAAAAGATTTAGTCGAAAATTCTGTAAAAATGGCGCTATTTAACTAACGCGTCAGCCGCATTTTTTTTCTTCCTTTTTTTGTCTAATCCTTCTTTTTTCAGAATTTTGAGTCCATTTCTCTGCAAAAATTTCCCAAAAGTAAATTTTCGTCGTCCATCCTTTTGCTGAGAATTGTCATCCAAAATGTGCAAATTGACGTCAAATTCGTACAAATTGTCGGCTTAAAGTATATCCCGCGCAAAAACTTCAGCGCTAAACAAATGGAAATATTTTTGGTCAAAATGGCACAAAACATTCACAAATTGGAGGAAAATTACCATTTTGACAAAAACGCGCATAAATACGAAATGGAAAAGAGAAAAGATTTGAGGAAGAAAAACTATGAAAACAGAAAGGACAGTGAATACGGTAGGGGAACAAATACGGTCGATATAATAAAAATTAGAATGAATACTGTAAGTGTATGAATAACGGTGAAATGTAATGATAATTAAAATGAATACGGAAGGGAATGAATATGGTGAATTATAACTAAAATTAAAATGAATACGGTAAAGACCGTAATAGACTGTTCGGTAAAATAATAGTAAAAAATATCCAACAGATTAAGGAAATTATGGAAAGTAATTATTTTTTCACTTAAAGTTGCCAAAGAACTTTTGGAATTTGACAGAATCACCCAAATGTTAGAAGAGAACAAAGAAAAGGAAATAGGACAAAAGAAATTGCAAAAAGAGTGGAAAGAAGCATTTGATGTATTAGCAGGTCATAAATAAATAAGTTTTTTAATATAAAATTATTTTATTCAAAATGCCATCAATTTGAAATTGTTGGCACTTTTAAAAATTAGTTAAAATTATTTTTCCATTATTTTCTTTTTTATTTTCACTTTTTCAGAGCACACCGCCAATTTGAAGCTGTTACAACTTTTATTGTGCGAAAGTGATTATTTGTCAGTTGTGAATAAATTTGAATTGGACGAAGCATTTGCGATTAATTTGTTAGACAAATTTCGCAGAATTTTCATTTATTTGAAGAAATGGGCAAAAAGTAATAAAAAAAATAAATGAAAAGTAAAATAAAAATCGAATTTTCAGATAATCACATTTTGTGCAAAAGTTTGGGCTATTTGAGCGACGAAATACTTTTGCTGATGCTCACAAAAATTTTTCTGCTCTTCCCAAATTCGTCGATGCCTTTTCTGATCCAAAAATTCTTTCTCATTTATTCAAAATGGTAAATAAAATATTAAAAATAATTTATATTGTGTCTTTTTTTTCATTTTTTGCCAATCTCTTCAGGAAATGGCCAATGCCCATCCAATTAACGCCAATCGGCTACAAAAGATTTGGCAATTTTTTGGGTTGGACGCCCTTGGGCGAATGGATCATTCGGAGGGAATTGGCATGGGAAAGTATAAAAAAAAAACCTGAAGGAAAGGACAAAAAAGAAAGGGAAATCGCACTCAAAAGAATTCGCAAGGAATTGGCAATGGCAGTGATAATGCCCATTTTTGGGGGACAAAATGTTGCGGAAAAAGTGGCCAAATCGAGCGCAAAAGTGGTGCAAAATGAGCTAAAAAAAGGCAAAAATGGGGAGGGGGGAGGGGAGGGGTGAAAAAATATTAAAAATAAATAATAATTTAAAAAGGACATAAAAAATATAATTGGCTAATTATTTAGCATGGGATAATTTGAGGAACAAAAAAGACACCAACGCATTAGCACAAGGAGGAAAAAAATTCACAGAAAAAGTATTAAAAAATATTAATTAAATCCATTTAATTATGACTTAATTGATGGCTTAAGTACGACCAATTCGTTGTCGTCGAATGCAAAGGCACAAGTTTTAACGTGGAAAAATTCTGCGAATTTGTCGGAGAACGACTTAACCATGAACTGTTCGAATTTGTCGAAAACCCATTGGCAAATTGGGTAGAATTTTGCCATATCTATCCGAAAATGATCGTCCCAGGGGAAAGCCAATCGTCCGATATGGACCAGCCAAATGCGTAAAAAACAATGGCCTATTTGTGGCTATAAATGGCATTTGATTTTAGGAAAAAAGACACAAATTCGCTTTGTCAGAGGCATTGGCTGGTGGGCATTCGGACGGTGGGCGAACAGAAGGCGAACAGCGAATTGAAAAGCAAATTGAGGAGCAATCTGAGGAAGAAAATGTGCCCGAAAATCAAAGAGGACTTTGAGAAGGGATGGTATCACAATGTGCAGCTGAATTCGGAGTTTGCAGAGAGGGAAAAACTGCGAAATTGGTCAAAATAAGATGGGAAAAAAATAAAACAATTGCATATTTATTAAAAAATGAATTTAAACAAATTAAAACTATGATTTAATTAAAATTTAAATGTTTAGGCATTATTATGCGAATCTTTAAATGAAAAGAGAAGAAGAAAAAGCAAAGCAAAGTTAACAAATGTTTAAAAAGTTTTCGTTTTCATTGATACTCTTTATTTTATTTTCAATCTTTTTTGGTTTTTTTTTTTTGAATTTGTAATTTTGATTAAGAAAGAAAAATTGTGGTACAAAACAAATGAATTGTTTCGCTCCCTTTTCCATCTTTTGGACATTCATTTCATCTCCTTTTTCGTCATTTGATTATTTCTCCTTGAAATTTCCTTGGTCAATGAATTAGGTTTGGACGTAAATATTTTTTTTAAATTTTATGTGAAAATAATGAAATTATTATTAATTTTTAATATAGAACTCCATAGTGCCTAAACTGGACTACATAGAGCTTTTTCTTTACTTTTGACATTTTTCTTGAAAATTTTAAATTTTTTATATTAATTATTTACCACAGTTTCATTTGCCTTTTTCCCATTAGTTACTTTTAAGCAAATTTATTTGGTATTAAAATGCCAAAAGTTGTCAACCAATAATTAAAGCTATTTCCTGAAGAATAAATGTTTGGTAAATTATTATTTTTTAGTTTCTAAAAATCTCTTTTAATTTTCGTTTTACCACTATTTTGCCACTTTGAAGATTACGGCAGAAAATAAGGCAAAAATGCAGCTCCGATTTTGATTGTTCCTTTCCGACTCTGGTTTGCTTTGACTTGTAAAACGGAGTGGAAAATGCAAATTTTTAAAAATTTTACGTTTTATGAGCAAAGGCAAAAAAATATTAACTTTTTTGCCACTAATTTTTAAATTTTTGCCACAATTTTGCCACTTTTTAAACTCGGTGCCACTATTTTGGATTTTCAAAACGACATCTCTGCCATGCTGACAATTTGCTCACAGCGCAGATGGTGTTTAATTATATCTAAAAGCATCACTAATTTGGCTGTCAAATATTACTTTTTCATTAAAAATTTTCGCTTTGCCATTTCCAATTGACGCAGGTGAACTTACGCTTTAAACATTCATTAGTTTCTTGAAGTCGTACAAAATTTTTCTTTTTGGCTAATTAGCTTTTTCAAATTAATATACAAAAAAAAAAAACTTACGAAATAATTGAAAATTTTTATTTTTTATTTTTAATGGATATAAATGAGACAACCGACCCTGTTATAACAAAGGTATAAATCAAATTATTTAAAACGACTTCCAGGGGCTATGTTTTCTAGGCCGAAGAGGGGTGGCTTTATTTCAGGGGGGCTTTATTTCAAAAAAAAATTTATAAATTTCAGCTCTATCCGTTGATCAAATCTGCACATCCATGTTGGACAGTGGTGATTTATGCCATTGTTTTTGCAATTTTGACAATCGGTGGCATTTTGCTGAATGTTTCAGTTATTTTGGTCACAATTCGGGCGAAGTGAGTTGAGAGTAAATAAATTTTCATATTTTAATTTAATTTTTTTCCTTTTTCCAAGGTCACTCCGTGACACTGCCTACATTTTGTTGGCATTTTATTCGTTCTGTGAAATTGTCAATTTGAGTGGCAATTTCCTCACAATTTACACTGCATTTTGTGGCCAATATTTTATGCCTTTTCATATTTTCCATCGTTTGTTTGCCGTTCCTTTTCTTGGCAGTGGTTGTGCCATTAAATTATTTCATCTCATTAAAGGAGCATTAATCAGAAAATGTTCATGGCTTAATTTTATTTTTTTATATATCACAGCATTGCCTGGCCTTGATTAGCTTGGTCAGGAAAATAAATTAAAGAAGTTCTTGCCAATTATTATGAATTTGCGTGTCCTTTTTTATTCAGTAAATTTTAATTTTAAAATATTATTTTTTTCCTAAAAAAGGGAAAAAGAAACAAAACCACTTTTGTTGGCTTTATCATTTTGATTAATAGTGTTGTTATATACACAATGATTTCTGTTGTCATACATTGGCGAAAAGGTTTATTCAAATTATATAAAAAAAATTTTTTTTTTTTTTTTGGCAATTTACTTTCAATGCTTAACACTTTCTTAAAAAAGTTTTTTGATTTACATACACAAAATTATAACCTGGTAAATGCGATTTTTTTTGTACTTCCAGCCCGTGAATTTTTATTCTTTCTTTTATAGTTATAAAAATTAGTTTTTCCATTGACTCAAACGCGCGTTAACACCGACACTACAGCTAAAACAAATAAGGAATTTTAATTTTTTGCCCATGTTTCAATATTGATCTCTCTTTTAAATATTGTTTTGGTAATATTAGCATTTGGTCTATTGGGCCTTTTAACAATTTTTGGCTGATTGCGCATTTTGTTTGTTTTTCGCTTATTCGGCATTTTATCTATTGGGCATTTTGACATAGCGCCCATTTTTGTTGTTTTTTTCTCCCTGCCAATTTATTGCTCTAAAACGAATTTAATTTTCGTTATCAGCACGTTTTTTTTTTGTGCAGAATTCTATGTATATAATTGACTTTGGTCCCAAAAGATAAATATGACTTTTTGACAAACGAAGAATATTACCGAAATGTGGTAATATTGCGGAACTATGGGCCGGAGTACCAATGTGGCATAAGTGCCGCGGCGTATGTCTACACGCTTGAGGCATACGAAGCATGTGGCAAAGTGAAATACTACTACCCTGGCTCGTTCTGGTAACGCGTGCGAAGCCTATGCGTTGTACCTTTTTACTTAAAATATGCATATCAAACATTTTCGTTTTGTTAAAAATTTCATGGATAAAATATTTCTTATAGATTAAATCACTAAATTAAAGATATAATAGATAGTAAAAAAAGCAAACACATATTTTTGGGTGATTAAATAAATGGAAATTAATTATATGAATTTCAATAAATTTCAAAGCTTTCTCGGCGATGCCAATCGGGACAGTTGGATATCTTATACATAGTTTTCCTCAAAATTACCTCAAATTCTTCAAAATTGACTGACCTTTTTTCGTCAAATATAAATAAATAAATCACAGCCAGATGAAGAAAGGGGATAATGAAAGATAATTTAATTCAGTAACATCATTATCAATAAAGTGGGTGAAGGGGTTGAAATTGACAAATTACAAATCATTTCCGATAAAATCCTGTCCATGCGTTCATCAATTCTACAAAACAGTGAGTGATTCAGTGTTCCTTCATTTTTCCAGTGGCCGTTAATTCAATGTTTCTCGACATAATGGACACGTAGACTTCAAGGTCCTTAACCTAAAAAGGGTCAAATTTTGGTATTTCATTATTCACAAACGAAGTAAAAAAAATACCATTTTTCGATGCATTTTTCGTGAAAAATGTGCTAAAAAATTTAACAATGAAATATTAATAAATTTTTTTTGTTAACTTGGCAAGGCAACGGACGGACCTCTGTCCCATACGCAATGGGACAGAGACAAATTGCGCATTGGCCGTCTCCCTCACTTTTTGCCACAAAAGATGCCATTGCCATGGATTTGTACGTATTGACGGCTGTAATTTTAATTTTATTTATATAAATTGCCCCACCTTCCCCACCTTGGTTGTTTGTCTCTCCAATTCGCGCTGGCATTCTTTCGCTTTGTACCGTTGGCAGTGTTGTCCTGTTTCGTTGTCCAAAATGTATTCCTGGTATATTTATCCTCCATTCTCCAACATAACAATAATACAGAATGCATAAAATAGAGATAACGACGATAACGACACACATAAATATAGGCATTCCTATTGCGTAGCTTGGCGACACCTGATCCATTGGCTCATCATCCGCCGGCAGCGAAGGTAAAGGAGCATCCATCCTTCGCTTGCGACGCTTTCGACGACGAGTTGCGTCCAAAATAAAAATTGGGTTGAACTATCAAATCTATTTTAAATTTGCTAAAACAATGATTACCGTCATCATCGCCGCTTTGTCCATTTGAAAATGCGTTTCCCTCCCATTTCGTTTCCAATGTCCGCGTCACAAATCGGAAGAACCGTTCTTCCCTTCCTTTGTTTTCCTTTTCTTTCCCATTTTTGTTGCCAAAATTTTCGCTGTTTTTGTGGCATTTTTTGCCAATTTTATCCATTTGAAACTCTTCATAATAATTGGCCAATTCTGTCCACAATGATCTTTGGTCATTTGTTCTTTTCCCAACTTTTTCTTCACCCCGCCGTTCGCTGTTCAGCCGAATTTTGTGACGTTTTGCCATAAAAGTGACAGCATAAGCCAAACTCCCTTTGAGAGTTTCTATTCTCTCTTTTAACTCATTAGCATTATCTGTAAATGGGATCGAATAAAAAACATTTCTATTCGATTGATACCGTATTCGAATCCTTCTTTAGCATACATTTGCACTGTAACTAAATGTTCCAACAGTTGGCTCAGTGGCGGATCGTTCTGAGAAATTTCATTTCTTCTCTCTTTTAAACATTTGTATTCGTCGTCTTTTGAATAAATTTCGCTTTCCTTTAAAAAAATAAATAAATTTTATTAAATTATTTTATTTTTCTTTTACTTCTTCCGTTGTTTCGCCAGAAATTGCTTCTAATATTCGCTGTTTTTTGCTTAATTCTGTTATGAATTTCTTCATCTTTTGTCCCTCCTCCTCCCCTTTTGTGGTTTTTTTGCCTAAATTTTCCAACAAAATATCAAATTCAGAGGACATTTTGTCAGAGTTTTTCATTTGCCCGTAGCATATGTCCATTTGCCAAATAGCCAACAAATACATCAGCCCCAAAAGAAACATAATCAAATACACAAATTTCTTGTTATTAAAAAATAATTTAAATAATTCCAAATTCTAAATTTTATAAAAAAAATAAATTAAAATGGATGAATGAATGAATGATTTTCCTTCCTTTTTCCTATTTAAAAATAATAAAAAAAGTGATTACGACACTTTTCCTTTGCTATTTGTATTGGGTGAATGGATTAATTGGTTTGAGCAAATGGTGTATGCTAATACATTAAAAAATATGTATGTGGATATTTTTTTAATAAGATAATATTATGATAAAATAACAACAACAATTTTACTTTGCCGTATGCATTAAATTTTATGCATTAATTTTTAGTCAAGAATTATTGACATGTAAGAAATAAAAATATGTAATTTAATTAGGTAATAAATTAATTGTATTTAGTGCCCAGAAACTCCAGATACGAGGGGCCGGGAACACAATTTTAAATGGCCGCGCGGGATCCTTGTCTGAGACCTTAATCTAGGACCAGGGGTGGGGCGCGGACAAAAAAAGTTGATTCTTAGGGGTGTATTTTAAAAAATTTTTTTAAGGCCTATCCTTAGGGTTCATTTTTCTTTTTTATTGCATTTTCTCGATAAAATTTTCAAAAATCCTAAAATAGTGACGAACCCCTAAAATAGTGAGTTAACAATTTTAGTGACAAAAACTGCAGAAAAAATATTAAAATCACTAAAAATTGCCACCCGAATTATTAAAGATTCAAATAGGCGGAGGCCGGTGGTGCCGATAGGCGCCGCCGGGAACATTTTTGAAAATCTGGGTCTGATTTGTTAGGGGATTTTGCCCTTAAAATGGCAATTTCTGGGGGTCTTTTCTTTACTTTTTCTAAAAAAATTCATTTTTTTTGGTAGTGGGTATTGGATAGTGTGCGGCACGGTATCGGGATACCGCGGTATTTTTCGGTATACCGTTCGGTATTTTTTCGGTATATACCGTTCGGGATACCGACCGAAATATTTTGGGGATTTCGGTATTTTTTCGGTATTTCGGTATTAATATGCACTAGTAAAAATGGGACATTTGAGTACAAATAATGAAAAGAAAGTTGGAAAAATGATAAAATATTATAAATTTTTTAACTGTATCGATATTTATTTGTAATCTTCGGACAATCCACCAATCTTTTCTCAAAAAATGGGAATTTAAAAAAAGACTTAAAATTGACCATTTTTGGAGAAACCTGTAAATAAATCAGAGTTACCATTTGTACTTATTTTTAAGAAATGTACTGATTTGGAGGGATCGGATCTTAAGAATATAAAATGTACTTATTTTTAAGAAATGTACTGATTTGAGCTCATTGTACTTATTTTGTACTTATTTTTGGAGCTCAAAGGAAAATTCCGATTTTTACAGCAATATTTGAAAGAAAATTATTTTTTGAAGCGAATATAAAGAAAAGCATAAAATTTTTGCCAAAATACTCAAATTTTTCTCCGGCTTTTAGCTTATTACGTTAATGGCTCCACCAAAGCGCAATTTCACGCTGATTATGAGCGTAAGTTTGACTATTTTTAGGGAAAATCTCTTAACAAATTGTATACAAATTTTCAAAATTTCCCCCGGTGGCGCCTATCGGCACCACCGGACCCCCATTTTCGTAGTTTTCCTCAAGATTTATCATAAAAATCCTCAAAAATTGGTGATTTTTTTTGTCAAGATTTGTTATCAAAATAATAGTCAATTTTCAAAATTTCTCACGGCGGCGCCTATCGGCACCGCCGACCCTTCCTTTTTGCCTGGTGTAAGTTAAAAGTGAATTTTGATCAAAATTGTTCAGAAATGTTTAAATTTCTCATTTCAAAGCCAGAACTGCTCAAAAAAATTGTTGGTGGAGAAAAATATGTTGTTCGTGCTTATTTTGTTGAATAAAATGCAATTTTAATCTTAAACAAGTGTTTTCAAAAATGTACTTATTTTTGACCCCTAAAACTTATTTTTGACCAGCAATGTACTTATTTCGGGAAATTTTCGATGGGATCTCTGAAATAAATATGCCATAAATTTTCATAATTTCCCCCGGCGGCGCCTGACGGCACCACCAGACCTCCTTTCGTGAAAGTTTTCTCAAAATTTTCTCTAAAATCTAAAAAATTGGTGATTTTTTGTGCAAAATCTGTTACCAAAATAAAGCCAATTTTCGAAATTCTTTCCGGTAGCGCCTGTCGACAGTGTCGGGGTCCTTTTGGCGCCCACGTTCGGCGCTAGACTCATTTAGGACTTAGTAATTTATTTCTTTGTGAATCAAATGCGACAAATTCGGTATCATTCGGAAGATCTAAGTGTTTAAAAGGTATGAAAAGCTATGCCTAAAAAGCTATGTCTAACGATTGACCAATTTTTAAAAACAACAAACAACGCCAAAAAGTCAAAATTCTCGGTCGGGGTCATTTTGGCGTGGCCGTTTTGGCGTGGCCACTTTGGCGTGGCCATTTTGGCGTCGTTGGTCATAACTTTGTCCAAAAGAAAGCTAATTGAATATTATTACTACCATTCGATAGCTCTTGGTAAGCTTTATAAGCCTGCATAATTTCAAAAAATTTGGTCCATCCAACAAAAAGTTATGTTCAAAAACGCTCAAAAATTCGAGTAAAATTTCCGAATTTGAAATTTTTTAACTTTTTAAACATAACTTTTTATTGGGTGGACCAAATTCCCTCTGAGAAAAGATATCCTACGACGCCAAAATGGCCCACGCCAAAACGGCACGCCAAAGTGGCCACGCCAAAATGGCCACGCCAAAATGACCCGTTTCGAAAATTCTCGGATCAGGTCATTTGAGTCGGGCCGTTTGAGTCGGGCCTTTTGAGTCGGAGAGCCACCCATACAAAAATTCCGGCGGCCTCCCCGACACGGGCCCCGAGTTTTCCTGTCCCGGCAAAGCCCCGGTCCCCTGCTACCTTAACATTAAACCTGAATCATCGTAATAACTTTTTTTAATTTTTGAGGGTTTTTTGGCCATAACTTTTTTGTATGTTTTCAAAATTTTTTCGAAATTTAGCACATTGATAGATCTCGTCAAGTGATTTCAATTGATTCCTAATTATTTAATTTGGACGAAAATGAAAAAAGTTATGGCCAGTCGCGCCGAAAGGGTTCACGCCGAACTGGGCGGTTCCCCAATAGACAGTTATTTTCAAGCCAGAAAAAAAAATGTGCTAACATATATAGTAATTTTAAAAAATACCGAAATACCGCGGTATTACCGAATTTTTTTTATCGGTATTTTTCGGTATCGGTATTTTTCGGTATATACCGTTCGGTATACCGACCGAAATATTTTGGGAATTTCGGTATTTTTTCGGTATCGGTATTATACCGAAATACCGATACCGAATACCGAAAATCGCATTTGCCGCACACTAGTATTGGACCAGCAACCCTGAATCGGCGACTCTGAATCGCCCGGGCACGTTTGGCCCGAATATTTCATTAAAAGAATATTACTGCGTCTGGCCAAATGCGTCTGAGCCAAATGTAGAACCTTATAACCTTTTTCGGACTGATCAAATTCTTCAAATTTGGTATCATTTTCGTCCGGAGGCGATTCGTCCGCCCAGCCAAAAAAGTGACAGAACATATATTTTTTAAATTTTTTTTTGTTTTTGTGGCATTTTCTATTTGTTATCTTTATAGTTGCGTCCAATGTTAAAAAATTAAATAGTTTTGTTTTTATCACTTGTTTAGTGAGCGGGCGAATAGTCAACCGGATAAATCGTTGCCGGACGAATCGTAGTGATCCGGCATTCGAATTATCATCAGTAGGGATGATACTAATATTTCCGAAAAATCCCAAAATGTTTAAATAAATATTTACGAGTAATATTTTAAAAAAGCCCAAAATATTGATTTAGAAAATGTTTACAGTGCAAAAGATCGTAATTGCGTTTTTTTTTTATAAAAATTTCATTTTTTCAACAAAAAAAAAAATTTCCAACCCCCTAGGAATTTTTTTCCTAAATTTACCCCTGATCCAAAGCTTCAAGCATACTGAACAAAGTTCAAAAGGATTTGGGCATTTCTGTTCATGCACTCCTATAGGTTGTTAATTTATTTTTTGACATATTTTTTGCGAAAAAAAACTTGAACCCCATAAGCCGAATTCACGTTAGCTTTAACTACGACTACCGTCGACGATGCGTCCAAGAAAAGCCGAAATGGTGATATTTTTGAATCGCAATCTTCCAAAAATTAATTATAAATATTGATTGATCATTTTACTTTCAATGCAAATGGTTTTCTCAAAATACAAAAATTCTTAAAAATCAAAAAAAAAAACCGACAATTTTTTCGGTTTCGGTTTTTTAGCCGAAACCGACCGCCCGAGAAAAGTTCAGATTTTTCGGTTTCGGATTTTTTCGGTTTTTTAACAGAAACTGACCGACCGAACCTTCTGTACCGGTCTCTACAAGGAATGGCTCATATGATGGCAGTCCAAGATAAGCATTTGCCCTTTTGGTATTTAAAATTGCTATCATTTCATTTTCCCAGGATTTCAAAAAATTTACGCCAAAACTCACAAAATTTGTTTTTTTTGAAACGATTTTTTTTAATAAATGGCGAAGCCAATCAGAATAGTTGAAACTTATATATTTTTTTACTGATCTCATTGTGATTAATCAGTATCTAGGAGTTTTCTTTATTCCCCGGGTGGATAAAACTCGCAGCATTTTTAATAAGGATCTTTTTGTTCACAATGGTCAGCAGATGGGGGGCGCGTGAAATTCTCCTGAATATTCATATCTCCTGAATCCAATTTTCTTTCCATTTATCAAGGTAATAGTGAAAAGACATTTTAATTAATTAAATTCGATAATATTAATTCTATTAGACCACCATGAACAATTTGATTATTACTACTGTATTTATAAAATTTTTTTTTTATTATTTGGCATATAACAATTAGAAAATTTCCCATCGGCCTTAAAAGTGCAGAAGGTAATAAGCGCGATGCCAATGAATACACAAATGAACTTATAATTAAATCAAAAACAAAAGAATTTTTTTTTTTTTTGCTTCCAGCTTTACTAAAACATTAGTTTCATAACTTAACCAAATTGTCGGCATGTTTATTGAGTTAATTGTTTGTTGAAGTAATTGATGTCATTGGGTGTCGCAGAGGCTGTAATTGTAAATTTGTTAAACAAATTTGCCATAATTTTGTTTGGACATCATATGTATGCTAATTGTAATTATGTAAAACGTAAAGCATTCATTTTCGCAGGCAAAAAAGAATTCAAAAAAATTACCAGGCAAAATTATTTTTTGCGCCTTTCTAATAGATTTAAAATGGAAAAGGTATTTTATTATATTATAATATTTTCGTTTACATATTTATTTATTTTTTCCAAATGTTCGTCCAAATTTGGCCAAAAAATACCTTTAAAATTTTCAATGGAAACTAACTGAAAAAAAGATTACTGAAATTTGTATTTGCCAAAGCACTTTTATTTATGCAATAAAATTGATGAATGCCATACCAAAAGAAATGGGAATTTTAATTAATTTTTTATATACTTCAGTATTATTACAGAACATTTTTTGCAAATTCAAAATGACTTTCCAAAACTATTCCATGGTCAATTTGGTGAGAAAATAAGAATTTAAATATTATTTTTAGGAATATTTAATTATTATATCATTCTTTTTTAAGGTTTTCCGATTTTATTCTAAATCATATTTTAATTTAAGGCATTCAATCATTTTGGTGTTGGCACTTTCTCCATGGAATTATTTTTGTCGAATTTAGTTCCGTTGGCTAATTACGCTGCCCGGCTTATTATTCAATGCCGCGCTCTTTTACTCAATTATACGTGAAGAGTAATGAATATTTATAATGCATACGAATATTATTTTAACTTTTTAAATATTTCATTATTTTTTTAATATAAAAATTACTATTAATCAAAAGAATACAATTTTTTCAAATAAATTTTTTTTATTGAATTTACAAATTCAACTAAAGAAAATTAAAAATCGTCAGTTGAGAAAGGGATGCGTATCAGGGATGTTCCGGGTAACCCGAACCCGGTTTTTTTGTCGACCCGAAGCCCGAAACGCGACCCGAACTTTTACGGTCACCCCGACCCGAAACCCGACCCGATCCAAAAACTCAAAATTTCCCGGTGGCGCCTATCGGCACCACCCCCCCCCCCCCCACCCCCACATTCGCTTAGAGTTCTCAAAAATGTCTCAAAAATCCACAACAATTGACCTGCATGGATCAAATCTAATAATGAAATCTTTTTTATTCGTTAAAATATTGACAAAAAGATAGCTAAAAATTTTTAAATTTCGTTTCGACTTTCGGAAATTTCGAAATCGGGTTTTGCGTTCGAGTTTTTCTTTTCGAGTTTCGAAAAAGTTTTCGTTTCTTTCGAGTTTCATTTCAGATCCTTTCTAAAATTTTTTGCTTCGCGATTAAAAACTTCGTGATTATAAACTTTTTTTAAAAACACCGTGATAATAAAAATGCCTTTTTAAGAAAACTCCGTGGCACCTGTGCCACCCTTTTGGCCATTGGTTCTGTCGTTGACTTTCTTTTTTTGCTCTCATTTTCTGTTCCATTTGTCCTTTCTGTGATCGGCCAGAACATGATCAGCAATTACAGTTGCTTTTTCATACAATTTTTGCCCAACTTTGGCCTCTTCTCATCCGTTTGGATCATTTTCTTTGTTGGCATTGATCGACTGATTGCCGTCTTTTCCCCATTACGGTAATACAATACTCTTGGAGTATAACTGTATTTACGATAAAATATTTTGTTTAAACAGAAAATTACTAACCCATTTGATCAATTGATCAGTAATTGATGATAAACCTTTTTAATTCAATTGCACCTCACCTTCAGATACAATCTTCTTGAGAAGCACCTTTTCATTTACATTTTGCCAATGCTTACAGTATCGTTTGGTTACAGTATCTATGTGCTTGTACAGGCTGCAAAATTCACATTTTTCCTCTACCCAGACTGGTAAATTTTGAAAAGTTTTACTGTATTTCCTCTGATAGAAGAATCTCCCTCTTGTCGAAGGCATCAGC
The DNA here is from genome assembly GCA_039877585.1 of Heterodera filipjevi. Classification (NCBI taxonomy): domain Eukaryota; kingdom Metazoa; phylum Nematoda; class Chromadorea; order Rhabditida; family Heteroderidae; genus Heterodera; species Heterodera filipjevi. The sequence continues at coordinate 4,427,243 of JBDPZO010000005.1, read as the reverse complement.
CACCCTCCATTATAAGACCCCCCCCCCCCCCCTTAAGAGGAGGGTGAATAATAGAAACCCAGGGGCCAATCACAATTACTCACGACAAACGACAAAACGTACGACAAATTGATCGTAGAATACATCGTTTGGCATTAGTCACTGAATGATCACGATTCTGATATCCATTCAGCCCAATTCCTAAGCCCAGACCCGAATTCGATATGTTCAAAAATACAAATTTCCAAAATTACTTCACAAATTAATGACCACCTAAAAGCTCCTTGATAAATACAAAGGTAATTTTTCTTTATGGTACTGCTTTACTTTTAAGAAATGATCAAAATAGGTGCTTTTTAGGTAAAAATTTTCAGACAACAAATTTGAGATTGGCCCCTGGGCTTTTGATTAAAATACGGTATGTTTGTATAAGCCAAAAAATTTTAGGCCAGTTTTATGCACTAACGGCGACATGTTCTCCTTTGGTATGTCCACAATGTTGCTGAGAAATGGCCTGATGATCAATGGTGTCTCATTCATTTGCTATTTATTTGTTGGGTTGGCACTTTTTCGGTGTTGGCAAAAAAGTCAGTTGCTTATGAAGATGGCTATTTTTTGAAGAAAATTTTCTTTTATACGATAATTTCTTTTGGTGTTTTAGCCCTTCGCCTTTAAATTATAAAATTAATTTTTGTTTTCGAATTATTGCAATTTTATCCACCATTCTTTTTTTATTTTTATGCTTTTTTTGATTAATGACAAAAATTAATTTCTTCTCAACACTTTTAGACCCGAATGCCGTGCTGAAACATCGCATTTTCAAGTCCCTTGCGGCCATTATGATTTTGATGGTTGGCACATATTTTGCCATTTGCGTCATTCGTTTGATGCTCGCTTCCGTCATTTATCCATTTTTCATTTTGCACATTTTGCCCACCATCACCGCATTGCTCACTGTCACAGCGGCCAGTAGCAATGCGCCCGTTCTGTTTGCATTTAGGTAATTTATAGTGATGTTTCGCGAGCGAAAATTTTCCGATACTGAGACCGCAACTCGACTCGAGACTCTCGAGCAGCGTCACTTATTATTTAACAGACAAAAATTGAAAAATGCTTCTATAGCTTTTTTCAAAGATTGATAAACAAAGTAAAAGGCATGTTGTTGGAAAAAAAAATGTAATGAAAAATTCTCGTGAATAAATTTTTTTTTATTTATTATATATAAATATTTATACATTTTTTGATTTATTAAAAAAATGGAAAATGTGTTCGTTTTTTAGTAGTGAATATCAAATTGCGTTCCGCAAACATCTCCTCGGATGGCCACTGATTGGCACCTGCTTCATCCGAATGGCACCACAACAACAACATCCCACCAATGTTTCGGTGGTTGCCAATTTCAACAATGCCATTCCGCGGACACGAAGCGATGCTAGCCGATTTCGGCAAATCACATCGATAGAAAGCGGACGAGGAGGAGGAGGAGGAAGAGCGGGTGGCACAGTGGCACCAAATAATGGCATCCATTGAAGCATAAAGCATTTTCCGCCCTTCATTATAATTTTAATCAAGAACACAAAAAAGACAGATACATTCAAACTAATTTGTAACCCATGAACATTTGCTACTTTTATGTTATTTATTTCGAATGAACAAAAGATACACCACATTGTAGATGAAATAAACAAAAATACCAAAAATTATGCCGTATTTCTACTAGCCAAAGAACGGCAGAATTACTTATTGCAGGGGCATTATAGTTATGCCGGTATTTATAGGGTGGCTATTTATTAGGGATGTGCGAGAAATGATTTTTACCGGGAATCGAGAACCGAGACCGGGAAATGACCCCGAGAACCGAGACCGGGAAATGACCCCGGGAACCGAGACCGAGACCCCAAAAAACCCGGGAAATTTTCCGAGTCGGGAACCGGGAAATTTTTAACAAAATGCAAAATTTTGTCTAAATTTGTATTATTTTTTTGAACAAAAGCAATTATATGATTCTCTAAAATTAACAGCAAGATGCATGGTCTTCTGAAATATATATTGCTTGCGAATTATGTACATATTTCCGTCAGATTTTTTGGATAAATTGGACTTTGAGACAGTAGATGAAAATTCAAAATATGAATGTATTTTATTTAGTATCAAATATTGACAAAAAAGGACTAATTTTTGGATTTTAGGGGTAAAGCTTGAGAAAACCTATGTGAACGGAGGTCTGGTGTTGCCGATAGGCGCGACCTGGGAAATTTTTGAAAAATATATGAATTTGTTAAAATTTGCTAAAAAAATTAGTAAATTTTGAGTCCTTTAGATTCAAAAAGATTAATTAGTGCGGTGGTGCCGATGGGCGCCGCCGGAAACTTTTTTTCAGAATTTGGTTAAATCATTAACAGATTTGGACCTAAAAAAGTCAAATTTTAGTCTATTTTTTCAACATTTTAAGAAGCGAGGGTCCGGCATCCTTAAAATTTTGAAAATCATTACTAACAACAAATTTTGCTTCACCAGAAAAAAATCAATTTTTCTGAATCAAAATGAAATCCCGATCGTGCCTTCAATTCTTTTTTTGCCATTTTGGAGCCGTTTTTTAAACGAATCTTTATAAGGTAAAATATAAGATTTTTAAAATAAAAAACAATTTCAATCATCAAAATTGAAACGAAAAATTAAAATTTTGGTAGGGAATTCCTCTAATTTGCCAGATTTGTTAGCAGATATCGACGAAAAAAGGTCAATTTTTGGGAATTTTTAAGATTATTTTGAAGAAATCCAGAAATAATTTGGTATATCATACTTGCAAGTTAAAAATACTCAGGAAATTTGGAAAAAAAAATCTTTACATCATGTGTCTGTCTGTCTGTCTTTGACCCCAAAGCCATCTTTAACAGTGCAAAAATTTCCCGGTTTCCGAGAAACAAAACCCGAGACCGAGAACCGAGACACGAAAAACCCGGGAAATTTCCCGAGTCGGGAACCGAGAACCGAGAGTCTCGCACATCCCTACTATTTATCATATAACTCGGCTCCCAAGTTATTAAAAAAAATAAAATCGATTAAAAATTAAAAGATCATTCACTCAAAAAAAAAAACTTTTTTAAACACGCTTTTAAAATTGCGAGAATTAACATTATGCAAAACAAATTGAATTATATTTTCGGGCAAATATGGCACCAAAGCTGATTGAACTGAATTGAATTGGCAAGAAAAGAGTAAAATAAATACTTAGTATAATTTTTAAATTATTCCTATACGTGGTCATTTTCATAAATTGGCTATATTATGAGTATATTCACTGTTTTCTAGCCTTAAAGATGCGACTTTATGTAGGCCTTTAAATTTTTTTAGAATCTAAAGATATCTGAATTTTTTTCATTAGCCTTTTTCGCGTTTTGAACTCGTAATTTGATTATTTTTATGACAATAAAATGAGTTTTTTTCACTTTATATGACTCAACTTTCTTAATTCTCAATCAAATTTTTTGAAATTTGCTAGGCTAATAGAGCTAACCAATAGCTATCGGACGGACCATTACAAGATTGCTCCATTTGATTGCGTTTGAGCAAAGTTATGACACTTAAGATTTGGATTTAAATTAGATATTGAAAATTCAATTTTATATCTGTCCCACATAATAATTTCCATCATGACAATAAATGGTGCTAGTTCATTTGTTAAATCCGCCATTTTCTATTGGTTTTCTGAACAGTGAACATAATTTTTATCATAACTTTGCTAAAAAATAAACGACCAAATTAAATAATCTTGATATAAAAAAGTGAAAAAATTCCTTTTTTTTTGTCCATATTTTTCTCATAACTTAATCACTTTTTTTGAAATTTGCTAGGCTAATAGAGCAAATCAATAGCTATCGGACAATTTCAAGATTATTTTATTTGGTCGTTTTTTAGCAAAGTTATGACGAATTATGTTCAAAAACCCAATAGAAAATGGCGGATTTAACAAACGCCATAGCGGCGGATTTAACAAACGACCCAGCACGACAATAAATCATGTCCACCCATTTAGAGGCACTTTCGGCGCCAGCGAAAATTCGGACACCTTAACTTTTTTCTTATTTTTCAAAGGTTGCTTATGGTCTCGATTACTCCCCCAAAAAATGATAAATTTTCCCAGCTATAAAAAAGTTACGAATACAAATTTAAAATTTCCGAGTGTTTTGCTTTCTTTAAATTGTGACTTTTTAAGAGTTAGTCGAACGCTTAGGAGTACCTTTTTCATACCTTCTAAACATTTAAAGCTTTTGAATAAAATCGAATTAAATTTGGTTTAGAAAAAAATAAATAAAATAAAAAACCAGAGTTTGGCGACGAAAACTCTTAGGATCTGCCCTCAATCGCTCTATAGCCATGAGTTGGCGGCACCTCAATGAACATTCTTAATGGTGGTCATCAACAGCAAGGCCATGTGCTGCTCCGTCTTCATGTGGCGTTCCATTCTCAGCATCAGATGATGGCATATCAATGACCACATGGTGACCATCTCCATTTGGCGCGCCATTCATTTGTCCACTCGAAGAACCAACTTCGCCATTCTGCTGTTGTGTCATCTCTAAAAATTAAATATTCTAATTATTATTTTTTAAATTTGGCTGACTGATTTCTCCCGTTGCTGAAGGATCGAATGGCAAACGACATATTGGGCAATTGGCCTTCTGTCTAATCCTAAAAAGTGAAAAAAAAATTGTTTTTCTCATTTTATTCCCAACAGCATTAATTATACCATCCTGCAACGCATTCGTCGTGAAAAATATGCTAAATTAAGACTAATCTATATATATATATATATTATATATATAATACTATATTTATTTTTTTTTAAATTATTTTTATTTTTTTTTGCTTACATTGCACTTGGGCATGGGAAGAATTTTTGTCTTCGGCTCAAACGGACTGAGGCAAATTGTGCACATATTATTCGGGTCGGTGTTTCCCATAAAAGCTGTCGTTGCTGTTGCTCGATAATCAGACAATTCTTAATTTTTAAATTCATTTTTATTTTACAAATTCTCCCCACTTCTATCTCTACCTTTTATTTCTCGTGGTGGCATTGTGTCGCTACGTTCCGTGCGCATTGTTGTCGTATTCATCGCTCGCGAATGTATTGGGGATGTATTATGCCCACTCTCAGCATTATGAGTAATTGGTCTACCACGACAACATTCAATCGCATACATGATATAAAAAATAACAATGCATATTAAATAAAAAATTTTAAATGCATCGCTGGAAAGTAATTGTTGTAAACTGTTCATCCTTCGTTTGCGACGCTTCCGACGACGAATCGCGTCCAAAATAAAAAAGGTTTAATTGCGTGAAAAATATTCTTTTCACTTCTTGATTAGATGTTATTATTTGGGATTTTTCCTATGGGTTTAACGAAAAAAAAAATTTAAATTTAAAATGGAAATTGGAAATAGAGTATTTTAATAAGTATTTCAAATGCCATCATTGCAAGGAATTGTCTCTAAGAAGTATGAGAACTTTTTGTCTTTTACTAATTATTTCATTATTATTTTTTTGTTCCATTTACCATCATCGCCGTTTTGTTCATTTGAAAATGCGTTTCCCTCCCATTTCGTTTCCAATGTCCGCGTCACAAATCGGAAGAATCGTTCTTCTCTTCCTTTGTTTTCCTTTTCTTTTTTATTTTTGCCATAATTTTCGCTGTTTTTGTGGCATTTTTTGCCAATTTTATCCATTTGAAACTCTTCATAATAATTGGCCAATTCTGTCCACAATGATCTTTGGTCATTTGTCCTTTTCCCAACTTTTTCTTCACCCCGCCTTTCAATGTTCAGCCGAATTTTGTGACGTTTTGCCATAAAAGTGACAGCATAAGCCAAACTCCCTTTGAGAGTTTCTATTCTCTCATTTAACTCATTAGTATTATCTGAAGATGGGACCAATTAAAAATCCATTTAATACTCAAATCGTTGTACGGTAGTTAATAATACCGTATTCAAGTTCCTCCTTAGCATACATTTGCACTATAACTAAATGTTCCAACAGTTGGCTCAATGGTGGATCATTTTGATAAATTTCATTTCTTCTCTCTTTTAAACATTTGTATTCGTCGTCTTTTGAATAAATTTCGCTTTCCTTTAAAAAATTATTAAATTTTATTAAACTATTTTATTTTATTTTACCTCTTCAGTTGTTTCGCCAGAAATTGCTTCTAATATTCGCTGTTTTTTGCTTAGTCCTTCAATTACTTTCTTTATCTTTTTCCCCTCCTCCCCTCCTTTTGTGGCGAGAATTTCTTTGCCAAAATTTTCCAACAAAATATCGAATTGAATGGACCTTTTGCCATAAGACTCCGTCTCAGTGCGTTTTTCTCCATTGGATTCCGTCTGAGTTGGCTTTTTGTCGTGTTTTTTGCCAGAAGAATTCGGCATTTTTTGCCCGTAGCATTTGTCGATTTGCCAAATTGTTGACAAAGACATCAGCACCAGATGCGACCCAATCCAATACATTTTCAAATGTTAAAGTGAACTGGATTGAGTTGTGGTTTTTTTTTTGTTTCCTATTATTAAAAATAATATAGGTTTTTATTAATATTATTATATTTAATAACTAGGGCTGGGATTTATATGTAAGAAAAATCGCAAAATATGTAAATAAATATGTATTAAAAAATGCCGAAATATGTATTAAATATGTATAAAAATCCCCTAATATGTACAAAATATGTAAATAAAAATGCCAAAATCGCATCAAATAGGTAAAAAAAATTTTATTAACGATTTTTGGGCAGTAAGTATAGTCATTTCTTTTACAAATCAGAAAATTTGCAAGGTTTCTGCCGTAAATCTCATTCAAATAGAATGGGGAAAATTAAATAAATTCCATATTTGTCAAAAAAAAATTGAGTTTTAGGGGTGATTTTTTTTAAGAAAAAATTCCTGTTTTTAGGGGTATACTTTTTTTTAATTTTAAAAGCCCATCTTATGGGGTCTATTTTTCATTTTTTATGGCGTTTTCCTTATGAATCTTCTCAAAAACCTGCAAATATGTACCAAAAGTGCCGAAATATGTAAGAAAATATGTACATATGTAATATGTAGAAAAACCCCCAAATATGTAAATAAAAGTCCCAACTTTTAAAAGCAAATGCAAAAAAGAAAGTGTTTTTCCTACTATTCAGAGCATGGAGAATCCAGGAAAAAAATATGTATTTACATATAAAACGCAGCCCTATTAATAACAATATAATTAAAAAAAAATTAAAAATGTTTTTCTATTCATTTTCTATTTAAAAATAATAAAATGATTGGATTAATGATTTACCTCCCCGTTTTTCTTTTGTCATATGCATTGGATTTCTGGGTTAATTGATTGGCCAAATTTGGTGTGTATGCGATTTTGAAATTTTCATGTATATATTATATATAATAATAAAAAAGAAATAATAAATTGAATGGTGAAAAAATTGACAAACTTTTCCTATTATAAATTAACGAATAACTTACACTTTTGTAAGCGATTTTAGGCACAAAACAGTTGAGGTCCGGATCAAACGGCGCTAATTCCAGTATCTACATATAAAATGGCCAAAAATTCAGTTTTTAAGTTGATTGGCTTTAACTTTTTTTTTCTTTGTTCTTATTTTTAGTTATGGTAAATAGATTATTCAGTTTAAGTCAGATTTTTTTTTTACACAAATTTTAATTCGTTTCTTTTCGTATCAAAGGGGGTCCTTTTAATGGAAGAGGATCTTATATTTTACAACCCGGGGGGGGGGGCTTTCGACAAGATGGGAGATTCTTTTATCAGAGGAAATTAAAATTCTTCAAAATTTACCAGTCTGGATAAAGGAACATGCAAATTTTGCAACCCGTACAAGCACCTAGATACTATATCCAAACGATACTGTAAGCATTGGCAAAATGTAAATGAAAAGGTGTTGCTCAAGAAGAATGTATCTTAAAGTGAGGTGCAATTAGAATTCAAAATATTTTTCTTCATTATTGGGTCAGTGGCTTTATGAACTATTTAATTTACGACGTAATTGTATTTTATTCAATTTTAAGATTCTAGAAGAATTTAGCATAAATAAAAAAAATAAATTGCCAAAATTAGCAACTTTTCTCCATGTACCGCCTAAAGGTACCACTGAACAACAATTTTTTTTTTTTTAAATTATTAGGTTTTAAAGTTGGATGATCCGCAGTTGTCGGTCCGCAGTTGAGGTACACCTCATTTTCTTGGGTTTGACATAAATTGATTGGTCTATTTTCCATTCCCCCAATTTATTCTTCAATTTATTCTTCAATTCATTGTTCAATTCACTGTTGTTTTGCTTTTCTGCTAAATTTGGCTTCAGATTTTTTTTTTGTTGGTATTTTTGACAAATTATTTTGGGTTGCTCGGGTAAAAGAAAGGAAAATTTTTTCCAGAATTTTCGATAAAAATATTGCAATAAATTAAAGAACAATTTATTTTAAAACACTATATATTTATTTAATTGATTAGTAAATTTTTTTTTTTAATTTCCTTTTTATGAGTAGGAGTGTCATTTTTAGGCAAATGCCTTTTTTCTGCTGACTCGGTATGAGCTAATATGGACGAAAAATACATTTGTAACTTGGTTTGGAGCTTCTGCGATGACTTTTATAATGCCTTTTTCTGGATTTTTTTGCCTTAAATGCCTTTTTTGTCATTTTTGGGTGTTGATTTCAGATTTTTTTGAGAAATTTCTTAAGAAAAAGGCCATAAAAATGAAAATAGACTCCTAAGAATCGGCTTTAAAATAAAAAATACACCTCCCAAGAAAGGAAAATTTTCAACCAATTGGTCTTAAACTATTTTAAAAGTTAAATTTTATGACATTTAGCCAAAAATAAAAATATTAAAGCTCCTATGCATGATTTCCTTGAAGCAACAATGCCCAAAAAAAATAATATTTTTTTGTTTTGGAACGTTTCATCTAGTGTAACAAACCCATGCGAGTGAAAGATGTAAATGAAACTTTTAGAAAAGATTTTTGCACGATTAATCTGACGGATTAGCAGAATTTTGGAATTCAAATTTTCGACCCGATTCGCAAACTTAATTTTCGGCCTCCAGTTGAAATTTGCTTAAATTTTGGTCACAATTTATAAAAAATGTAACATTTGTCAATTCAAATTTTCTCGATTAATCATCAGCAAAAATTATGCTAAAAAAATCACTCCATGTCTTGAAACAAATTGAAAATAATTACTCTAATTTATTATTCTTCCCAAAAAAAATGTCATCGCTCAGCAAAATACCTTCCACTTTACATTTATTTTTGTGAGAAAAAAATGCTGAAAGAACCGGGAAAAATACCATTGGTTAATAGCGGCAAATTTTTCAAATAAATTAATCAAATAATTAGTTTGCATCATTAGTGGTTTATATTACAAAATTCTTAGCAAACAACAAAAAAAAATGCAGGAATTTGACAGTATAAAATTCCTTTCCTCGCCATTTTTTCCACTTTTCATACAAAAAAAGAATGATTTTTGTTTATAGTCTTCAAAATGATAGTGAAAAGTCTGCTGCTTCTCGCACTTATCGCCGTTCATTATGGCGGTGAAGCAAGCGAAAATGAAAGCTACGGATATGGATATCGACAGGCGACTTTAATGAATTCATTTCGAATTTCAATTTTAAATCTAGTGCAGCTGTGCCGAATGCCGACCCGACCAAGGCAAATGTGTGTTATATAAAGTTCACCGATTATGTTGATGATTGGATTTCCTGTGTTGATGCAAAATTGACCATTGAGTCGAGGTCATTATTAAAAAAAGAATTTTAATAGAAATTATATTTAAAAATTTACTAATAATTTTTTCATTTTCAGTTGTTTGGCCACAAAATCGGAATAAAAAATTAAATCAGCCCATTTTCTCACCATATACTCAAAATTGCGTTGGAACGTATCAATAAGCGGATGAACCATCTTTATGGTGAACAAAATTTTTTTCTTACCATTTCAATAACTTTTAAATTAATAATTATATCTAATTTGTAATAGTTTTTACAGGTCTTGACAAACATAAATAAGCTTGTGCAAATGGAGAAAAAATGGTACGAGTCTGCCAAGGAGTGTGCCTTTGAAAAAGCTACAAAGATCAGCTATTTTATGAAAGAAAAGTAATGAGTTTTAAAAAGAAAACTTTAAAAAGAATGCATTTAAAAACTAATAAAAAAATTTTTAGTTGTGTATTAATGGTGCCGAAAAGGTGGTGAAAAAAGTGGTGAAGCAATGCTACAAGGAACATGATGTTGTCAAAGTTCACCATAATCAATGTGAATGTTTGACAGACAAAGTGCCGGGGTAAATTTTTTTAATTATTATTTGATTATTATTCTTATTTTTCACTGCTTGATATGGTTACGGCCTTGCTAGTTACTGTGACAAGGTCAAAGCGACGACATTCTCCGATGATGAATGATTTTGATGTGGAACGAAATATGTGGATACTAAATTGTTAACAGCCGGGTTTATTTGATTCTGGTTTTGCGGTTCAGTTGTTCTGGCATTCCGGTTTACTTGATTTTTTGCCGGTTTCAGTCGTTCTGGTTTATCGGTTCAGTCGTTCTGGTTTTACAGTCTCAGTCGTTTTGGTTTTCCCGTTACATTATTTTGCTTTTGCGGTTTGCAGGTTCTGCTGGTTTTTCGGTTTACATTATTCTGGTTTTGCGGTTCAGTCGTTCTGGTTTATCGGGTAACTTGGTTCTGTTCCAGTTTCAGTCATTCTGGTTTCCCGGTTACATTATTCTACTTTTGCGGTTTGCAGGTTCAGCTGGTTTTCGATTCAGTCGTTCTGGTTTATCGGTATACTTGATTCTGTTTTCAGTTTCAGTCATTCTGGTTTCCCGGTTACATTATTCTACTTTTGCGGTTTGCAGGTTCAGCTGGTTTTCGATTCAGTCTTTTCTGGTTTATCGGTTTACTATTAATTCTGTTTTCCAGTTTCAGTTGTTCTGGTTTTCCGGTTTAAGTCGTTGTGGTTTATCGGTTCAGTCGTTCGGGTTTTCCAGTTTCAGTCGTTTTGGTTTTCCGGTTACTTAATTCTGTTTTCCAGTTTCAGTTGTTCTGGTTTTCCGGGTTCAGTCGTTCTGGTTTATCGGTTCACTTGATTCTGTTCCAGTTTCAGTCATTCTGGTTTCCCGGTTACATTATTCTGCTTTTGCGGTTTGCAGGTTCAGCTGGTTTTTCGGTTTACATTATTCTGGTTTTGCGGTTCAGTCGTTCTGGTTGTCCGGTTATTATTTAATTCTGATTTTCCGGTTTAAGTCGTTGTGGTTTATCGGTTCAGTCGTTCTGGTTTCCCGGTTACATTATTCTGCTTTTGCGGTTTGCAGGTTCAGCTGGTTTTTCGGTTTACATTATTCTGGTTTTGCGGTTCAGTCGTTCTGGTTGTCCGGTTATTATTTAATTCTGATTTTCCGGTTTAAGTCGTTGTGGTTTATCGGTTCAGTCGTTTTGGTTTTCCGGTTATTTAATTCTGGTTTCCAGTTTCAGTTGTTCTGGTTTTCCAGATTCAGTCGTTTTGGTTTTCCGGTTACTTAATTAATTCTGTTTTCCAGTTTCAGTTGTTCTGGTTTTCCGGGTTCAGTCGTTCTGGTTTATCGGTTCACTTGATTCTGTTCCAGTTTCAGTCATTCTGGTTTCCCGGTTACATTATTCTACTTTTGCGGTTTGCAGGTTCAGCTGGTTTTCGATTCAGTCGTTCTGGTTTTCCGGTTACTTGATTTTTTGCCGGTTCAGTCGTTCTGGTTTTCCGGTATACTTGATTTTTTTGCCGGTTTCAGTCGTCCTGGTTGTCCGGTTATTATTTAATTCTGATTTTCCGCTTCAGTCTTTTCTGGTTTATCGGTTTACCTATAGTTCTTAATAGAGATGCTCGAGAGTCTCGGTCTCGGTTCTCGAGTCGAGAAATTTCTCGGGTTTTTTGGGGTCTCGGTCTCGGTCTCGAGTCTCGGTGTCAAGTCTCGGTCTCGAGTCTCGGTGTCATTTCTCGGTCTCGGTCTCGGTTCTCGAGTCTCGGGAAATTTTGGGTCTCGAGCATCTCTAGTTCTTAATTGACTCAATTATGTAATCATCCAAATTAAAAAAAAAAAAATAAATTTTTGAAGCGCTATGTTTTTGCACGTTTCCCATATTTTTATTTTCGGAAATAAATACAAACGACCTAGCACCATTTTATTCTATTATTAAGCAATTATTGTTTCGTCTGAACAAATCCATTTTAAAATGAAGTATTTATGTAAAGCATTGATACATGCCGAAAATTTTTAATAAAATGTAACATTGTGTCATTTATTTGACAAGTAAAACTGGTGGAAAATTTAATTTTTAGTTTCCGATTTTCACTTATTCACTAAGAGGCAATTATACAACTTCATACATAATTAATTTAATGGAATCAGTGAAATTCTTTATTGAAAAATGATCGAACTTTTTTGGCAGAGCGTTTCACGACTGTAGATATTATTAGTCAAAAATTTTATCAATTGAAGAATTCCCCAAAAATTTCATAAAATTTTTAGAATTTAGTTTTTTGATTGGCTACTGTAACTTTTTAAACTTGGGTTAGTTTTTGTTTTTAATTATTTTAAAGCTTTTCCGTTTTTAGGCTTTTCATGCCCATTTAAGTAATATAATATTTTCATTTCGCCTATTTTAAGATTAAAAAAAAAAAATATGAAAGAAAATTAATCATTTAAAAGTTTGAAACATAGCCAAAATAAGAAAAATATGAATTTTTTAAATAATTATTTTTATCACATAGTCCACCTAAAATTTTTCAATTCTCTCTCTCTCTCTCTTATCGCCATTCAGAACAAAAATGGCGAATCGAACACAGCAGCTGAAAAATAAATGCAAAATTTAATTAAAAAATAAATTTATAATTTTCTTTTTTAATTTAATATTTAAAACGCACTTCCATGCACAACACCCCCCTCGTTGACGTCGGCCAATTTCGTGCGCATAAAATGCCCATTTTGTTTGTTGTAAATGACGCGATTGCCATTCGAATCGCCGAACAAAAAGCCGAAAGTGCTCATCTCTGTGCTCATTTTGCCGAACAGTGCATTGTCATGGTGAGGTCGAACCATGTAATTCTGAGAAAAGCCCAGAATAATTCATTATTATGTCAGAACTCCTGTCTCAAGTATTGAACTAAAGATCCTCTGTCGCCATTTTAATAGTCCTGATTTCGTGTTCTTTTTTTCGGTCTCGGTTCTCGCATTTTATTTCTCGGAAATCGGGAAATTTTTACACTGTTAAAGATGACGTTGGGTTCAAAGAAACATGAAGTAAAGTTAATTTAAAAGCCGATTTTTAGGCTGATGAAAATATGTACTTAATTCCAAAGCATATGTATTTCAGAAAACCATGCAATAACACCTTTTCTTACTTTTAATTTTAGAGAATGAATAATTGCTTTTTGTAAATTGTGACAAAATTTTGATTCATAAAAAAAATTCAAAAAAAAACTGCCAGCCACTTAAAATTATTATTTTTTCTTAAATATTTGAAAGAAAACTTATAAGTTAAAATTAATAATTCAAATAGCAGCTATTTTATGCTCCCCTTTTTGGGCTTAATCTTGGTCTACCGTATTTTGTACCGGTGGTTCTATTTTTCAATCACTCTCAAGGGGGTACTTCAATTAAAGGGGGTACATCAACTAGAGGGAGAGGGAGTGCTTCAGTTTTTCAATCATCTCAAGTGGGTACTTCAATTAAAACGGGTACTTCTATCGGAGGAGGGGGTGGTTCTAATGGAGAAAATACGGTATGTCACTATTTTTCGGTTTTCAAAATATTATCCCCATTGAGTGCCGTGGTCGCATGAGTGCAGCATGAACCGGACTCAATCGCCTGGGCACAATTATTACAAGCCCGTCCCAAAACAAGAATTGTTGGTATCGCGTTCACTAGGCCAGGTTCATTCCGTTTCTAGGATTTCTTAGGGTTCGGATTTCAAATTCTCATCGTTTTTTTCTTACCTCAAAGAGCATCGGCTGCAACTTTTGCATCAAAATGTACGCTGAATTTTCTTCGGGCGTAAAATTTAGTAATTTCTCAGCAATTTCGTCGTCCCAAATGTTGTTGCCGCCGCCTTCTTTGCTCGGCTTGAGCACATAATTACTCGGATTGACAATTGCATCCTGTAATAAATAAAAATATAGAGATTTTTTGCAAAATAAATAAATATAACCAAAAATTTGATGGGAATTTTGAACCCACGAGATTTGCCAAACCGTGGAATGCTCTAACCAATTGAGCTACGCAGGCATCTCTTCAAATGCATGCACTATCTCATCTTATCTTAGGATTTATATTAGTTACCGCCTTAATAACATTTCCGATACCTCGTTTTGCCAACTAAGTGCCAAATTAGCGTTTTAATAGCGACTTATTTTGTCTTAGTCAGCAAAACGACTCGTATGCAAATTGTCACATCTATTGTGCCTTCACTTTTGGATTCCCATTAGATGAATTCCGATGCCCAAATTTTTTCGGAAATCGGAATTCCGACACCAAAAAAAAAGTCGGAAATCGAAATTCCGTTCCGTCCCTGGTAGGCACTAGTGATGTTCGAGAGTCTCGGTCTCGAGTCTCGACTCGAGAAAAGTCTCGGGTTTTTTCTGGTCTCGGTCTCGGTATCGAGTCTCGGGGGCAAGTCTCGGCCTCGAGGTCAAGTCTCGGTCCCGAGTCTCGGGAAATTTTCGGTCTCGAACATCACTAGTAGGCACGTATATTGGATCCAGGGTCAGAATTTAGACAAAGACCCCTGAAGCCTGCATCGATGAAACGTACGTTTTTGGCACTAATGGCTTCCTCGCTTTGATCGGACAGACTCCATAGTCCGGCAAATGTTTCTCGGATGGCAGCTATTTTTTTGTCCTCCCCGGGCAGAAAACGCTCGACCATTCCGGGCTGGGCAAGAACCTGCGCATCAATTAACACAAATAATTAATTGTAAAAAATCACTTAAATTAATTAGTGTCTCAATAAATTAAACTGCTAAAAATTGTGTTGTTATTTACCTGCTGCACCTTCTTCATGCATGCCAATTGGAGTCCACATGTTGGGCTTTTCTGAGGATAATAAATGAATGAAATTATCTGTCTTTGCAAAATGTTAATTTAATTTTTTTTTAATATTTAATGAATTTTCAAGGTTGGAAGGGCCAAAACACTAATAAAATTATAAAAATAAAAAATTCTTTGACAAAATGATGAAAATTTTAAATTAATTTTAAACAATTTTTTCCAAAATTTTTGACTATGTCCTTATTGATAAACAAATAGCCTGATTGAACACCTTTTCGACATTTTCCGTCCATTTCTTAGCATATATTTAAAGGGGATTTTCAGCATATATATTATGTACATAATTCGGGGGTTTTAGCACATAAAAAAAACCCAGCCCAAATTATAAGGGGATTTAAGGGACTTAAAAAGCTTTTTGAGGGGGGTAAGATTTGTTAGATTTAGCAGTGATTTTTTTTTTTTTGCTTCCTAAGGCATTAGCTATAATTTTGGGCTTTATTTTTTCCCCAAAAAATTCTTGGCTTTGCATTTACAATTGCTGTCGATCGCTCGACCATCAGTCGCATTGCCCAATCGTCTTCGCTTGGCCTAAGGAAATCGGTCACAAAGTAAACAATGGACACCGTCCGATTGTCAAAACGCAGTTTAAAGTTTTCAGGGTCAAGCGTTAATCTGAAAATTGCATTTTTAAGAATGTTCAACTATTTTTGAATCACAAAATTGGTGAGTCTGAACTAAAATCACGTAGAGGGGAGGCCATTTTTTATAAAATCGTTTCACAAAACACTAAATTTAAAAAAACACTTAAGCGATTCCACTGGCACCATAAGAACTTTGAAATTTTTCCAAGAATGCTTTTTTGCAATATGCCGCCGTTTTTAAAATTTGTGAAAAAAGTGTGTAATTAAAAGTTGATTCTTTGCTGCATCCAAAATTCTTTAATAATCAGAAAACTTTGAATGTTTGTTCTTAATCAAAAGTATACCCGCGAATTTAATCTGGATATAAATTATGAACCGTTTTAAGCTTTAAAGGTCCTTTCATAGTTTTTGATTAATTTATGCTAAATTCAAATTTTTAAGTAGGTTTTTATGCGGGTTTTAAAATTCATAGTCGGGATTTTTTGCCTCTTAACCCAAGTATTAGGGCTCCAAAATAATGCCAATTTTCAATGTTCGCCAATTGTTTGTTAGTAAATCGCTACTTTGTGCATCACTCACCTGCCATTTTTCATCATTTCCGTACATTCGGGATAGCCAATTCGCACTGTTTGGGCACGATTTTTTGTCAAACGCGCCATTTCATATTCAATGTGACGCTGCGAAAATCGGTTCCGATTTCGTCTGTGGGTGATGAACAGAATGATACCATTCGGGTCACCAAATGCGTACCTATTTAAAAGGGTAAAGAAAAACATACAATATACATAAACATAAAGAATTTGTTTTCTAACGAAAACAGCCCAAAATGGTAACAAAAAACATCTTGATGAAATCTTTAGGGAGTTTTCGGGTTGGATGCTCACAAATCTAACATACATCCATTCCCGCAAATTCCGAACCTATGACTCGAATTCAAACACTAAGCGAAACGCCCATTCTGTAGGATTGTCATAAATTCTGCCTGGCGTTTTGTAAATCGCCAACGTTCAACTTAAAATTGGTCATAACTTTTCTCCGATGGTTTCATACGATAGCTAATGATAAGCTAAGCCAAAAAATCATTATAGATTTAAAAAAGTATTTAAGAAAAATTGGGTTGCTTCTGAATGAATATAAGACTAATCGAAAGTTTTTAAAACAGATGGTTTGGCACTTATCATAAAAAGCACAAAGAAAACCCATATGTTTTTCTTTGAATTTCCATCATCGATTCCACCTATGAGTGATTTTACAAATGATCAATTGAGTAATGAAAATGACCGATCAAAATAAATGAATAAACAATTTTATGATATATTATGGAAAAGCTTAGCTTTTTTCGTTTCGAGGCCGTGGGCCCTGCGTTTCACACGCTATTCAAAAATTATTTTCCTTTCCTCACCATGCCTTGACCAACACTTCGGCAATGCCCGTGTCGCCTGCTCCTTCGGGCAAATCGTCGTTTGGCACAGAAAGGCCCGCTTTTTCCACCGTGTGGCGGTGAATTTGGTAGAGGCGACTTGACACCGATGTGCCACCAATTTGTCCCGCATTAAACTCAATCTGAAAATAAAAGTATAAAAGGGAATTAAAAGGTTTTAATGCACAAAATTATGTTAAAATATGCGACCGGGATTTTTTTTTTTTGTATTTTTTATGTGTAATATGAATGGAAAAATTTTTTAGCTAAAAATCCCCTCATATAAACGTCACTAGGAAAATTATTTTGACGTTTTCGTCACCAAAAATGTCCTCCTATTAGAAGTTACGCCTCCTTTTTTTGTCATTCTGATATCCTCTAACAAAAATTTAAGAATGACGTTTTGTCGATAGGTTTTCGAACAAAAACCTAAACATTGTGTTGTTTAATTCTTGTACCTGCTTAAGTTCATAATGCGTTTGGTCTGATTCGTTATTACTTTTGCTCTCATGGCACATATAATCCTTAAAATAATATTAAATATATTTATATTTATCCCTTATTTGTGCCGTACCGATCGTGCCAACATAATGGACTTTGTCTGTTTGATGCCTTCTTCATGCGTTTTCTGCAAAATTTGCAAATGCATTCGGACTTGCTCATTCGTCTTCGCCACTTCTTTGTATGTTTCTACCAGAAAATCGTAGTCATTTGAAACTCGAAAATACAGTAAATTAAAGGCCTAAACCAAAAAATAGTTGTTTTAATAAAAATAATAATCAATAAACTTTTATGACTTTTTAAAATCAACTTTCATTTAATTTAATGGTTTATAATAAAAAAAAAATAAAATATTTATTTATAAAAAGATGTTCAATATTTTTTTTAAAAATAGCAAATTCTGACCATTTGCACTTGCTTCGCTTGCTCAAAAAGTTTGCGTGGGAATGGCGACGGGAAGAGAGAAAATGGAAGAATAACAGCCGTATCACCTCTGCAAATAATCAAAATGATTAAAAGGATTTAAAAATGGAAAAGGCCAAATTAAGCCTTAAATATTCTTAAGCTCATCTTGAAAATTTTTTTTTTTCTTAAATATTTATTTTAAATTTTTGATTATCTTTTTAAGAAACATTCTTTTAATGAGTATTTAAAAAACCATTTATATTTTTATACAACCATATTGGCGTATATATTTTTAAAAATATATTCGATTTAAAATTTATTCAAAGAATATCATTTGTTACGCCTTTTTGGAAAATTTATAACTGTTTTTGAGGGGATAATTTAAAAAACATCCACCAAATTACTTAAAATCTTAGTTTCTTAAAAACAAATTCAAAAACACCTTCCGACGAGTTCTTTTGGCGAAGCTGTCATTGTAAGATTTTGTGCCATATCAATGGCCTCTTCCACCAAAATTCGAATGTCGTCATCAGTTTGCTGCTGTTCTTCGGTTTGGGCTAGTTCTTTTTTTGGATTATTATAAATTATTATTATTGTTTCATTAATTAATTTATATATTTGATTTACCATCGCTTTCCGGTGGGTTTGGTGAGGAATTGACAGCATAGATTATTTGGCAAACCAAAATAATGAGGAAATATTTTTGCTGTAAGGCAAATGCCATTTTTATTTAATCGTTATGATATTTTCTTATCGAAAAAGTTGGCTTTATATAGTCAGTTTATTTTATTATTCCTATTTATGTTTGAATGATGGCACGTAATTTCCGTCCGGAAGTGATGCCACCGAATGTATATAATAATCACAAGAAAAACATTTTGTTTTTTTATAAAAACTTTTTAATACCCATGTTATCAAAGTGAATCATTTTACACAAATTTTTAGAAAATCTCATGGATTGGCGAATGAACCCAGTTTACATATTTATTAGCATAATAATCGGCCTTTATTTTTTAACTAAAAGGATTTTAGTAAAATTTCATGATTTTGGCATTTTTGAAAAATATTTAAACAAATGGAATGAAAACGAAAATTAACGGCAGAAAGAACCCTTGAAAAAAATCATTTTGCATTTTTTTTGTTACCTTTTCACACTTCGACTTTTATTAATTAACCTGCTAAATTTCAAAAAATCCGAATATTCCAAGAAATATGATGGTACATTTACAGAAATGGCAAACGCTGATTTGTGAGGAACATATGTGAATGGAACTAAATTTCCAAATTCCCAAATGATTTTATTAACAAAAAAATGTTGGTCACAAATTCATTGTCTATAAAAGGATGTTCAATGGAGGAAATATAACATTACAAGGTGAAAAGTGCAAAATTAGACATTTACTTAATAAATTTTTAAATACCAATTCTTAAGAAAAATCATTTTATTTTTCAATTTCTTCTCGCCTAAGGGTGGTTACTCCATACCCTTCCCTGAAACGGTGTTACAGTAGGTCTTTTTTAAATCCGCCTTTTGAAAAATTTTGCGCCAAATTAATGAATGGCCCTTTATTTGCTTGCATAATAAAAAAAAATTATTTGATTTAAAAAAATAACTCAAAATATTTGGTTTCTTTTCAGAAAAGTTAAGAGGTTTTCACGGAAAAAAACTTTTAAAAAATGTGATTTTAAGAAAACTCACAGCACACTCTGAAAAATCATGAGCTGCTGCCTAGTGCGGTTGATGTGTCTAATTTTGCGCTATTACAACAGATTTAAACCATATGTGTGGTGTTATGCGGGGAGAAGAATTGCATTTCATATGCTTCTTTGGGTTGCGATATTTTTTTCTTACGACGGCTACAAATGCTAACACCAAGGATACGGTAGAACAAACAATGGAAACGGCAAGAAGAAAATTTTGAAAATTAAGCATAATTGTCAAAAATATTCCTGCAATTTTTAGGTTTTATATAATTAAAAATTTAATTTGTTTGTCTTTTCTTAAATAGCATATTTTTATTTTAGAGCATTTTATGACTTTTTTTGGGTCTTATTTAATAGTTTTTAGTGCATATTTTGACTTTTTCGAATGGCATTAGGGGGTTAAGAGCAAATTTTAAACGCATATTTTGCATTTTATTAGTGCTTAAGCCTTTTCTCCAAATAATTCTCAAATTAGAACGACTTTTAGCATATTAAAAACTATATTTTGGGGTTTGGCACCCAAAAAATAAATTCGAATTAAGAAAGATCTCGTCGGTGCAAAAATTTTCATATCTTCTTGACAAAAATTATAGAAATTTAAAATTTAGTCTTTTTATGTGTTTAAAATCAGTAGAATAATTTCTATCTTCTTTGTTTTAAACGAATTTTTTGCGTTTAATATAATGTGTTTCAAATTCCCACTTAATAACTATTTTTGTTTTACAAATCGAAATTTTAATTTCGTTTTTTAAATAATTATCTTTCTTCTCTGGTTTCGAGAACAAAATTCGTGACTGAAAAAGCCGGAAGTTATTCAATTCGTGGGCCGGGAATCCCCCTTGAGTAGAACCCGTCTTACAGCTGGGGGCCACTTTCCAAATACCAAAAACCCTTACGAAATCTTTTTCCAAAACAAATAATGTTTTTATAGGTTTTGCAAGTCATACAGCATGGAGATAAGTTTTTGATTTGTTAAGACTTTGAGTGGGCACCTTCCCAGGCATATCTACCTCTACCCACCCCCCCCCCCCCTCCCTCCCCCCATCAACGAACATGACGCGCTTCGGCACTTTCCTCTCTCTAATCACCACCATCAACCCCAGCTCCGACAATATCTCGGCGTTATGAAAAGTTACAAAATAATAATTTGTCCCTCTCCGCCGTATTCTAATCCGCCCCCGCCCCCGAGTGCTACCGCGTCACCGGCTTCTGAGATCCCTCCCCACAGTGCTTTCCCATAGACATATGCTTCTCGGACCTCTCCCCTCAGAACTTTCCATAGGCATCGGTTTCTAAGAACCCAAACCCTCCCATAGGCACCGGCACCCGCGGTAATTAATTGAACTCCTCCGCCAAAAAGCGCAATTAAAATTTTCCCGCCCAAAGGCCAACTCTTGAACTAACTCTCACTCACTCGCTTTATTTTGCTATAAATTTGTCCTTTTCAAGCACTAGGCAAAATGAAGGAGAAAATAAAAATTAAACAGTTTATGTCACAAATTTTAACCTTGGCCTAGCATCCATGTGTAGAAAGGATAAGAATTTTCATTAATAATTCAGAAAGTAATAAGTTTAACTAATTTAGAAACCCGAAATGGTATCATCAATTTCGGTACAAAATCCGACAAATATTAATGACGAATTACCCAACCACAAAGTGCACAACATCATTTTCTTAATTAAATTTTTATATTTTCCAGCTTTTCGGAATGTACCAAAATGCAGGGCTTTGCAAAACGTTAATTTTGCCTGCAATTTTGCTGAATGCCGTTGGAATTCCGGGCATAATATTCAATTTGTTGTTGATTCGTGTTACGATCAAAAACAAGTGGGGGCCCAATTTTTTTTATTTCAAAAAATTAATTTTTCGTGTCTAATAGGGGTATATATATATACAGTTTTTACCCCTATAGAGGAACATCCGGCTCGAGATTTGGAGTAAAATGATGAATTTTAATACTTTAAAGTAAAAGTTTTTAAAAATAAAAGCATATTAAAATTTAGTAATTCATTTAAAATTTTTCAAGATTTTGTACGCTATTTTTTGTGTTTATTTGCAATTGAGATGTCAATATCTGCTTATTTAATAGATGAAATTTTCTTAAATTCTTATTTAGAACATCGTTAATTAATCCCCAAGAAATGTTACCTTTATATGAATTAAGGCAAAATTTAAACGAATTAAAGTTTAATACATCTAAAATGGATTTAGTTTTAAATCAATTTTCAAATTTTAATAATAATACACTAACAACATCAATTGGACCATTCATTAGGAATAATTGCTTATGCTACTGTTAGGCGGAGAATCTAATTTGTTACGGACCAAAAAACACTTATCCTGACACGTCTGCCCCCAATATCCCTAACTTTTGGGCCCACCCTGCTCGACCCCGACGAGTTTGTCTCCAAAATCCCAGCTTTTTGGGGCCGACTCCCGACACTCCCTACCCTCTCGACTCGTTAGTTGAATATTTTTAGCCTTAATTAAAAATTAATCCCTGAACTTAAGTGCTTCCCCCTCTTCAATTTTAGTTCTCTTCGCGGCTCCACAAATTTTTTGCTTGGGCTAACCGCACTGTTCGAATTGTTGCACCAATCAACGCATTTGTTTTTTCTGTATATCGCTGTATCCGGCATCAATTTTGTTCCCTATTTTTTGGCACTTCGCTTCCAATTGGTCGCTATTTTTGGCGTTGTGTGTGCCCAAATGTGCATGACATGCATTGCAGTGGATCGCTTTTTTGCTGTGCTTTGTCCGATCATGTAAAACAGAGAATTTGGGGGAAAAAAGCAAAAAAAAAAAAACAAACTTATTTAAGTGAAATATCTAATATTTTACTAATTTTTTTTCAAATTCAGTCACAGTAAAATCAATCGTTCTCAAATGTATTTCGCCTCACACACGGTGTTGCCGTTGATCAGTGGCACACAATAGCCGCCTACGCCTGGCGATTTTTCCTTTTGCATCCATTTTTGGCCGTTACCGGATACCTCGCTGACTTTTTTGTACTTGACATGGAAATAGGTGCTGGGACGTTTCGTAAAAACCGCCACTCGGGGCGTTTCGTAAAATCCGCCAAATGGGCGTTTCGTAAAAACCGCCACCATTTTTAGACATGGGCGTTTCGTAAAATCCGCCACATGGGCGTTTCGTAAAAACCGCCACCATGGGCGTTTCGTAAAATCCGCCACATGGGCGTTTCGTAAAAACCGCCACCATGGGCGTTTCGTAAAATCCGCCACATAGGCGTTTCGTAAAAACCGCCACTATAATATTTTATAAATTTCACTAATAATTGAGTTTTATTTTATAATTTTCTATGCTATTACGTGCCAATTTATTTTGCTATTTATTTGCCAACATTATAAATTGAATATAAGCTGGACAGAATAACAACTATTCATTCATAAATATGATTATAAATTATACGTCAATAAAATTGTTTGCAAACAATATTATTGAATATAAGCTGGACTTTTTTGCCAATATAAGCTGGACTGAATAAAAATTTTCCATTTATTAATATTTATATTTATACGTCAATAATATTATGAATATAACAATTCTTGTAACTATATTATTTTTCTTTAAAGTCAACTGTATTAGTTTTGATGAATTTGTGAACAACAATCAAGCAAAAAACTTGGTTGAAAAATACCTTCAAAACGAAATAAAAAGTCGTGGAGAACTGTTAGAAAAGTTGGATATTGTCGGAGTTGAAATAACGCTAAGAACACTGGAAAGATACCTTTCAAAAATCAAAAAAAGCCGAAAATCAGAAGGTAATCAAGAAGACATGGAAGCTGTTGAAGTCACTCAATGTTTTTCCAAATATGACAATAAATTCCTTTATATTATTGGTCATGGTACTGAATATAGAAAATTTCATAAAACTAACGAAAATGCAAACACTATATATATATATATTGTCTGAAATGCGAAAGTTATAAAAGGTTAGAATTAAGTAATCGTTGGCAGCTGTATTCTCCCGATTTAGAAAACTCGGTTCGATTAATCTAATTTTATTTTTTACATATAAAAAATTAAGCTTTCGAACCTACGTCAAAAGGAATCTTCACCATCCATATTCCTGTATTTTCATAACCAACATTTTGAAGTCATTCAGCACCCACAAAAGATAAATTAGTTTTTTGTTTGCAATTAATATGATAAGATTTAATTCTAACCAAATTCTTCTTTTTTAAATAGCAAAAAAATATTGTGGTACATATTGTGGAACTTCATTTTTTGATTCTTGTTTGCTAGTACCTGTAATATGGTTTTGCAACTTTAATAAAGGTTATAAAAGTGATTAAGTGTGTGTTTAATATTTTAAATATAGTTGACAATTGTTGTTATGACCATGATGTATGCTACATAAATAAAAGAAAAAAACGCTATGATTGTGATGAACAATTTTGCAAATGTCTGCATGAAACTGTTGAATGTTTTTTAACAAAAGTTGGGGTTTATTAATTTTTTTTAAAACTTTAATTATGCTTAGAATTTGTTATGCTGGTCTGTTCATATTTTTGGTGAAAATTTTAAAGAAACTGAATGAAATAGATTTGTAATATACATATTATTCAGTAAGATATATGGAAATATTAATTTAACTTAATATATTTGATTAACTAATGTAAATCATGTTCCATAATAAAACTAATTTTAATATGGCGGTTTTTACGAAACGCCCATGTGGCGGTTTTTACGAAACGCCCATGTGGCGGATTTTACGAAACGCCCATGGTGGCGGTTTTTACGAAACGCCCATGTGGCGGATTTTACGAAACGCCCATGGTGGCGGTTTTTACGAAACGCACAGTGGCGGTTTTTACGAAACGCCCTGGCGGATTTACGAAACGCCCCGACTGGCGGTTTTTACGAAACGACCTAGCACCATGGAAATAGAGCTGTTCGTAACGCAAGTGATATGCTGTATCATAATTGCACTGTATGCGCTCATTTGGTTGACGGTCAAAATGTGAACAAGTGAGTGATTTAATTAATAGTTAATTAGTGGTTTAATGAATATTAATTGCGTTTGAGTGGGTATTTCAATAAAATCATGATACTGTAAAGTGAAATGGTCTGATTTATATTCCCAAGGTCTGGATACCCCAACACCCCCCGCCCCTGCCCCCCCCCCCCGTTTTTTGGGCTCATAACGATACAGCGGATAGATACCGTATTTGTTAAGGAACCGAAATTCGTATAAAAAATTAAATTTTATAAATAGGTATTATAACATTATAATAAAACATATAGATGGATTTACAAACAAAGAAAGTCATGAGAGATTGTTTAAATCTCTTGTGCTGCTCGGCATTGTGATTGGGGGCTACACCTCCATCATAGTGTGTCATATGGTGACCAATCATTTCTTTCAACTTGACGATTTGGACAAATGGTGGGTGGGCTGGCATCATTTTAAACATTGGCGCATCGGCGGAGACGCCAATCCTTTACATTTGCTGGTAAAAACAAAATTATTTGTCATTATTTAGGGGCAAAGTTGGTCAAAAATAACTTAAGTTTATAATTAAAAGACCCAAACACTTAAATTTGGCAATTATCTGAAAAATATGCAATTAATTTCGAAAACACTTTGAGAAATCGTATACATCACAAAATCTCTCCTAATTTGGAAGCATTTAAAAAAATGCACCGAATTTTGCTTTACAATTAATTCTTTAAACACCAAAATATAGAAAAAATTAAACCTCAATTTTGAAAAGTGATTTTAACTATCTTTGTAAAATTTAATTTAAAAAAATGTTTCCATTCAAAATAACGCAAAAACTCCAATTTTGTCTAGCTCTGCTTACAAAGTGCCATCAGCAAAGAGTTAACTCGTCTCATTCGTTGCCGTCGTTGTATGAGCAGAGTTCAGACAATTGTCCCATTGGTGCCGAAAGTTGCCGTGATACAGTAGCAAAGGATGATGGAATAATGCCAATGAGAACATTCGCAGGCCAAAATTTGACAATGACCCCAATCCCAAAAGTTGATGTACCTTACAAACTAGCGCCTGCGTACATGCGTGTTTCTGTATTGAAAGCGCTTCGCGCTTATCGAGCTTCGCTACCTAGGTCCGATCAATAGGGCTGAAAATGTTCCAATGATAAAAGTGTTCCAACATTTGGGACTGAAAGTGTTTCAATGATTAAGGAATTATAATGAAGAGAAATAAAACAAATTAAAAACAATAAAAGCAAATAAAAATATTAAAAAAAACATTTCAAAAACTTAATTAAAGTTCTTTTTTTATTTTACGTAAATTGTTCAATAATCTTATGAATCAAATATAAGTATATTATATTTAGTAAAGGACTGAAATATTAAAAATATGAGTTAAAAGCGTTTTTATTGTTTAATGAGTAATAATAAAATGGAAAGTCTGCAACTAACACCAAACTACTCACAAAGGAAGGTTCTCAGGTGTCCGTGGCATTTCGGAATGAAACTTGGTGGGTGGGTAGAGCACCCCTAGGTTCATAAGAAAAATGTTTGTTTGTTTTTTTGCCGAATGAGTCTGAGTGCCGAGTTATGACGTGCAAAACTTTTAGAAGGAATCAATAAAAGGAACTAATAATAGTACCACTTACAGTGGCTGGTGGCCTGGCGGTTATGCTCTAGGAATTTTTTTTTGTCAGTTCTAGGTTCAAATCCTAGGGGTTTGAACCTGTGAGGAAAAAATGGAAACCAGAGCACAACCACCACACCACAAACGCCGATATGCGTGTTGTTTTATTTTATACATCTATTAAAATTACAAATCTTTAGCACGTCATAACTCGGCACTCAGACTCATTCAAAAAAAAAAAAAAAAAAGATTTTTCTTAAGAACCTAGGGGTACTACCCACCCACCAAGTTTCATTCCGAAATGCCACAGACACCTGAGAAACTTCCTTTGTCAGCACATTTAGGGGGTTAGCACCTAAACTAAAATACCGTATTCTTCTGATTAAAGTACCACGTTTTTTAAACCCCCCCCCCCCCCCCCCCCTTTATTATAAGACCCCTTTTGAGGGGGGTTATAAAATAGAAGACTTTCTTCAATTATAAGACCCCCCTTTATTACGGACGAAAACTATTTTTTGCAAAAATTATTAAAAAAACCGATATAACAATGAATAAATAAACTATATTCACCATAATAAAAAATAAGTAAAAAAAAAATATTATTTGAGTCAAAAAATGGGCGCCGAGTTGGGTCAGCGCCGTTTGATCCGGAGTAAATCATTTTATTTTTTTGCGCCGAAAGAAATGAAAATATTTGCGCCGTAAAATCACGTAACCCGAGGTGCTGGTGCGTTTCTTAAAAACTGCCACCCATGCGCGTTTCTTAAAATTTCCAAAAATATTACATAAATATTTAAAAAATTTATCAATAATTTAACGTAATAATTTTAATTAAAAATTAAAGAATTGATTTTATATTTTTCACACACAGATTGAATAATTTATTTTTTGTTTGTGCCAATACTTATTTTCCGGAGCTGTCATTTCATGTTAGCCAATAAATAAACTGCAAAAACTCAATGATTGTGATAATCAATTTTTAGAGATCGGAACAGGACCGGATCCTGTCAGGATTTTTCCGGACCCCTGATACTGATCCGGGTGTTTTTTTTAAAAATGGACCCGGATCAGGAGCCCTGAAAAACAGGATTTATAATCCGGGCCGTTCGGTCCGGGTCAATTCCCTAATCCTCATCCTGATCCGGAATTTTTGGAAATTCCGCTCTCTGCCAATTTTGTATTGTCTATATTGCGACTACCTTTTTTAAAACAATAAAAAAATCGGGAAGCAAAAATTTTGATCACGTCAGATCACTATGAAGAAGTGATCTGACCGAGTTAATGTAGTTATATTTTTTGATCAGCATAAAAATTTAATTTGACCTAATTTTTTTCTTATTTTTTCGTGCCCAAAGTGTTTGAAGTTTTGAGTTTATAATTTTAGAACGGAGTATATATTATGTTCAGTTTTGTTATGCTGGTCAGTTCATCTTTTTGGTGTGCCATTATTTTCCTAACTAAAAATTGCAATAAATAATTAAGTAAACTTTTGTTCAGTAATTATTATTATTTTTGTTAAATGGCAGTTTTAAGAAACGCGCTAACCCATTTTGGCAGTTTTAAGAAACGCGCTAACCCATTTTGGCAGTTTTAAGAAACGCGCCAGCACCTAACCCGATATCGAACAAACTGCGGCACACAAAACGTTCTGATTAATTTTCATTTGCCTCGAGGATTTCCACCCCTCCCTAGTGGTAAGAATGGGGTTCTGAGTAAGAAATTGTTGTGAAAAATTGGAGAAAAGGGAAAATTTCGGAGCAAAAAAGCCCTAATAGATAATTCGGTGAGGTGGTAGAACTACTACTGTTTCTCCCTGTCTTTTGTTTGGGTTTAAAGCGCCCACATCGTAGAAATATTTCAAACGTTTTTTAATTGCATTTTTCAAAAATCAGTTCAAGGAAAATTCAAAAATTGAAAGAAAGTGATCCCGAAATTTACAATTTATAAAATAGTAACACTTTTTAACAATTTTTCTATAGAAAACGCATTGAAATTCATATTTTTCTCAGCGGCGTCTATCGACATCGTCGGACATATTTTACCTTAAATTTCTTAAAACCCACTTTGATACGATCTTTTTTTTTAATACGCGGCCAAAGGTAAACTTTTTGAATTTTATTATATTTTAAAAATTTATTTTCTTGAAAAATAATTATCGGTCATTACGGTATCGGTCAGTACCGGTACCTGTTTCCCAAAAGCACCAATACCTGCCAACTCTACATTAAACTGTCCTGCACCGAATTGGCTCCGACCCTTTGAAAAGTTACCCCAAAAAATTTGTTAACTTCTTTATTTATATTTGCTAATTTCTTTCTTTTCACTTTAATAAACCTACGCAAGACACATTAAAAAAACTAACGGTGCTGGGTCGTTACTCAAAAACCATCAAATGGAAAACTTCAAACAAAAATTATTCATAACTTTGCTCCAAAGCGACCAAATTTTTAATTCTTGATATCTTTGATACCACAAATGTCTTCTATCGTGCTGTCGCGTTTTATAAATCCGCCATTTTTACTGATTTTTCGTATAAATCTTATCATAACATTTCTCAGAAGCAACCAAATTAAACAATCTTGGTATCATCCGATCGCTCTTGAATAGCTTTATTAGCTTCCAAAATTTCCAAAAAATTTCGTTAACTTAAAAAAATTGGAGCTAAAAAAATAGAAAAAATTACCATAACTCTTGAAAAAGTTAACGAAATTTTTGAATTTTAACCAGCTAATAGAGTAATCCAAGAGCTATCTTATAATACCAAGTTTGTTTAATTTGGTTGCTTCTGTCAAAAGTTATGACATTATTTATACGAAAAATCAGTAAAAATGGCGGATTTATAAAACGCGACTGGGTGGCGGTTTTTATAAAACGCGCAAGCACCGTCTTCTATTATCCTGTAAAATTTCAGAAATTTCTTTTAATTTCAAAAAATTAAAAATTTAGTAGCTTTGGAGCAAAGTTATGATATTTTTTGTTAAAAATTTTCCATTTGATGGTTTTTGAAGAGTAACGTCATAGCACCAAACAAACACAAGCTATGTAGAAAAAAGGGAATTTAAGTATTATGTAAAATAAGAAAAATTTTCGTCGATGCAAAAAAATATTAAATTTGTTTTAATAATAATATATATATATATATGTTTTCTATTAATTATTTCCACGTACATTAAATTTATATTAGCAAAATAATAAAGAAAAATCAATTAATCCATAAAATTCAATTCATAAAACAAAAGGAAAAAAGTGTTGTATCATTTATCATTAAATATTTTGACTTGATTATTATTATTATAATCAGAGCTCGCAGCTGAAAATTTTCTAACGCCTCATTTTGGTGACAAAAAGCCTCATTTTTAACAAAATTGACAAAAATTTTCATCCCTCGATCTTTTTAGGTTTTGTTGATGTTTTTTTTTTGTTTCTTTGTAAAAAATTTTAATATAATTTAAAGCGGCACGGCCGACGGTGCCAATAGGCGGCACCGGAAAATTTCAAAATTTGGGTCTGGTTACTTAACGGTTGTAAAGCCTAAAAAAGTAGTTTTTGAAAATTTTTAAAAAAAAAAAACCAAAAGCCATCAAAATCATCATTTTCTCAAAAAACTTTTTAAAAATCTTCAAGTCTCCATTTTCAAGAAAATCATTTTTTGAAATATATTTGTTAATGCGCCTTTTGCTGTTGATGTCTTTGTCGACCATTTGGCAATTCGTCAAATGCGACGGCCAAATGGAACAACACTTTGACAAAATGCCCACTCAATTTGATATTTTATTGGGAAATTTTGGCAAAAGAGTTATTGCCAAAAAAGGGGAGGAGGAGGGGAAAAAGATAAAGAAATTCATAACAGAATTAAGCAAAAAACAACGAATGTTAGAAGCAGTTTTTGGCAAAATAACAGAAGAAGTAAAAGAAAAATAAAATAATTTAATAAAATTTATTTATTTTTTTAAAGGAAAGCGAAATTTATTCAAAAGACGACGAATACAAATGTTTAAAAGAAAAAAGCAATGAAATTTATCAAAATGATCCACCATTGAGCCAAATGTTGGAGCATTTAGTTAAAGTGCAAATGTATGCTAAAGAAGGATTCGAATACGGTATCAATAATCTATCGTACACCGATTTGAGTATTAAATGGATTTTTAATTGGTCCCATTTTCAGATAATGCTAATGAGTTAGAAGAGAGAATAGAACCTCTCAAAGTGAGTTTGGCTTATGCTGTCATTTTTATGGCAAATCGTCACAAAATTCGGCTGAACAGCGAACGGCGGGGGGAAGAAAAAGTTGGAAAAAGGGCAAATGACCAAAGATCATTGTGGACAGAATTGGCCAATTATTATGAAGAGTTTCAAATGGACAAAATTGGCAAAAAATGCCACAAAAACAGCAAATATTATGGTAACAAAAATGGGAAAGAAAAGAAAAACAAAGGAAGGGAAGAACGGTTCTTCCGATTTGTGACGCGGACATTGGAAACGAAATGGGAGGGAAATGCATTTTCAAATGGACAAAGCGACGATGATGATGATGGTAATTGGCATTAAAGTGCAAAGACCTTATCTGCCATCCATGCGCGTTTCTTAAAACAACCAATTTTAAAGTCTGCCAATTATTTAAGAAATATGAATTAAATTTATATTATTTTTTCAAACTAATCGATTGAATATTTTTTATTTATTGTGCCAATTAATCACAGCCGAGGTTGTCAGTTGAGGGAATTTAAATATTTTTAAAGTTTTTCCAAATATCAGATCGCTTAAATGAAAAATTATCAGGTAAAATAATGCCTCAACCTGTTATTATTCGTCAAAGTCCCGGTTTATTATTAGAGGCAGGATTTTTATGTGCTAATGCAGAAATATTTAATAAATTATGTGTTAAAAAATGCTGAAATGTGTGCTAAAAACTAAAAAAGTTCTAATGTACTAAAATATGTGCTTTCAAAACAGGGCAAAAAATGCCAAAAAAGTATTTTTCTCCAAAACTCTTAAATTCAATTTTAAATTTATTCTACTGCTTTAAAACATCTAAAAAAGGATTTTTAAAAATTAAGAAATTTTAGCGCAATACGCATTTTTCTTTGAAAATTTTCAAAAGAATTGTTAAATTTATTATAAAGGTCTTAACAAGAAAATTTTGGAAAATTTTAATGCTTTTTTTTTTTTGCAAATTCTTTGGTGACAAGCAAAAATATGTGAAAAATATGTGCCAACCCCGAAATATGTGGCGATATGTTTTATGTGCCAAACCCCAAAATATGTATTATTAGGTGCTAAAAAGTTGCTCTAATTCAAGAATTTTTCGGAAAAAGTGTGTTTTTGTGCAACTCATGAAATAACATATTTGTAGCAGGGCTGTCGCGAACTCTAATCGTAACCGTAATCGTGATTCGTGTTTTGGGCGGTAATCGTAGTCGTATTTTGCCACGATTAATACACCCCTAAGAATTGATCTTTTGGAGGACAATTTGGTACCAAAAAAAAAATGAATTTTTAAAATTCTTTAAACAAATGTTTTGACGTAATTTGAAAGTGTTCCTTTTTGAGCCTTTCTTTAAAATTTTGAAAATTTTTCCCGGCGGCGCCCTCGGCATCACCTGATTTCCAGCGGCGCCTATCGGCACCGCCGAAAATGTCTCATTTCAAGGCAAAAAAGCTAAAAGATTCCAAATTGCTCTAAATGGTAACTAAAAATATGGGGCCGCCGGGAAAATTTTTAAAAATTTCGTTTAGATTTAACAAAAAAGGCCCAAAAATTATTAATTTTTGGAGTATTCGTGCGCCTATTTTTAAGAATATTAATTAATTATTAAGATAAGTTTGAAAAAATCGAAAGTAAAGCTATCCGGCAGTGCCAATAGGCGCCGGCGGATAAATTTTTGAGAAATTAAAGAAAATTTATAGGAAAAATTTAAATATCGTCTTTTGACATTTTTTTTATTAGAAAGCCGAAAAAATGAAGAAATATCTGAAATTTACATTTTGTATGAGAATTCAGAAACTAAAAACTAGGGCAACCCTAAAAATAGGGGCAAATGCCCTTAAATAGGGGCAAAATGGCATCCCTGTTTGGCTATGTAAAGAATTACAAATTAAAAAAATAATAATCGTATCGTAATCGTGAATAATCGTGTTTTGTGCCAAAATCGTGAATCGTAATTTTAAACGTATCGTATTATGGCAAAAAATCGTAATCGTGCATTTAATCGTTAGCGTGAAATGTCTTGCTCGCGACAGCCCTGATATGTTAGCAAAAAAAAAAAATATATATATATATATATATATATGTTAAAAACGTAAAAACCCTTAGCTCTACTTATTATACATATTTTAATATTTTGGGCAAAGCAGTTCGCCGTCGGAAGCGTCGCAACAGAATGCCGAATGCTCTCCCGCCGGCTCAGCCCCCGACGGCAAACAACAATACGCTGGACGGTTATGTGCTATCAATTTTGTTCATTATTAGTATTGTAATTTGCATTATGTTCTTTGTTATGCTGGGTGGGCATATAATAAGGGCAAGGATGAGAACAGTGCCGCCGGTGGCGAGAATAAACATTGTTATAATGCCGCAACCAATTGCAAACGAAGGTAGGTAAAAATTAATAGGGGTTGATAAATAGAATTTTTTTTTGAGAAATTTGAGGATTTTGATGAATTTTCTGACCTTTTTAGAAAAATCGAAGAAAAAAATAGACAAAATTGAATCGCATTTTATGTACAATTAAGGCGTAATGTTGATTTTTTGGGTGTCTGGCTTTTTCTTTTTTACAAATTTTATTGCTTTCATGCCTTTAATTCATCCGTTTTTTGTGAGTCTTGAAGTGCTCAAAAGGATTCTTTTTTAAATGAAGATTTTTTCAGCTTAATTAAAAAACTTTAAAAATTGCCATTTTTAGGATACAATCCATTAACAAATCAGACCCAAATTTTCAAATTTTTCCGATAGCGCCGCCTATCAGCAACGTTGGCCATCGTACTATATTCATATTTAAGTGTTGACTGCTTTCAATGCGATCGAATCTGTAACTTTTGCTAGTCAAAACCAAGAAAATAGTGAATGCCCAGTTTGTATCAGTTCGATAGAGCCGGAGACTAAGGTCCGTCCGTTTCCCCCGTGTAAAGTAAGCTTAAATAAATATTAATGATGTTTTTTTAATATTTTCATTTAAATTTTAGCACATTTTTCACAACGAATGCATTGAAAATTGGTATAATAATTACGCATATAATCATTAGGGCTGCAGATTAAATAGAAATACGTATTTTTTCCTGAACTCGCTATGGTCTGAAATGCATTAAAAATTTTGCCTTTGCTTAAAATAGCCAATTACCAGTTTTCTATTTTTTATTTTCGTAAAACTTTGATTTTTGTACATTTTGGCATTTTTTAGGTCATATTTTTGGCTTTTTTCATATTTATTTTCATATTTCACGATTTTTCAGCAGCCCTAATAATGATGTCGTTATGAAAAGGGTACAATTTTTCTTTTTTTAGGCTTAACCGGCGGCATACAACTTGTCCATTATGCCGCTCCGAATTTGTTTTATTTGCAGGCCAAATTGGTGTGACAGTTTTAAATATTAATTAATTAAAATATTCAAATTTAGAAATGGCACAACAAAATGTCTACATAGAATCTTCAAATGGGCAAAGGAATATAGCATCAAATGAAGATGGTCACCATGTGGTCATTGATATGCCATCATCGGATGCTGCAAATGGCACGCACCGCAAATAGAACAAATTGAAGGCGGATGGAGGGGATGGATATATGACAATTATTGGGGGATGGATAAATTTTTACTGTCATATTAGAAAAATTATGATTCAGAAAATGGCAAAGCAATGCAATAATTTTTTCATTTATAAATGTTATATTTGAATTGAGGTTCAAGAATGTTTCAGCAAACGTATTTTAATTTTTCGTGCTTGCAGAGCCAATCATGATCAGGGGTGTGCGAAAATCTCAAAAAAAAAAAAAAATTTCGAAAGAAAACGAAAAAAAAAGGTTTTTCTGAACAAGCACGAAACAAAAAATCGAAAAAAATCAAATTTCGACGAAACGAAAACGAAAAAACCAAAAATTTTTCACTGTATATTTTTCTATAAATTATACTCAAAAAAGAATTTTAGTCGCAACATTGTTTAATAAATCTTAATTAGAACTTTAATAAACTCTTAATTTGCGCTAAAAATAAACAAAAAAAAACTCGGCGCTACACGATTCGGCGCCCATCCCAAAAATAGGAAAACTCAACCAAAATTCTTTTTGAAAACAACCCGCTCGTATTTTTTTTTAAAACCTAATTCCCTAGTTTTTTTGAAAAAAGAAATATAAATTTTCAAAATACATAGGGGTAGGTTCAAAAGCCCCGGGTCATCGACGAGTGGAATAACACGCAGCACAAACACCGTTTTGCAGTGTTCATCTTTGGGTCGACAGGACAGTATAAGCCACTTTACAAATACATTGACAACACATATGATACGTCACTGCTACTCTATTTCAACAACAGTCATTTTGATGGAGTGCAGAAACAAGGAGGCTTATTTGGCAGGCGTTATTGCTTGGAATGCGAAAGGCCATATTGAAGGGATTCAGAGCACAGCCGGTCCTGTAAAGCTCGTTGTATGCTATGTTCACGCACGGGGCCTTCTTTTCCCAGTGTGCCTTCCGCTGGTTTCTACCAAGTATGTTTGGCTTGCAGAAAATCGTTCCGAAACGATGAATGTTACCATCACCA
The DNA here is from genome assembly GCA_039877585.1 of Heterodera filipjevi. NCBI lineage: Eukaryota > Metazoa > Nematoda > Chromadorea > Rhabditida > Heteroderidae > Heterodera > Heterodera filipjevi. The sequence continues at coordinate 4,392,184 of JBDPZO010000005.1, read as the reverse complement.
TCTACGCTCTGGCTTTTGTAAACAATCCAAGAAGTGCAAAAAATGCGGCATTATTTGGAATATGCATGATAACACAAGAAAAGGGCGGAAAGTAATAACAATAATTATAATATACAAAGGTTAAAATTGTTGGTTTTAAGGGTCATGTCTGTGGTGATAAATACTGTCAACGATGCAACAATTATCACAACAATGAGCGTGGCTGTTACATTCAACCGCTGGAACCGAAGGAACAGGAGCCGTATCGGATTGTGGCTTTCGATCTTGAGACTATGCAACATTTACCACTGGACCCTCAGCAGCCTGAGAAAAAGAATCACCAACCGAATTTCATTGCAGCAAGGGTAGCCTGTCCCGATTGCATTGAGAACAACAACTGGAAAATGGAACATCAAAGTGCGGAGTTTGCGGGCCACTACGTACAATTGCGTTCTGCCAACGACCGTTTGCTGAGACACACAAATAAATGAGTTAATGATAAAATAATGATTATGTTTATTTAAGGGGAATAAGATGTATGAGATGCGTGTACGGAAACAAAAGAAAAAGAACCCGAACATTGTTTTTCGGGATTCTTTTAATTTGATGCCGATGGCACTGGCTGCGCTTGTTCCTTCCTTTGGCTTGGATGTCATTGAAACCCATTTTTCCCACAAATGGCAAATAGACCAGAGAATTATGGACAACAAATCTTCCCCGTTCCAAGTGATTATTTGGTTAACGGGATGATGCCTGACAAGCGACGAAAATTTGAAAAATGATATAACAGCACCGCCATGTACCGTTTTTGCTGGATGAACCGTTAGCAAGGTAATACAAAAAAATTATTTTGCTGAACAATTTTTACTTGTTTAGTTACTGTACAAACGACGATGAAATTTTGATAGCTGCATTGGTCGCATTTCGGAAGGAATTTTTTGAAGTGTCACGACGGCAGGAGGGAATTATTGCTGAAAGAGCGGCATCGGATGAGCATCATGACGGCATCGATGTGCTTCGTGAATGTATGACGATTGCGGGAACATGCATGCGCCACTTTCGGACCAATCATTTGCCGGCTGAGCACCTCGCAATTGTGCCTGAACGAGGCTACGACAATGCGCAAAATCAAAGCAAATTGGCGTTGCGATTTTTTCATTGGTATGCAGAAGAGAACGGAGTACATATCCAAACTGCCCATTCGCCTGGCGGAGAGAAACGAGTAGCCAATTACTCACTCGATGGATGGATTGAAACTGAGCAGAAGGCAATATGTTATCCGGAGGATAATATGCTTTTACCAAGTGGAAAATGTTCAGGCGAAGTGAGGAACCGAGACCAAAAACGCCTGGAGTTCCTTCAAACCCAAGTGTCCAGCGTGGACGTTTATTGGGAATGTGACATTGAAAGAATGCTCGCACGTAACAGACGAATGGCTGAGTTTTAAGTGATTTCCTTATGGACCAACTCTTCGGCACGCCTTTTGCTATTGAAAGCTATGCAAAAAGTGGTGAGAGCGCCGGGCTGTGAGCTTCTATAGGTAACTGGAAGCAGAAAGAGATAAACAAATAAATTAATTATTATTGTTTGGTTCAGACACTGACAGTCTCATCTTTGCACACCTAAAGGATTGTTGTCCCCTCGAGACAGGACCACACTTGGGACAGTTTACGGATGAGTATCCGAACCATCAAATCGTCGAATTTTGCAGCGGCGGAGCAAAACAATATGGTATTGCGTTGCGACGACTAAACGCTTGTGAGAATGAAGAAATGGAATATGTGCTGAAAGTGCGTGGAATGACGTTGAACTACGATGTCATAAACAATCAAAGACTACGCTATGAAACCTTCAAAAAGGAAGTAATTCGTTATGCGACAACCAGTGATTATGAGCCAATAATTGTGACTTATCCAAATTTCTTCGACCATCTATAAGGGACGGCGGCAAAATCACCTCTTCCCCATTGCAAAAATGTTATCGTCCATATGTAGGAAAGGGTATTGTGGGAAATAATTATTATGTCTTAAACTTTGGTCATACCTTGTAAATTTATTGTTACACGTGCACATGTCTTATATAAATTTCATTCTGTTTCATTACCTAATTTCACATTTTTGTAATAAATTTTATTGTTTGGCATTGAAATTGGTACATAATTAGTGAATAGAAGTTAAAAAATGTAAATAATTAAGAAACAAAAGTTGTCATTTTAAGGTAGAAAGGTGCATAATTAAGGAAATCAAAAAAAATTTATTTTTTTTAATTGTTTAATTTGCCAAACAATTGGTCTTTGCTGATATTGTTGTCTTCAACAATTTCCAGTAATTCCATTGGAAAGTGTCTGTCTTCTGCTCCGTTTGGAAATCTTTCAATAATACAAGGTAGAAATGGAAGATGAAGTCTGATTCGGTGGCGAGCATAAAAGTAGGCAGCTACGCTGATCATCCATAAGAATCCCCCGGTACCAGTTTCAAATCATTTTGATATTTTTATATTTCATAATGGCGTCTGTTTTTAAACCAACTTATGGGGTTCCTGACGAAGAAAGACGAGAAAAGCACACATCACAAGTTATTCAGCCAATCAAATTACCGCAAAGGTTTGCATTTGTAATAAATAATTTATAAAATATATATATATATATATTTTGTTTGGTACCCAGGAATTGAAGCGAAAAAGCAGTAGCGATAAACAAGGAGATGATAAAACGAATGTTTGTACAAAGGAAATTACTGATTTGGAGAAACAATCTCCCAAAAAGCAACGTAAAATCCCTGAAGGAGCATTATGGAAACTTTTCAAAGGCAAATATGTGCTGAGCTTCTATCTCTGCTTCGGTAAAAGTATCAATTCAAAATGAAATTTAATTTAAAATTTTAGACGACTGGCATTCATATTCAACAAATTGTTTGGTCTCTTGTTTAGAGGTGTGTCGGATATTGGGGACCCCTAGGATGATACAAATTCCTTCTTCGTTAACCTTAAGATATTCACGGATGCGCAATTAATAATCCCTCAATGCACGCTTATCTTGATCGCGTGCTCGACAAAGGTGTGAGAATAATTAACGTTTCCGTGGGCGGGAAAGGCGCCGGAGAATCTTACTGATTTTGCCCTCTCCCCTTCGCCCCTCGCCCCCTCCCTCACTTTCATACCTTACGTTTTCTTGCTGAGAATTTTTTAATTTTTAGACAAAATGCGCATCAATCGACGCTTCACCAAAAAGCCCGTACATAAAGACAATGTACCGCTTTTTCTTCAAAACAAAAGAACCCAGCGGAAAACCCAACCGAAACAACAAAAGCCCATGCCGAAGAAATATGCGCAAAAACAAATGGCAAAATTGATGGTAAATATTGATCATTTATTTTAATAATTCTTTAAAATATTCACTCTTAAAAGAACAATTGGCTAATTCACCCGGAAAGAGAGCGCAAGAAGCGACAAAAGAAACGGCAACTTCAAAAAATGGCGTCATTAATGGTAAGGGCCTCTTAATCTTTAACGCAATTCACATATCATAATATAAAAATAAGCTTTAGCACAAATGGCTGCTTGTTGACAACGGCAAATTATTATTTTTAACTCTTAGAAATTATATATCATTTATAGGAGACGCCTTTGCGCAAGAGAAATGACCAAGTTAATAGTGATTTGAATGGAAGTCGAAAGGAAAATTTTTCTGGTGATGGTATTGTTGGTGGGCAAATGAAAAGGTTATTTATTTAATGACCATTTTGTTATTTATTGGCCATTTTAAATGAAAAGGTTAAAAAATTTTAAATTAATGCAATCAATACCATTTAACAACGATCGTTGAGGATAAATTGCCAGCCAGCCCCCGCCCATCCTCCCGCCCACCCTCCCGTCCACTACCCTTCCCTCTTTTTTTTTGGACTCAGTCGTCCTCATCATCCTCTTCTTCAGTGCTCACTGAAAATTGCAACCATATTTTTTTTTCGCCAATTTAATTTGTTACCCGGCGGCACATCCATACATTCGGCAACAAAAGCGCCCAAAGAGTTTCTGGCCTTCAAACTTTTAAAATAAAATTTCTTTAAAAATCTAAGTGCCTTTTGCTGTTGTAGCGGTGTTGCGTCCTCCGTAAAATTAATATTGACATCGGCAATTTTCAAAGGGGCCATGTGAAATTTTTCGCAAACTTAAAAATGAAAAATTTTTTTTATTATTATTATTTGCGACGATATCCCACAGCAAAGTCACCTTGTGCAAATTTCTTATTCGCCAATAAGTCTTCCGCAACCTAAGGCGCTACCGGTTCGCCAAGAAACCCTGTTAGCACCCCATTTATATCCGCGGAACGATAAAATGTAGCCACCGTCTCTAAGCAGTAAAGATCCTCACTAATCACCCAGGACTCTTTATTCCTGTCTCCTTGAAATTTTTTGAAAATTATTAAAATAAATGGTGAAAATTTTAAATTTTTTAATTATTTAACACATATTTTACGAAAGAGGATGAGAAATCAATTAACAGTTGCGGAGCTACACTAAGGCAACTCGGCTCCTGCTAATTTCTTCCCCGACGGTCTTTTATTTTTATTTAATATTTTTAAAAACTCACTCAACCAGTCAACAAAATATGCCATCCGTGAATTGTGATGTACGTAATTGGCCAAAATTCCTTTGACAGGGTACCGGTCCAGGGAGTCGGGTAAACTGCGTATTACTGCAGGTACATTTTTCGCTGTTTTGTTGACTGACACCTATATGACAAAATTCATTAAAAATATGAAAATAAAGAATGCATTTTTAGCACCCCATACGTACACAAACTCCTCCCCCCTGACCCCCTGCCTCCATCTTCCTCCTTTTTACAAAATATTTATAGAAATCAATTGAAACACATAAAATAAACCGCAATTTAACAACCTTAAAATTTTGTTTTTTCAGTGAAAAACAGAAAGTTTCTTCCCCCCCCCCCATCTCTCACAATTTTACTTTTTTTCGCGTCGAACGATTATGGTGCTTCGTTCGTCTTTTCTTGACTTCGGCCGTTGCGGCATTTTGAGCAGCAGTAGATGATGATGATGGTGGACATTGTGGTGTTGATGGGCCATTGTTTTGGCGGCAGCTGCGGACGGGTAATGTCGGACCGGTTGTCGAATTGACTCAACATTTCGACGTGGCGCTTTCATTGTGGGCAGCAACTTTCGTTGTGGCGGCGGTGGCGACCCTTCATCCTCTTCGCTTTCAATAAAAACACGCCGTTGCTTAAAAATGGAGAAAATGTATAATTTTTGGATCAAAGAATTTTAGTATAAAATACAATTAAATAGTTTTATAAATATTAAAAAAACTAACATTTTTCGGTGGCATGACTCGCGCCAAAAAATACCAAAATAGAGCAGAAAAGAATAGGAGAAAAACCTAAAAAAAGCATAAATTGGTCAAAAATAAAAATTAATTATAATAAGAGAAACGGGGGAGACTTTAAGATGCATTTTTCATTAACCGCTATTTTGGGGTCACTTAATGGTTCATCCTAACATTTTCCCATCCATTTGTGTTCTTTTTTCTTTCGTCCTCCATTCTATCTATTTCTTTTTTCCCTTTTTTCCATTATCTCTCATCCATCTTCTCCCCTCACCCCCCCGTTTCCCCCAAATATCGACATATTCTTAAGGACATCAGATGGGTCAATATCTATCTCCGCCTTCTCATCATCCACGATTCCTCTTCTCTCCCCTCCTCTTCCTCCTCCATGCCACGGCGAAGGTGCGGACTTAAGAATTTTCTGACCAAACCACCATCACCCCCCCCCCCCCCCCTCCGCTAACCGCAATTTGAAATGTTTATTAATTAGTCACTCCCCCCCCCCCCACCCCTCCTCATTAATCGCAACCAATTCATGTCTATCCCCCCCTCGCTAACCCTAATCATTCCCAAAGTATACTGAGAATTACGGTGATGGGTTGTCCGGGCGAAGGTCCGACACATTGAAATTTCCCCCCCCCCCTTCCGAAATTAATCAATCATTTCTACCCCCTCCTCTAACCGCAATTAGCCGCCCCCCCATCCTTCCGCTCCCTCCTCCGCGTACCGCCACGTGCGGCAAACATCAAAGCGCTACAGCGGCGAAGGTCCGGTGACAACACTCCAATAGGCGAGCGCTAGTGCGCGAAAAGGGCGGCGAAGGTGGCGACAACCCTTCAATAGGCGAGCGCTTGTGCGCGAAAAGGGGTGCAAGCGGCGAAGGTGTGGCAGGGTTAACTACTCAAAACGTTTTTATTTTCAAAATATGTAATAATTTATCTACCTGTGAGCTTTTGCATGTGGCTGCCAATCGGAAAACTTCTTGATCGAGCTGATCATTTGCTAAAAAACAAATTTTCAATTTGTTACTTTTTCATCATTTTACCCAAAAAATTTTAATAATTTTTTTTAAAACTAATTTTATGTTTATAAATTATTCTTTTAGATATCGACCTGTGCTGTTTCGTCGTGGTTGATATGCACATCGTAGCCAAATTCTTCCAACAAATGTGTCATATGGGCACAGTCGATGTTGGTCCCTTCACGCTTGTCGTCGGGAAAGATGTAATTGTTGATGATCAAGGCGTGCCCACGTGGCGATGAATCATTCTCGAAAACCTGAATTTTTTTTCCTGATATTGCCATATTTATCTAAATTTTGACATTATACCCATTTTTATGGACCATATTCATGAGAAAAATGCAGTAAAACAGAAAATACACCTCTAAGAACCAATTTTGAAAGTTTTTCTAAAAATAAGACCACAAAAAAGAAAAATTCTTAATTTATAGGCAAAATTTTGGCAAAATTTTATTATTTAGCCAAAATTATGTATATAAAATAAAATAGACTATTTACCAGGGCACATTTAGTTTTTCGATAACCTTGGGTTTTATGCCTTTTTGGCAGTTTTAGCTCATATTTGCCATTTTTTCGTCGTATTTTTTTGAAGGTCCCTATTACGTATTTCAAATCCAAATGTAATGACCAAATTTCGCGATTTTAGTACAATATTTTTTGGCAGCCCAAAATTTGAGAAATGCACTCTTTAGAAATTTTGGAAAAATGCTCCGTTTTAAAAATTTGAAAAAATTTCTAATTTTCTAATTGTTTTTTTTCTTGATAAAACGCTGATAGGGTTTTTTTTATTGCTCTAATTACACCAATTTCCTAATTGATTTGATTGGATTAATGATAGTTAATTTGCCTTTTTTTCGGACAGTAATACAGGCAATGCCAATCGCAAATTCATTCACGATAAAAGAAATCAGTTTCAAATTTTAATTATAATTGAAGGCCCTAAGTTTATCCATCGTTTTTTACCGGTATACCTATTCTACTATAATACAACATACTGTAATCGTTAAAGAAAATTCGATTTATTTTGCGTATACCCTTAATCTCTGCCAATTTTTCTGTGAGTATTGCCAAGATAGAGACCGGAACCAAAAGGGTTGGCAAAAAGACGGATTTTTGATAAAATTTATGAATTTAAACTTGCGTCAAAAAGTACTCCAAATTTTTTTTTTATAAAAAATTCCCATTTCGTGATTCTTTTTCTCTATAATTCACCGCATGGTGCCGTTGCAAATCAGGCTGCGCCGCGAGCATGCTTCTCAATTTGTAAAACAAAAACGATGGCACATTTCAAACCATGGCACAATTGTCTTCCGACATTTCCCCTTGACGGAAAAAAAATACAAATCGAAAACTTTTTTTTTTCAAAAACCATCACTTTTCGGTTAAATTTTTCAGAAAATAAAAGCCAGAGAAAATAAATTGAAAATTGGGATTAATTGAAATTTTTCTGGAATTGCTTTGTAAAAAGATGCTAGTCGATTTTGAAAAATCCCTGAAGGAGGAGGCGGCAAGATAAAAAGTAATTTGGAACACTTACTGTAGATGAGTAAAACAAACTGACAATATTATTCCAAAAAAATGTCAAACTTTAAAAAATCTTTAATAATTTAAATAATAGTTTGGGAAAAGTCGTTTTTAAACTTTTAGTTATGCTTTGAACCCAGTTTTGCGACACTTGGCTTTTGGATTTTGACTAACCCAAAGTTAACCGAAAATCAAATTCGTTTTTGGGTTTTGTTAGTCTCAATTCCTCCGAATTTTTACTAAAAACCCCAACAATTTATAATCAGTCTCCATGTCATCAAACCCTATTTAACATCTATTGTCCAATCAGTTAAGTGCTCTAATGCAGCTGATCAGAGTTCAAACAATGCCCCATTCCCTCATATTCATTAAACTGATCAGTCCATGTGTTTCGCTTTTGCTGCCTTTACCCCTCCATTTCTTTTTGCATTTTCATGGTATTTTGTATCATTTCTTCCATTGTGATGATGGTGTTGTAAGTATCTTCACACAAATTTTCCGATTTTGTAGCTGAAATTTCCGAAATGGCAGCGTCGAGGCGGCCATGCTGCTGACACTCTGTTTCATCGCCATCCTCCGTTTCGGCACCATCAGTCCCTCTCTCGCCCCATCGTGGGTGGACGGCACTGTCCCAAGTCATCCTATCAAAATAATATTGCAATTCTAAAATATCTACAAAAGTCAAATACTGGACCATATTACCTTCTAACCCAGAATGACGCGCGGAAATTGTCCACAATGCACCCAAGAAGGAAGTGCCGTCGACCATGAAACTGATCAACATCTGTATAAATGCAGAAAAAAATAACTAATGGAAATATAAAAAAAATATCTAAGTTCCTTTTCCAATCAACTTTTAACAAAATGGGAACTGCTGCCCAGTTAGTCGCAGTGCTTCGGGATTTTGAATTGACAGTCTCGTGAAAAAAGGTAGGTTGGCCGGAAATTGCAATATACAAATGAAGATTTTTGCAAAAACTCAAAAGTTTTTTTAATTTCTGTTAATGTTTTAATTTTTCCTGAAATCTCCCGTCAATAAATTCAAATGTATTTACCGGACAACATGTTGCAGACGAAAGACCAAAAGTAGTGGGTATAATTTGGAAGTGAGGCAAGCAAAAGCAAAATCCCTCAGAGCAGTTATTGTCCAGAAATGTAACAAGTGGCTGGGGTATACTGTATGCGTAGCCGTGCGCCCCACACCCACCCCCATGGTAAATTTAAAAAAGTATAATGACAGCCCAAAACCAAACTTAAACATACATGTTATTGCTTATAAAATTTGGGATGAGGTACTTTATTTCCGTATCAACGTTGTTCACGTCTCAGCTGCTTTCCTTCTGAAATTAAAAAATAGCATTAGCATCTTAGATTATAAAACTTAGTCTTATAAAAGTTTTTTTCAAACCTTCGGCATTAAGCCGATCCTCACTCGCTCCTGTGATTTTTCTTTTAAAAATGTGAAATTCATAATGTTAAAGCATTTATTTTTTGCATCCCGCCCCGGCGCTTTCTTTTTGTTAATAACGAGTCTTGAAAATTTGCTAGCAGATATCCTTCTTCCACGAAAAAACATATTCGACAGACAATAGTAGTTACAAGCCCGGGTATGTCGTAGCGCGCGAAAGTTTCGCGCACTAGAGGAAGCCTATTGGCTTGCGCTTCCTTTGAAGGTACCGCGGTGTGCCGCGCCGCGGGGAGGGGGAGTTAATTAATCATTGGGCGCTTCCCTTTGAAGGTGCCGCGGCGTGCCGCGCCGCGGGGAGGGGGGGGGGTTAATTAATCATTGGTGAGGTGAAAGGTGGGGGGGGGCGTTTACCACACAAAGGGTTGAAGGGGGATGGTTTACCGCAAAAAGGTTTGGGAGGGGATGGTTTACCGCAAAACGGTTTTGGGTTTACCGCAAAAAAAAATCAAAAAGTCTGAAAGGCGGATGCGGTGACAATTCATTATCACCGCTACCATTTCAGTACCGAAACAGGTGATGGGGGATGCAAATTTTAGTCGATTAAATATGAATTAATCACCGCGGGGGAGGGAGGATGCCCCGGAGGAATGTGTCGGGAGGTAAACAGCAGAGTGTGAGAGAAAGAGAGAGAAAGAGATAGAGAAGAAAAAGGGGAAGGTAGACATTTTCCAAAATGTGATAGGGGATGCAAATTTTAGTCGATTAAACAAGAATTAATCACCGGGGGGGGGGAATGGAGCTGTTGTGTCGCCATGGATTGGACATAGTAATGAAGAGGAGAATAGACGACTATTATCCTGCAAAGGGGAAACATCTGTTTTTCGTTTTGTTTTGAATAATAGAAAAGTTTTGTACTTGGGGGGGGGGGGAGATGCAACAACAAAGTTTAGGTAGCCCCATGCTCATTTTCATTCCTCCCCCAAAAAATGGAGTGGGTCGCTTTTGAATGCGATCAATGCGAAATAGGTCTGAATTGCTTCAGACCTATTCTCTATTCTAAACCCGTACTTTGTGCGCCAAACTCAGTCACAAATTTGACTGAGTTTCTTCGAACGAAACCATCACCACCAACTTCAACTACCATTCCATCATTCACCTGTAAGACAACTTCTCCTCTTCTTGGTGTCACTGTCTTCCTTTTGTTCGTGCTTCTCATTTTTCAAGTAAGTTTCTTTGTTTTAAAATAAACAAAAGTAATTATTTTTTGTCAGTGGCAAAAATGGGTCACACCATTCAATGCAAAACGAGCGCTCGACGAAGCCCTGGATTACGCCAAGAAATACGGACTGAAGCACGACAATATAGTCAAAAGAATGAAGATAGTCGAGGAATACGGAAAAAAAACTATTAATTATTCGGACAAAAAAGGATTGATGGCCCAATACTTGGCGAGTCCGACATCACTGTTTCAACGAGCGGCATAACCATTAGTGGTCCGCGTCTGTGTACTCCCCGTTTTATTCCGTTTGACGAAAGCGGAAGGTGTCGCGCCTGCAAAGGTACAGACGTTGAAGTCGACACTGTAATCACAAAGGAAGGAATTACTATTTGGTGCACGCGCATCGACAAAACTCAATTCGTACCGTTCGACGTCGTATACGATTTGCCTGGACACTGTTTTTCCGAATTAAAAATAAGGCTCGAGTATTTAACATCCCTTATGGTGATACGTCTGTCGTCTCATGTACAAACGAAGGTACACAGACAAAAGTTCAACAAATATAAATTTAACTGGTGCAGGACAGGATGGAGCTCAAACAAAAGAAAACACCCACGATTTGAAAAGGAAAGACAAAGTTGCGCTTGATTTGGTTGAGGCAGGGCTAATGGCTGACGGAGTGTATGAGGGGAATCGCTGGAAAAAAGCAAAAACGGCCATCATAGTGCTCGGCAACCTCTTGCTAGCTGAGTCACTAGGAGAAAAGAAGAAGGAACCCATCAGAGAAGCTCAAATTGAAGAACAGAAACAAGAAAAGCCAGAAACTTATTCACCGCCGCGCTTTCATGTTTCTGCATCGCCTCCAATTCAGCAACCAACCGAAGACATTGGTGACATTGATAAGACTTTGATGATTTTTTCCAAAGTGTGCAAGCGTCTACTACCAATTTGTAATTCTGAAAAAATTATATAAATTGCTTATATTATCTCATGTAATACATATTTTTGTAAAATGTACAATTCATTCTCCAATAAAGACTTGACTAATAATTTCCGGTCCCTCCTCATCGGGTAAAACTCAATTCCTGTTGAAGTTTATTGCCGAATCGGACGAACTAATTAGTCCAAAGCCCGTTTCCATTCTTTATTGTTTTGGTGAAATGAACTCGGCGGTTCCGGCACTTCAAAGGGCCGGAGTAGATGTTTATGCAGGTGTCCCTTCTAAGGAGTTGCTTAGACAATTGTCCAAGCCTCTTTTGTTCACCAAAAAATCCCACCATAATCAATTCGCGGTTGTCTTCGTTACTCAAAATTTGTTTGAGAGAAAAATCAAAGTGGCACGCCTTTCATCTCAGTACCTCGTACTGATGCGAGCACCCAATTCCCTTTTGTCAATTCGAAATATTGGGGTTCAACTTTTCCCTCGTCAGCTGGACTTTTTCCTTGACGCTTACCGCAAAGCAACTACTCGCCCCTATGGTTACTTGTTGATTGATATGTATGCTTCATCAGATCCCGCATTACGCCTTCGTACGAACATATTTAAGGATGAACAAGAGGACGAAGGGGGTCTTGTTGTATTCATTCCTAAAAATGGAGGATACTAAGCAACTAAGACAACCCCCAAAGATCGTTCAATTAATTCGAGACAACGCTGACTGGTTATGTTCACTTTCGCGCACCAAATCAGCGCGAAAATGTAAGAAGCTCATTCGAAAAGCGCACACTGAACAACTGTTGGCGCGAGACGTGTAATTGTCCAGAAAGGATCAGGATTTGGCGGATTATTTGCCGAACTTTTAACCCCCGTTTTGATAGAATTAACAGAATCTGTTGTAACTAAAAACACATAAATACCCCAAAATATTGTTGTTCCATCACAGTTTAAAAATGGCGAATAAATTTTTACTTGTACCTCAAGAAATTTATCGTGGTCTTACCTCTGCGTCGGCGATGGGTGATATTAATTTGGATGCCATAATGCACGATTTGGAACGAGCCAAGGCCGAACGAACCAATCCTTCTACAAAAAATGTTCACTACAATCAGCAGCTCAGGCGCTATTTACATATGCTAAAAGAACACGCGGACAGACCGACAAAGGTTGAATTAACAAAGGCCTTAGTGTGGTGACGGAGGTGATGACGAAGGAGAAGTAGTGGATAGAGATGAGATTCCCTCGACTGCTGCTCTTCCGTCTGCATCTGTGGTCATTCCAAGTGACCCCAATCTATTTTTTATCCCGACAAATCAACTAACAATGGCTCAACGTATTGAACGAATTTTTATTAAAGCCAACCGGTATGCCAAACGAATAAGCGTCAGGGATAACTCAATTATAAATGACAAAACTGGTCGACCATTTGAGCGAAGCAATTTGCGTAAATCAATTAAGTATATAATTGATAAGAGAGCAGGCAAACCCGGCATCAAACCTCCGGGAACAGATCAACTGGAAACCCATCTTAAGACTGATCCAATTTTATATTCATGGGACTACAGCAAAAATGACAACAAAAACCAAACCAACGATAGAGAAAAAGGAATTTCGTCCTCAGATGTGGGGCTAATCAAAGCTACTCTCAACCGTTTATACAATGATCCGTCTTCACCGGCTGCCTTTGCGGGTATCGATGTCTTATGGAAAAAGGCGCAAAAAGAGCTAAAACAATTGAGAAAGAAAGATGTGCAGAGTTACCCAGAGGGCCATCGCACCTACACGTTAATGCGCCCCCGTAGGGTGCATTTTCCGAGTGCAAAAACTGTGGCTGCAGGATTTATGACAGACGTACAAGTGGATTTGGCTGACTTTCAGACCCTTTCCCGCCACAATCGAGGCCATCGCTATTTACTTGTTGCAATTGATGTTCTTTCAAAACGGTTGTTCGTTGTTCCCATTAAAAATAAAAAAAACAGATGAAATGTTGGAGGCATTCAAACAACTCATTGCGCAAATGCCAAACAACGTTTGTACATGTATTTTGCTGAAAATCAAACAATCAATTGGGTGGATGTCGTACAAGAAATAGTGGATGGTATCAGCAAGTCACCATCACGTGTGCACGGTATGAGACCTATTGATGTCAATTTTCATAATGCTCAGAAGGTGTGGAAGCGAATAACAAACTTTTACCACCGCGTAAGAAAACCACCCGCTTTCATAAAGACGAATTTGTGCGCATGAGCAGGGAGAAGGGACAATTCGAGAAAGGATACTTACCAAATTACGGAGATGAAATATTGGAGGTAGACGAAGTGATGAAGGCGGTGCGCCCTGTCAGATATAAGCTTCGTGACGACCATGGTGAAAAATTCAGAGGCAGCTTTTATGAACAGGAATTGGCGCGTGTGAGAAAAGATGCTGACACAACTTATCGAATTGAGGAGGTGATTCGTAAACGAAAAAGAGCAGATGGCACAACAGAGATGCTGGTTAAATTTATAGGGTACCCCAAAAGGGAATGCGTTTATGAATCTCAACTTGTATAAAAGGCATTCATTTTTAATAGAATTGTATAAATCTTAAATGTCATCAAATACTTTCTTCGTGTTTTTACCAAGTAATGTTACGGATTACCCGGACAATAAACCCAACAAATTCCGCGTTCGACTTCCAAAACCGTTGCATTTTACCGGTTCCTGGGTATGTGGACTTCACAGTATTAGTTATCCATATTCCTGGTCCACCCTTGGCACATTGGATGAGCAATGGATAGTTTATCGATGAAGATGCACCTGACGAAGATAAACAACGAATCATTCGCATACCTGTTCCAAAGGCAACACTCAAAATGTGGAGCATATTCGAGACTTTTTGAGCGCGACATTGGCCAATCACACGGATGAAAAACTACTACTACTTGGACGTGAAGCCGAAGCTGATCGTAATAGGACAAAACCCCTCCACTCGCCTCCATCCGCTAAACGAATGAGAAGGTCTACAGATCTCCCTTCTCCACCAAGAAGATTTGATGAGTCCTATAAATCGCTTTCATCTCCCCCTCCCCCGATAGATAATGAATAAAGAAATCTCCGCCCAAAGCACCCCCGGCTAAACAGACTCATCCAATAGAAACTTCACCTCCTAAAGTAATAAAGCCATCCGTCAAACCAGCGTCAATTCCTCCACTTAAACCAGCTGCTGTTTCCCCAGCCACGAAGCCAGCGGTTCCTCCAGCTAAACCAAGTCTTGCACCGGTTAAACCAACGACCATAGCCTCTAAACCAGGGCCAGCTCCTCCTCCTACCAAGCCAACCCCAGCTCCTCCTCCAGTTAGACCTCAGCCCCCTATTACCAAGCCACCACCAGTATTGACCAAATCAACAACTCAGTTTGTCCTTCCTTCTCCCGTGAAGCCAAAAACAACACCAATAGCTACTCCTGTTTCGAAACCATTAACAACCGGGTCTCCACCACGGATTGAGAGCGAGAATAAGACAAAAACAATTCCACCTCCTTCAACTAAGCCTTCGCCTAAGTTAATTTCACCGTCTCCTTCTAACAAGACACAACCTTCAATAGTCAAACTTCCTTCCCCTCCTCCTCCTCTCCCGGTTAAACCAACACCAACAATTAAATCTCCATTGCGGGCGCCTGTAAGAGATACAAAACCATCAACACCTGAATCTGCTAATCAATTTGTATTTTCAATTGATCCAAGTAAATTTCAATTTCCTCAAATTGACCATGTTACATATATACCAAATCAGTACAAATACAATTTATCGATGGATAGAATGATTCAAAGTAGTGTTCAACGAAGCGACCATCCCTCATTTGTCCTTCTCCCCTCAACTTGGCTATATGCTTGGGTTTGAAAATCCTCAGCATGTACGAACTGATGAAATTGCAAAGTATGGTGTAGACTTGAAAGGAGGAACCTTAAGTTTTGCGGTCTATTCCAAAGGATTGACCGAAAAGATGATCATTGGCAATTCCTTGAGTTCATTGCTTTGAGTTGTCTCTGTCAGTGGTGCAATCCCAGGAGAATATAATGAGAAGATATACGACACACCAATATTCGCACGGGTATTGCCACGGGAGATTAATGAAATCGAGATTGAATTGCGCACCATGCATAACGGTCGGTTTGCCCCCTTCGCTTACGGTACAACGCTGGTTGTGTTGATATTTAAGAAAGTGATTAATTTTTGATCACCTTCAAATTTTTTAAAATATTAGACAAAAAAATTTTTTTTTTTACTTTTAGTGCTTGCATTGTGGGAAGGGACGGGCGTTTTTGCGGAGGAGGTGGTGACTCATCTGAGTCAATTGGGTCGACACATGGTTGAAAGCCTAAGCAAATTTGTTACACAGAAAAATTTGTTGGGGTTACTTTTTTTGGTGGCATTGAAGTATGTAAAAGAGAAAGCTAAAAATAGTTTGGGTAAAATGGAAAAGAATGCCCTTCTGACCATCCACCATTTGGTGTTCATTATATCAATCAATGTCGCCCCACCCATTTGCACAGCATTCCAATTGGCGAACGCCCCCGCCTCCACCGTTCGCTTCCCTCTAACTGTTATCCCATTTCTCTCATTTCATTATATACATCTCTCTCCTTCTGTTCTCACTCTCTCTCTTTCTAACACATCTGCTGACACATTCCGCGGGGACATCCTCTCCCGCTGTGATTAATCGTTATTTGGAAGATCTGTCTATCCTCTCTTTTTCTTATCCTTCTGTTCTCTCACTCTCTCTCTCTCTTTTCTCTTTCTCTAATCTGACACATTCCGTGGGGCATCCGTTCTTATTACAATTTAATTAACTCTAACTGTTTCGGTACTGAAATGGTAGCGGTGATAATGAATTGTCACCGCATCCGCTTTTCAAACTTTTTGATTTTTTTGCGGTAAACCCAAAACCGTTTGCGGTAGACCATCCCCTCCCAAACCTTTTTGCGGTAACCCCCCCCCCCCACTTTTCACCTCACCAATGATTAATTAACCCCCCCCCCCCTCCCCGCGGCGCGGCACGCCGCGGCACCTTCAAAGGGAAGCGCCCAACGATTAATGAACTCCCCCTCCCCGCGGCGCGGCCCGCCGCGGCACCTTCAAAGGGAAGCGCAAGCCAATAGGCTTGCTCTAGTGCGCGAAACTTTCGCGCACTACGACATACCCGGGCTTGTAACTACTATTGTCTGTCATATGTTTTTTCGTGGAAGAAGGATATCTGCTAACAAATTTTCAAGACTGAGAAGAGCGACCAAAATTGCAAAGCTATGAGCAAAATTCGTGTAAATTTTGCAGTCCTTCGTCTTCTTGTTGCATGTGGCACGAACTGGCCAACAGAAAAACGAACAATAAGAAAATTAAATATTTTTATGAAAAGTAAAATTTGTTTAAGAATATTAAAATTGGAAAATTTTCTATGAATTTATAGTAAAAATGCCACTAATTAGAGGGACCCACTAAAAGGAGAGAATGGAACCCTAAATTTCTTAAAAATAAAACTAACTGTCCCGTAAAAATAGTGGGCCCAAATTGGGTTGGATGAAAAAGCTTGATAATTGCCATTCTATGGAAATAGTAATAATTTTCAAATGTGACGATCAAAAGTCAAATCACTAAGAGCATGTTGTTGTCCGGAGACGTGTAACATGGAAGGGAGGCTGGGTATACAGTTTACATAGCGACCACGCTCGCCCCTTCTCTACCGTCTTGCGAACAGTGAAAAAGTCTCAGATTTTTAAAACTTCCAATCTTTTTAATAAATTCTTTTTTTTACAACTTTTTCCTGAATTTATCTTTAAAAAAACTCCTACTCCTGGTGGTTTTTGCACTAATAAAGATGTGTAATTATTATTTTGAAATGAGTTTATTTTTTACAGCACTCGTGGGGCATAAAATAATAGATTTTTTACAAAGAATTGTGATCACTTTCTTTGAATTTTAGCGAATGATTTTTTGGAAAATAAAATTAAAAATTATATTTGAAATTTCTTAAAAAAAACAGGGAGATTCCTTCTAAATTTCCTTTTTCTCTCAATTTCCCCTTCTGTTTTAATGCTCAGATCTCCCACTCATATGAATGAACAATTGGGCATGTGGCTGAAGGGGGGGGGGAGATCGAACGAAAATAAAACAAAATTTTAAGGCTTGTACGAAGAAAGAGAGGAAGTGAATGAAAGAGACGAAAATATTCCGGGCGGGGGGAGGGAGACAAGAAGGGAGAGCGGGGAAGAGTGGGGGTGGGGCGAGGAAGAGTGAAGAGAAGAAAATATTCTGGGGGCCAAAGAGGAAGAATTGGGGACGGGGATGAAAGGGGGACGGAATGAATGAAAGAGAAATGTTGTAGCCCAGGGGTAAGGGGGTGGGGGGGTGAGAGGAAGAGTGAAGAGAAGAAAAGTTCTGGGCAAGGGGGCAATTGGGCAACGGTGGGACAAGCGAAAAGAAGATGGGATAAAGAAGAGAATGAACAGAAGCAGGGCCAAACGACAAAAAAAGGAACGAAAATAAAAGTGGAAGTGTTGGATGAATGGGGTACAATCTAAAATTTGTATGGAAGGAATAATGATCAAAAAATGTGTTTAACACAGCGATAAGTGTGTGGAATGAACGGTCGGAGAGACGGATTTCACATAAAAGAAAATGGGTAAATATGGAGTTTGTAATGAGAGTCTCTCTTCAATTTGCCCAGGGAGTAAACAAAATTAATAGGTGAAATATTCTACGAGAATAGAAACGATGCCATAAGCGCTGCGGCTTAAATTGAAAATATAATGATGTTTAAAAAAACCCAAAATTCAACAATGCCTAGTTTTTTTCATAAATTTTTACCAGTGCCTCCCTACGTTACCCTCTCGCCCTCAATATGGGTTTGTCCTTTCCCCCTTCTTCCTCCTCCTTCCAAAATCACCCTTCTCATCCTCATCCCCCCTATTCTTCTTCTCTCTGTTTGCTTCTTCCATTGTCTTTCTTCCGATGTTTTTTCTGCTAAAAGGAAATAACTGAGTACCGGCAAATTGATAATGAATTTCGTGGCCCCGGGATGGACCAAGTCGCATATGCTCTTATTATGAATCAGATACCATTTTTAAAAGGAAATGAAGGTGCGGATAAAAATAGAGAATTCTTTAAGCGCTTTGACGCTAATACGGCTGAATGGTCCAATGCAAAACGCATTACTTCGTTAGAATCAAAAATTTTCGGAAGAGTGGAGCGCGCATTTAAATCGGCTTGTTCTACTGAACCATATCGATATGAGTCCATAAAAAGAGAAATGTTACGACAATTGGATGAAACGGACGCGAGCAAATGGAGTGCTTTTGACCAGCTAATGACCGGGATTCGACGGAAAAGTGATGAAGATTTGGATACTTTGGCAGAAAGGGTTATTACCCTGGTACGCCGCGCATACCCAGGTTTGACTGATCACCTGGTAGATGACTATGCTATTATGCATTTGATACGGACCTTCGAAATTCGGAATTGGCACTGACTTTGGAAATGGCAAGGACACCTGGAATGACATTTGATCATTTTGTGGGAATGGCTGCACGTGCGGAAGCAACACAAAAGGCGACTCGAAGAATGGCAGCGCGTAATGCTAATATAAATAGTCAGAAAGAAGCGACTCCAATGCGTGCGTTTGTTAGAAACCCGCAATGACAACAATCGGATGATATCGTCCGAAATGCTACCATTGTGGTAAATTGGGCCATGTGGCACGGAATTGCTTCAGGCGCCAGGCCGAACAAAGTGGCCAAAGTCAAAATAACGAACCGAACTTAAATGCGACTGGCGCAAACCGTGCACCGATGTCGACTGTCCCGAACTCGAATTATATGCGTAAACCCGAGCAAAATTTTTCTAATCAAAATCGCCCTCAGTCTTACCATTCATTACCCGTAGTAAGAAAAGGTTGTGAAGCAGTCGATATTATTTTACACATCACGCATGCGCCTATTGGTCATCAAATTTTGTTGGGAACAAACGTATTGGGACTACTTGGGTTCAAAATTTTTGATGCTCCTAACGGCGAATTACTGGAATTTGAGTGCTCAAAAGCAAAACAGATTCTGTACGCGTGATCTACAGTACATTAGTCGAACCATATTCAACAAAATTTGTAGAACTTTCAGTTCCGGCCGATTTTAATGGGAAAAATGTAATGATCGTTCCTAAAAAAGAAAACGATGACGTATGGGTCGAGTCTTCATTCGACAAAAGCAGAAAGGGAAAAGTGATCAAGGCAGTCACAAATTTTTCACATACGGCAGTGTTTTTGAAACTAAATGAAGAAGTTGCCAATGTTGAAGAGGTGAAAGAATTTGCCAGTGCCGATAAAGAAGAGGCTTGAATCGCTTTTGGATGATTTTTTGAATATTTTTGCACGCAGTGACAACGAATTAACTCAGACCGAAGTTGTTAAGCATCAAATCGACACGGGCAATTCTTTTCCAGTCAAAAATCAGATGCGACTCGTTCCCTACGCATATCGAGAAAAAGTCGCCGCGATGATCCAAGATTATTTGGGCCGTGGTATTATTCGTCCATCTTTGTCACCATGGGCAAGCCCAATCGTCATTGTACCAAAAAAGGATGGCACTCTAAGGTTTTGTGTAGATTACAGAGGCTTGAATTCGATAACAAGAAAAGACTGTTTCCCATTGCCAAACATTGAAAGGACTCTTCTCATGTTGGGAGGACGGAAGTATTTTTCAACTTTGGATTTTCTCTCGGGTTATTGGCAAATCAAAATGTCGGATGAATCGGTCGAAAAACCGCGTTTGTATCTGAATTCGGCCTGCATGAGTTTACTGTAACTCATTCTTAGGTTTTATGACTTATTATCGGAAGTTCATTCACTCTTTTGGATCAATTGCTGCACCATTGTTTAATCTTTTGAAAAAAGACGTTTCCTTCAAAATGGGTGAAACTGAATTAAGATCGATTGCCAAATTGAAAGACAAAATTTTGAGAGAGGTTATTCTTTATTTTCCTGATTTCCGAGCTGCGATGAATGATCCGCTAAGAAAATTCATCATAATGAGTGATGCCAGTAAAATGGAATTTCAGCTGTGCTCTGTCAACCAGATACAGAGAATCGAATTCGCCCTATTTATTTCGCATCCCGCCAATGCAATAAATACGAGTCACAGTACTGTCCCACTGAGCTTGAAGCATTAGCAGTGAGATTTGGTGTAAAAAAATTTTCGCAGTACCTAACGATGATTCCAACGAAAATTCTGACTGACTATAAAGCGCTCATCCCAATGTTCAAAAGTAAGAATGAGACCTGAATGCCCGAGTGGATAAATGGATAATGGAACTGAGTTCAAGATTTATTCTGGAACTTGAGTATAACCCCGGAAAGAACAACATAATAGCCTATGTGCTTTCGAGGTCCGGCGGCCTTAAATCTGAAGGAGGTGAAGACTTAGTTGTCATTGGTGAAATTGCGACCCAAAATGAACAACAGGTTGATGTCCGGGACGGGGCCGAAAGAGTAGAATAGATTGAAGAAACCCGGAAAAGCGAGCTGCGCTACATTTACGAATTTCTGAAAAAACACAAATTGCCTGAGGATCGTAAAGAGCTGCAACGTATTTTGAGCACAATTCAAAAATACTCTTTAATAAATGGCCTCTTATATTTTAATGAATCAAATATGGGAAATTTTCGTCTTTTTGTACCACAAAAATATCGGAAAGAACTGATAAGTGAAAGACACAGAGGGAAATGTGCTGGTTATTTAAATTACAAAAAGATATTTGGTCAACTCGCCGAAAAATATTTTTGGCCAAACATGCGAGCCGATTATCTAAACGAAGTACTGGAATGCCGCATTTGCGCCCATACACGAAACCCGCGGTCAAACACGCCAACACTAAAGCCTATTGTGACAGCGGAGCCGTTTGAATTAATTTGTTGGATATTCGAGGGAATAGATATGTTTTAGTGATGGTCGACCATTTTTTCCAAATTCCTTATTACTGCAGCAATACCGGACAAAAGCGTGGAGTCAGTTGCAAAAGCATTCGTTGAACAATTGATCCTCGTTTTCGGGACGCCAAAAAGAATTCATTCAGACAAAGGGGCAGAATTTGTTAACAAAACTGTAGCTGAAATAACGAAAACGCTTGGAATTGAGAAAGGTACCACGGCAGGCTATGATCCGAATGCGAATGGCCAAGAAGAGCGAGCAAATCAGACAATATTAAACATGTTTAAGCGATCAACGGAATCTAATTGGTCCTGGGATGATAGGCTACCATATATTACTTTCGCCTATAACATTTCACCTTCTGAAACAACAGGGTTTTCGCCCTATAACTTAATTTTTGGACGGACTGTAAATTTCCCATCCGATAATGATGTCAATTTTGTC
This sequence comes from Heterodera filipjevi, assembly GCA_039877585.1. Lineage (NCBI taxonomy): Eukaryota > Metazoa > Nematoda > Chromadorea > Rhabditida > Heteroderidae > Heterodera > Heterodera filipjevi. The sequence continues at coordinate 4,370,362 of JBDPZO010000005.1, read as the reverse complement.
GTAAACCCATCTTATACAATCGATGAGGAAAGCTACCTTCAATTGTTCCGAGAAAATTTGATGAAAATTTTGGAAAAGGCGAAGAATAATTCTGAAAAAACACGCGAGAAAATGGAAAAATGGTACAATGCACAGCCCAAAGTACACCAAATAAGTACCAAAAAGGTGAACGCGTCATGATTAAATTTCCGGGCACAAATCAACGTTCGGCTCATAAAAAATTACGATGGAATATTTTTGGTCCTTACGAAAGTACTGAAATTTCTGATTCTTCAGCAAGTGTGTGCCAATCGATAAAAAGACGACTGAACCTATTAATGTGCCATTAGAACGACTAATTCATGCTCCTAACGGGATTCCAAATATTTGTACAACCCCGCGCGGCAGAAATGTTCATAAAAACGTGATTAATGTGATGGCCATCTTAGACATTTTAAAATTTCAAGAATTAGAAAAATTGGAGATGGGAAAATTGGTGGAAATTTCGAATTCATCAGGGACGATGAAAATTTTAGCCGATGGAGATGGCATGGAAATTGTCGAAGCCAAAATCAGCTGGACGAGCATTTTGAAGGAGGCGAGCATGTGATTTGTAAGAAGTAATTGGCAGCCGATCTGGACCCAATTCTCGACAAGTCGCAAGGCATTGGCGCAATGACAGTTCAAACGACTCTTCAAGGACTGCTTACTCTCTTTATCCTTCGGTCCAACATTGCCATGACAGCGAGCAAAGAGTTGCTCAAGGTGTTAATAAAATGGAAAGTGACGGATGGAATTAGTAAATTGCAGGCAATTTTGCAATCGGATCCGGATTTCTAACTGATTAAATATGTTGAAGAGAGGGGGGACACAATTCGTTCCGGAAGCTTTCCACATGCTGAAGAAGTAAAAACAATTTGGCACAAATGGACAAATTGCTGCATGATGGTCCATGATGGCTTGCAACAGTCGGGCTTTGGTCCTATCAAATCGGAGGCTCCGGTTGCACTTTCCGAACTACCTGAGGCTGACAGAATTGCATGGAAAAAAGTTTTTGACAACGGCAGCTGGGTCCTTGAGCAAGTACGGGCAATAGTTGTTCATTGAAAAACGACATTGGTGGAACAGCCGAGGGTCATTATTGGTGACTCCAGTCGGTAATCAGTTAAATTATCGCGGTAAATTTACCGATTTTTACCGCGGTAAATTTTTACCGTGCCAAACACTACTGTTTTTGCCAACCCATAACACCTGCAATTTTGATCAACAAAAAATTTAGGCGACTTCTTGCATTTTTATTACAGTTATAGGCCTGCCTTACCTAAATTTTGAAATTTTTCAGCCATGAAACAAATTTTAAAACACTGTCATCGCCGCTGAATTGCGATCAACGACGAGAACCAAAGAACAAAAAAATACTTCACAATTTGCGATGAATTATAAAGAATAATGGGGGCGGACATATTCGATATAAAAGGAATGGCTGCATACTTAAACGAATTATTAGTTGTATGGCATCACCTTACATAACGCTTTGATGACAGATTGGATGAACAAGACGTTGATGACGGTAAAAAGACGATTCGTACTGGCCCGATTCGCATTGCTACGGGGGGGGGGAAGAGGTCAAAAAAGTGATTATTCACTCTTCCTCCAATTTTAAAGTTTTAAAGTGAGCCAAAAATGTCCCTTCCCAATGGGCTCATTTTGGAGATGGTCGGTTTTGTTCCATTCTGTGTAAAATAAGCTAAATGTCGAGTGGCTTTTGTTTTTGACAAATTTATGCTTTATAAAATCGGTTTTGGCTAAAATCTATACAAAACTGGTTAAATTTCTTAAAGAAAGAAATAAGAAAATAAATTCCAACATTTTCATGCTTAATTTCAGGCAGAGGTCTGTAATGGACGAATGGAGGAGTTGCGCAATGCGATATTGGCAATTCATGACGTCGACGTGAAGAAATCCGCTGCTCGCCGCTGTTACGCAGGTAAAATTGTATTTACAATGTTCCTTTTTTTAATTTTACCAAATCAATGACAATTATTCACTAATTATATCCAATCAATTAAGGGCTGGTCAACTATGCTCGAAAAGTGCGAACCTTACCAAATTCTACGAATTTGCTTCTTCGTAACGTGCCGGAAATGGCTCATCTTGATTTTAAAAACATACACAAAAATTTCTAAAAGGTGCCTAAAAACCACAAAAATAGACAAAGAGCAGAATTTTTTGGTAATATTTTATTGAAAATGTACGACCCCTTTTTCAAAAAAAATGAAATAAATTAAAAACAAAGTGAGAAAGAGACTTTTTTCTGAATCTAAAGTGTTGCTCAAGAAAAATAAATTCGGTTTGATGCTTTTTGGGAAAAGCATTTTTACGGGTTCTTTATTCATTTTATTGAATTTTGTTTAAAAAAATTTCCAAAAATAATATGGACAAAAAATGGCATAAAAACAAATTGGGCTATGAGTGCCGAATCATCTGTCAAAAAATCTGATAAAGTTTAAAAACAAAACACACGGACAAAATGTCCTCTCAACACACTTAAAAATCCAGATACCAAATTACAACTCAAAATAACTAAGTTAATTTAATGAACCCATTCTTAAGGATTGCCGTTCCTTAATTTTATGATTTCGTCTTTTTTCGTTTTCATTTCAATGTTTTGTTATTTGACAATTCAATTTGACAAATCAATGCCGAACAGATCTACGAATAAAGAATAAGACATATACGAATAAAAATAGAACAATTCCCAAAGACCGTTCTTACAAACCAGTTATTAACTGAGAAACGTCTTTTTGGGTATTCATTTAAATTAGCGCGCAAATTAATCGACATTTTTTTACTGTAAAAAGGATGGCAAACATTTTGCACTTCCTTCATTTGGAGGCATTCATTCATTTTTCATCGCCTTCATTTGCTCTCCTGAAGATTAATTAGATTTTGCTGGCATACTTTTGTTTTTATTCCTTCCTTTCCTAACTTATTTTATTTTTTATTTGTTTTAATTATTATTATTATTATTATCATCATTTAGGCATACAATTTCTACACATTTCATTCTTTCCAAGCTTGCCCTTCAAATGGGTTAAAATGCTATCTCTGGACCAGCAGCAGGTCAGTGTTTGTTTGGTTTCCTTTGAATTTGTCGGCTTTTACCTATCCTTTATTTTTTTTTGTGGTTTATCAGTATTGCCCCTTTTTATCGGATTGGATGATAAGGAAAGGGGTGGTCAACTCATTATTAGGGGATCAAAAAAATGATTAGTTACTCTTCCTCCAATTTCAAGTATAGTTAAAATGTCCCTTCCCAATGAGCTCATTTTGGAGAGGGTAGGTTTCGTTCCATTCTGTGTAAAATAAGCTAAATGCCGAGTGGCTTATGTTTTTGACAAATTTTTGCTTCATAAAATCGGTTATTGGCTAAAAGCCATGGAAAAACTGGTCAGATTTCTTAAAGAAAGAAATAAATGTAATTATTTTAATTGATTTAAACATTTTCAATGCTTAATAGCTAATTTTCAGGCAGAGGTTTTTAATGGACGAATGGAGGAGTTACGAAATGCCATTTTGGCTTTTGATGACGTCGAAATGAAAAAGGCCGCTGCCCGTCGCTCCTACGCCGGTAAAAAATTGTATTTACAATGTTTCTTTTTTTATTTCTTTTTTAAAGAATCCACTATTTTTTTATTTGTTACCTAACCAATGGAAATTATTTACTAATTAATGTGCTATCAATTAAGGTCTCATAAAGGTCGCAAGCGACGTTCGAACTCTTCCAGATTTTCGCAATTGCTACTTCGCAATGTCCCGGAAGAGGGCCACGCTGATTTTGTATATTTTGGTTGTCATTTTAAACTATTCAATTGAAGGAATTTTGTGCAATCGTCTCTAATTCATTAAGATGCTTGCACTTTGCTTCTTTGGTACAAAAATTAATAATTTCCAACAAAATCAACCCTATATAGGCCACTGTTTACGAATACTTGCCCCATTAAAAAGTTAGGGTTGGGTTCGGCTCCACTTGTTGTATTAATTAAAGTCCTTTTTGACCATAAGATAATTCGATACTCTCCATTTAGTGTCATTTAATATTTTTGCCACAGGTTGTGACGGTGTTGGACAACGCGAAAGATCTTCTGAAGGCGTGCGGCGAGAAAGATCAGTCAACGGTGAAGACTTTGCAGATGCTTGATCTGTGTAAGTGGAATCAGAAAAATAAAGTTTATATAAATTAATTTCTTTTCTTTTTTTATCAGACATCCGTGGATTTCTTACTGCCTATAAAGTCGAATGATTGTCTGTCTGTAAGATAAAACTGAAGCACTTTTGTTGGTCTCTTTTCAGTAAGAAGCATGAAATGTGCATTTCTATAGTCTTCTTTATGTTTCTTTACCCAAGTTTCATGCTTTTGCTACACTTATATGCAACCGAATTGAACTCACAAATTCAAAATTCGAATAAACCCAAGCGAACCGAATAATAAATTAGTCAAAAATTTTTTTAAAATCTTTCCTTGTTACTGAACCATATTAAATTCGGTATCCAAATAATCCCAATTTGTCTATTTAAAAGTGGAACCACTTTTGTTTAATTCTTATATATTTTTTTGGTCTACCATTAAAAGAAAAGCCTTAATAAACAATAGTTGGTCACAAATGACAGAAAACACCCCAAGGAGTTTTTGTTAAACTTCCATTTTACTGATTTTATGACAAAATGATTATAACTACATAGTAATGTGATGTGTTTAATATTTTTCTTTTAAATTTTAGCACATGTTTCACAACTAGTGCATTAAAATTGGTATAACAGTATATTAGGTTTCCGGTTTGATTGCCGAACGATTTTTAAAACGGATGCTAACTGTAGAATGAAGTCTTAGCGTAGGTTTAAATAATTTGGCTTTTCAGGTTTAAATAATTTGGCTTTTCTGGGCCATTCGACACCCGGTCTGGTCGCCTAATAGTTATGCAATAATTACTAGGGCTAGGCAAATTGGATTTCCCGGATCCGGAACCGGATTTTCAAACTGCAAATTTTTTCGTCGGATCCGGAACCGATTTTCATTTTTCAAAATTTGCCGGATTTTCGTTTCAAAAAGCCGGATCCGGTTCCGGATTTTGAAAAATTCGCCAAAAATGACTTTTTTTTTTTTTTTCTTTTTTTTTTGATGGAGCAGGTTCATTGTCACTGTTTGACGCGGGAATACAGAAATATTTTTGCCAAAACAGTCCAACTGCTGATTTATTTGGTGTCCGGGTACCGCAGATGAAAATTTTTAAACCATCATCATTTGGGATCAAAATCATCTTCTGAAAATTTTATTATCATTAATTTTTTAATTCACAGAGGCGGGAGATCGGTGATGCCGATAGGCGACACCGGAGAAAAATTTTCAAAATTTGAGTGTGTTTTTGTAAACAAATCTTCACAAAAAAACAAATCAATTTTGGCAAAATTCATACGGATGGTGGTCCGTCCGGTGGTGCCGATAGGCGCCGCCGGGAGAATTTTTGAAAAATTGAGTGTATTTTGGTAACAAATTTTGCAACAAAAAAGTTTAAATTGATGTGGCCATAACTTTTAGTCAGCCAAATTTTTCAAACTTGGAATTATTCGAATGCTCTTCATTTTTAGAATGGCCAGTTATTAAATCGCTTAAGAACTTCTTAATGAAAGCTTCTAAACATGTAGAGCATTCAAATATATGAAATATAATACAAAATTTTTAAATTTGAATTCTTTTGGGATAATTATAATATTCTAATAATGTAAATGGTTTTGTTGAAAAATAAACAAAATACATTTGTTTTGTGGCTGTATTGAACTAAAGCAAATTATAATATTATTGTTAAATTTTTCCACTAAAATTTTACAATAAAACATATTCCTTGAAAGTGCCATCTTTAGGGGTGTATTTCTCATTATTAAACCAAAAACAACAAACCGGTCCCCCTGTTTTCGGACCCCGGTTTTTGAATTTCCCCCGCCACCCCCCCCCCCCCTCGGTTTCGGTTCGGTTTAACCGACCGTGAACAACTCTAATACACTATGGCCAATTTTATATTAGCATAACACTTATTCTCAATAATCAATTAATCCATAATTTAATTCATATAACAAAAGGAAAAAAATGTTGTATCATTTATTTATTAAATTTTTTGACATTATTATTATTATATAATCAGAGCTCGCAGCTGAAAATTTTCAAAAGCCTCATTTGGATGGCAAAAAAGCCTCATTTGGGAACAAATTCCATAATTTTTTTTTTTTTAATTTACAATTCCCTCGATCTTTTTATTTATTAAAAAAAGGATCATAAATCTTCTTTATTGGTTTCCCAAAAACGACAAAATGACGAAAAATCATCATTTCTTACTTTGGGGTACAAAATGAAAAAATAATACTACATATTTTTGCCATTTTTACTTCCCCTTTTCAAGGTAATGCCAAAAACTGACCATTTTTGGAAAAACTGTTAAAAATTAGCTGTAAATTTACAAATTTTCTACGGCGACGCCTATCGCGACCGCCGACTTTTCCTTTAGAAAATTAATTTTTAAAGCTCGACAGCTAAAAAACTTGACTCGAAATGTACGATTTCCTTATTCACGAATTGCTCGAAATGATTTTGGGTAATGAAAAACATAATATTTGAATAAATTGAAGACAATTGCTGCGCAATCATTTTTAAAAATGTGCTTATTTTTGACCCTAAAATCTTATGTTTTGCCCGAAATTTTCTTATTTTGAAAATTTCCATCTAGCATTCCGGTGTTATAGCTATCTTTGCTTAAAATAATAAAAAACTGCTAAACCTTTTTGAATTCACCACCACCATCATTTGAAATGAAGTTGGTAATGGTCCTTTTGCTGTTGAAGTCTTTGTCGACCATTTGGCAATTTGACCAGTGCGACGGGCAAATGAAAAACTCTGGCAAAATGTCAACTCAATTCGATATTTTATTGGGAAATTTTGGCAAAAGAGTTATTGCCAAAAAAGGGGAGGAGGAGGGGAAAAAGATAAAGAAAGTAATTGAAGGACTAAGCAAAAAACAGCGAATGTTAGAAGCAGTTTTTGGCAAAACAACAGAAGAAGTAAAAGAAAAATAAAATAATTTAATAAAATTTATTTATTTTTTTAAAGGAAAGCGAAATTTATTCAAAAGACGGCGAATACAAATGTTTAAAAGAGAGAAGAAATGAAATTTATCAAAATGATCCACCATTAAGCCAATTGTTGGAGCATTTAGTTACAGTGCAAATGTATGCTAAAGATGGACTCGAATACGGTATATATTTTTATCTTTTGTACAAATTTATTTAATTATTATAATATGGTCAATATTTTTCTGTTTTTTCAACTTCTTTGGGTCAAAAACACTAAGACTTTTTTTAAGGTTCATTTGTTAAGCTATTTTTCAAATTTTTGGTGGGTTTTATTTCTTAAAACTCTAAATAAATTTTTGGCCTGTGTAACTTAAATTTTTAAAATTATTAAGGATATATTGCCCCATTTTTAAGTTCATTGTTTGATCCCATTTTCAGATAATGCTAATGAGTTAGAAGAGAGAATGGAACCTCTCAAAGAGAGTTTGGCTTATGCTATCATTTTTATGGCAAAAGGTCACAAAATTCGGCTGAACAGCGAACGGCGGGGTGAAGAAAAAGTTGGGAAAAGGGCAAATGACCAAAGATTATGGTGGACAGAATTGGCCAATTATTATGAGGAATTTCAATTGGATAAATTTGGCATAAAATGCCACAAAAACAGCGAAAATTATGGCAACAAAAATGGAAGAGAAAAGGAAAACAAAGGAAGGGAAGAACGGTTCTTCCGATTTGTGGCGCGGACATTGGAAACGAAATGGGAGGGAAACGCATTTTCAAATGAACAAAGCGGCGATGATGATAATGGTAACTAGTAGGGCTCGGATTTTTACGTGCTAAATATTGCCTTCCTTTATATTTCGGCTTTTTTGGCACTTTTTGAATTAGTTTTTTCATTTTCGTTTTTTGAAAATTTATTTTTTCGTTTCGTTTTCGTTTTATAAAAATTTGGTTTTTCGGTTTCGGTTTTGTTTCTCTTTTTCCGAATTTGGACGAAAAAACGGAAAAAAATTTGCACCCTTAAGAATGGATTTTTTTTGTTATGAAAAATATTAATTTTCTCTATTACCAGGTTTGGTGTAGTGGTTATTGTTTTCGAGCGGGTTGTTTTCAAAAAGAATTTTGGTTGAGTTTTCCTATTTTTGGGATGGGCGCCGAATCGTGTAGCGCCGAGTTTTTTGTTTATTTTTAGCGCAAATTAACAGTTTATTAAAGTTCTAATTAAGATTTATTAAACAATGTTGCAACTAAAATTCTTTTTTGAGTATAATTTATAGAAAAATATACAGAGAAAAATTTTTGGTTTTTTTCGTTTTCGTTTCGTCGAAATTTGATTTTTTTCGATTTTTTGTTTCGTGCTTCGTTCAGAAAACCCTTTTTTTTCGTTTTCTTTCGAAATTTTTTTTTTTTTGAGATTTTCGCACACCCCTGATCATGATTGGCTCTGCAAGCACGAAAAATTTTATACGATTTTTGCCGTGCTTCGGTAGCTTATTGGTACAGCTGCCGGCCCACAGACTGGGTGGAGGCGTTGGTTCGATTCCCATCCGAGGCCTAACATTTGACTATTTTTTATAATTATAATTTTATATTTTGGACAAAAAAGTTCGCCGTCGTAAGCGTCGCAATTTAACGCCGAATGGTCTCCCGCCGGCTCAGCCTCCGGCAGCAAATGACAAAAAGCTGGCAAATTATGTGCTTTCAATTTTGTTTATTAGCAGTTTTGTAATATGCTTTTTGTTCTTTGCTATCCTGGGTGTGCATATAATAAGGGGATTGCGAACGGCGCCGCCAGTGCCCCCGGTGCCGACAATAAACACAGTTATAATGCCGCAACCAATTGAAAATCAAGGTAGTAAAAATCTATGGGGGGGGGGGGGGGGGGGAATCTTTTTTGAAATTCTGATTATAAATGGGGTTGAGTTCGGACTACGGTCCCTTCCCAAAAATTCTGTTGGCCGGTTATACGTCTTCTTTATTCTTGGGTGCGCACGATACATATAGGTGATCCCAGTTCGGTCTCGGGATTTGGGAAGGGAGGGGAGAGAGTAGGGGTTCAGGGTTTTTGAGAAATTTGAGGATTTTTGATAAATTTTTCGCTTTTGAAAAAATAGAAAAAAGCCTCAAAAGTGAATGGAATTTTATGTGCATTTATGACATACTGTTGATTTTCGTTGCTTTTGCTTTCATACCTTTAATTCATTTGCATTTAAGTGATTTTGAAAGGCTCAAGAGCTTTTTCTTGAAAGATGATTTTTTGGTTTTGAATTTTAAAAAGCTTAAATCACTGTTTTAGGATACAATCCATTAACAAAGTAGATCCAAATTTTCAAATTTTCCCGATAGCGCCGCCTACCAGCAAGGTCGGGGTACTTTATTCATATTTATTTAAGTGTTGACTGCTTTCAATGCGATCGAATCTGTAACTTTTGCTAGTCAAAACCAAGAAAACAGCGAATGCCCAGTTTGTATCTGTTTGATCGTGCCGGAGGCAAAGGTCCGTCCGTTTCCCCCGTGTAAAGTAAGCATAAATAAATATTAATAATTGCTTTTTTAAATAAAATAAATTTAGCATATTTTTCACAACGAATGCATTGAAAATTGGTATAATGTTATGCATATACATGACGCTATGGTATGAAATGGGGACAATTGTTCCTTATTTTTAGGCTTAACCTGCATACAACTTGCCCATTATGCCGCGCCGAATTTTTCTCATCCGGAAGACAAATAGGTGTGACAATATTTAAATAATAAATTAATTGAAATATTCAAATTTTAGAAATGGCACAACAGAATGGCCCCATTGGTTCTACAAATGGGCAAATGAATGGTGCGTCAAATGAAGAAGGCGCATTATATGGCGTTGCTATTGATGACCTTCAAGAAGTGGTCATTGAACCCCGACTGGATGAAAACAATGGCACACACGGCGGCAAATAGAACAAATTGGTGGCGAATGGAGAGGAGGGATAAATGAGAATGACTGTTCAGTGTTTGGACAAAGGATGCCTTTTTTTGTTTGTCATATATAAGCGAAAAAAAGGCTGTTTTGCCAAATCGTAAATATGCATGAAGAACATATTTTAGATTGGATTAAGCTTGTAGGAACCATTTTTGTTTGCTTTGTCTTTTTTTTCTTTGTTGGTGAATTTTTCATTATTTTTTTGCCTTTTGCAAAATTCACAAACAAAAATATAGCAAGTTGAAAATGCAGCCTTAAAAATGATCTTTTCAAAAAAATCTAAGAACGGGTGAATTTTCTCAAAAAATTTCTCTAAATTATTGGTCCCAATCTCTTTAATTCACGGAAAATTTTAATTTTTAGCATTAAATATTATTCTTGTATTTTTATTAGGGCTAGGAAAATTTGATTTCCCGGATCCGGAACCGGATTTTCAAACTGCAAATTTTTTTTGCCGGATCCGGAACCGGATTTTCTTTTTTCAAAATTTTCCGGTGGGATTTTTCCGGATTACGTTTTTTTGAAAAATTTTCCGGAGTCCGGTTTTAAAAAAGCCGGATCCGGTTCCGGATTTTTTGAAAATTTCACCTAAAAATTTATTCCAAGTTTAAAAACGTTAAAGATATAGTCAACGCGTCCAAAATCATTCAAAGATGATCATGCAGCAATTATAGGATAGTATGGGGCCGGGGTTTTCGCCAAAACCGGGACTGGGCCCTCGATTTTCAACAGAGACCGGGGTTTTTTTGAACCAATTTTTTTTTGAAAACTAAAAAATTTTATGAGAAATTTTGAATCACATTTCTTCTTCAATTACTTTTAAATTATCAAAATAAATTGACAAATTAATTCTATGAATTTAAATCAACCTTTTCCTTCTCCCTTTATCCCAAATTTTCTTTTTATTTCAATTCCAAAAGTTTATTTTAATGCTTCGCTTTTAAATATTTCCACATTCTTTAAAAAAATTATTCTAAGAGCAAGAAACCAGTAAAAATGACCAATTTGATAGAAAATTTTGCGCAAAAAATGACTAATTTTTTGTGATCAATTTTCAGAAAAACCTAATAACCAAAGATTAGCCGACATTTGCGGACCGACATTTGCGGCCCGACATTTGCGGCCCGACATTTGCGGACCAATATTTTTGGACGAATTATAATTTTAAAAATATATTTTTACCCTGAATAACAATAAAGTTTTCATTTTCCTAAAAATCTAAATTATTAGCGGCCAAACGATACTTTATTGCCCGAATTGATCTTTTGTTTGGTTCTGAATGAGACCTAAATTTTCAACTATCGCTTTGTCGTACGGTCGTTGGTCTCTGTATCGTTTTTTCTATGCCAAATATTTATTCTACGTGTATTATCCAATTGATACACTCTAATTCGTTAAAAAGACGATTCGTACTGGGCCAATTCGTACTGCCCCGATTCGTACTGTTTTGCGTGAGAGCGCAGACAGCGCAGGTTAGACAGTCCTTATACTTATAACACGTAAGCAGAAATCGGGGCAGTACGAATTGGCCCAGTACGAATCGGGTGCCGTCCCTCTAATTCTACCCTGCATAATTATTTCGTCATCTTTTAGGGAAGTAATAAATTTGAAAATTTTGTTACAATGTTACCTACTTTCTCTTGACTTCTAAACCCCTCACACAACTTTGGAAAATAGAAAGTGTTCAAATATGATGATTGAAAATGATCATTTTCACTTTTTGTAATTTAGTATTTTTAAAAATTACATAATTCTTTATTTTCCTTCTTAAAAATATTTTTAAAATTATAATTCGTCCGAAAATATTGGTCCACAAAAGTCGGTCGGCAAATGTCGGTCCGCAAAAGTCGGTCCGCAAATGTCGGTCCGCAAATGTCGCACCGCCGTAACCAAATGGGTTACGGCGGTGCCGATAGGCGCCGTCGGGGAAAATTTTGAACATTAATATAGCCCATTAGTTAACAGATTTGCTCCAAGTTGGTCAAAATTTAAGTTATTTGGAATACAAAATTTCGAGTAGTCATAACTTTTCACACGCATATTCAAAAATTAATTTATTTTGTTGCAATTTCCCACTAATATTCTTATCTCAACATCTTTCTTCAAATTACCATCTTTAGCCGGATCCGGAAAAATCCGGAAATCCGGTTTTCAAAACGCCGGATCCGGAACCGGATTTTGATTTTCAAAAAATTGCCGGTGGGATTTTTCCGGATAATCCGGAAAAATCCGGAATCCGGAAAAATCCGGTGAGGCCCAAAAAACCCGGATTCCGGACCCGGATCCGGAAAAATCCGGCCGGAGTCCGGTCCGGTTCCTAGCACTATTTTTTATTTTAAAAAGGATAAATCTCTGATTTGAACTATATTGACCTAACTTTTTTTTAAATCTTTTTGCATTCATGAATTTTTTTAATCACTAGAGACCGCCGCAAAAAGGCACCAAAAAGGCGCGAAAAAGGCACTATAATAAGAACCAAAATTGCAAAAAAAAGGCATGCAACAGGAACGAAAATTCCGAAAAAGTCAATAAAAATTGAAAAAAAGGCAGAAAAATTAGCACTTTTTGCGCTTTTTTTTTAGCCAAAATCACATAAAACCATATGTTTTCTTATCATAAAGAATACTGGAAAATTGTAGAAAAAAATGAAATATTTTTTGAGAAGAAAAATGTTGGATAACAATTTAAATTTTAGGAAAAATTTTTTAAAAAACCCGTAAATCTTTCACAACACAACAACTTCCTGTATTTCATGCGTACAGACAAACATTCTCTTATTTTGTATATGACTCGATGGGACAAATAAACTGTAATGGGGCGCATAAAACCGACAAAAACAAAAACATATACATATTTAAAACATATTAAGGAAGTGCCTCGACATTTGCGCCCCCCCCCAAAAAATGTGATTTTCTTGCCCGTCAAAACGAACTATTAATTCTCGATTCAAAGGCGGACCTTGGCCTCTGATGTGCTATACTCGGAGAAAGCAAACTGTAATTGTTTGGTTGTCCATGCAACGACATTTACTCGCCCTAGGGGTTTAGAGCCTTTTTGTGCTTTGATGTTTCCCGCCATAGGGTGGAGGGGGAGCGTCTAGTTCGGGCCTAATCATAAAATTTAAAATTTAACAAAATGTGTGGGTTAATTTTTTGATGCTTTTTGTACTTGCTTTGTTTGGCAATTTTACAAAATTGCTTTGACTTTTCATTTAAAAAATATTTATTGTAATTCGTTTTCACTTTCTTTTTTTTTTGGCGCCATAGAAAAAGCAGAACAACAAAATCATTATGGCGAGATGAACAAAAATGGTAACAATGAAGCGAGTACTATTTCACCACAATCTACCAACTCTTCACGCTTCAATTAACAATTTTGTATGGGTTTTTACCATTAACAATAATAATGATTTTTGAACTAATGCTTTTTTTTAAATCATTTTTGGTAAAATATTTCGATTTTTTAAGAACAAATGACCATCAATGACTCGTTGCCCGTTCCACCGATCAATGACCAATCGATTGAGGAAGGCTTTTATGATGAAGAAATGGCCAATTATTTACAATGAAAATTGGGCCAAATTTGGTTGCTTAAATAAATATAAGATCTCTGTAGATTTATATGTACCAAATGTTTCATTATCGAAATGCCAAAATGATTTTTGTTATAACAATAAATTTTTTTATATTAATATTCATCGTTATTGAAAATTAGGTAATACTGCGCTTTGTCCCTCCCATTTCTTTTTTTTCAAAATTAATAAACAGATAAATGATTTTCACAAATTTGCTTTAAGTGTTATACAGTTATAAAACTAAACGCCCGTGAAAAAAAGACTTTAAACCTAAAAGTTCTATGATTAAACCAGCCATAACGATGGGTTTAAACGACGTGCCTATGGCTACCAGACTCCCGCCGAAAATCCACGCCGAACCGACCCAGCCCCATATCTGGAGACAAGAAAAAAGGAAATGGGCAGCACCGAGATGGACAAAATATTCAAAGGGCAGACTAAGACAAAACAAAGGAAAAATAAACAATAAAGAAAAACTAGCGTAAAATGCGCTCGCTTCGCTCGCGCCTTTTCGCTAGTCAAAAAACGGGGTTTTTAAGTGTTTTTCTTTTCATGCCAAAATTCTATTTAGATTAAAGCTGCAATTCTGATTATTATTTTCATTTTGTGGTTTTTTAGAAGGCCATATTATTTTAGAAATAAATAGTTTAGTAGTTTCTGAATTTTTTGAAAATTAGAAGATTTGGATAAAATTGACCAATTAAAGTTTATTCTGAGTTTTTTTGTGAGGGGTATGCACCTAATGGTCACGCCAAATTTAAGAATACAATAAACGCATCCAAAAATGTTTTTTGTGACTTGAGCATAGCATTACGGGAAACGCCCAGTTTGGCGCCGACCGCTTTGACGCTTGGGCTATAACTTTTTTTGACGAACCAAATTAAACAAACTGGTATGATTTGATGACTTTTCTATTTAATTTGAAAAATTTCCAAAAAAAAATCAAACTACTAATAATTTCAATTCAAAAAAAGCAAATAAAGTTGAAGGCGCCAAAATGTCTTGCGCCAAACTGACCCCAACCCTAGTATTACGTAATGCTTTTGAAAAAATAAATTTCAACTAATCTTGGGCGTAAAAGTCTGAGGCGAAAATTGGGGTAATCATAAAAACTCCATGTTAATTTAATTGTTTTTTCAATTTTTTATAAATTAAAAGGGGCATAGGCAGGCAGTTCCAATGGGCGCCGCCGGGTAAATATTTGAAAATCAATGTATTTGTATAATAAAGTCTTCACAAAATTACCCTACCTTATTTTTTGTGATTTTTGAGTTACCTAAGCGAATTGGGGCGGAGGACCCGGTGGTACCGATAGGCAGGACCGGGCAAAATTCTGAAAATTTATGGCCGATTAGTTGACAGAATTTATACTAATAAAGTGGTTTTGGGATTAAACCTACAAAAAGTAAAAAAAAAACAAATTGTATTGCTTTCTGGCGGTACAAAATCAAACCAAAACAATTGAAAGGGTAAATAAAAACAAATAATTAGACCAATTTTTATGTGCAAATTCCTAAAAAGTTCGAGGCTAATTTTTTTAACTTTATAGAAAGCGCAATAGTCGGAGGCGCAAATGTTAGGGCGCAAATCTCGGGAGCGCAAATGTTTGGAGCGAAAATGTAAAGGCGCAAATGTCGGCTAACCATAAAGGAGGGGAGAATTCTTTTCATCACTTTTAGCCTCTTATGTTCGTTTCTTTGTGTACATATTCCATGCCCATATATTCTCATCTGCTGGTGAGTAATGAATCATTTGCTTTTTCGATTCTGCTTTATTTCTTCGGTTCAATTGATTTTTCCATTTACAAATTGTAGTTGAACTCGTCCCTAACTTTTTGGTTATTTCTCTTTCAAATTTGTGCCATTGTTCATTTGTGTGCCCTCCTTTTTGCTTATATTTTCTTCTAATTTCACCATATTTGCTGATCATTTCCATCTTTTTGATAGGATTTTCAACTCTATAGTATCTTTTTGTCATTCCAAATGACTTCTTCCATTTTTTGATTGATTTATGAGAAAAACCAATTTTTTTTGTTAAATCGACTTCAAATTTGATCCATTCTTCTCGTGAATGTTTTCTCTTTGCCATAAACTCTTTCTTTAGTTTCGAATATTTCTGAATTAATTTCTTTTGTTCTTTAATATTTATTATTATTCTTTTCTTTCCAAATTGTTTTTTCCATTTGTATATTTTATAGTCGCTTATGCCCAATTCCTTCAATATTTTTGCTTCTATTTTCTTTCTTTCTTTAGGTGAATATTCTCCTTTTTCTTTATATTCCTTTTTCATTAGGTCAAATTTGTCAATCATTTCTCTTTTATATTTTTCATTCTCTTTGTCCAAATGTCCAACGAGACTTCCACCTGAAAAGCTAGCCAATTACAAATTATTTCCAAATTCACTATAATTTTTTATTTTGGAAATTGAATTAGTTTGTTACTTAAAGCAATTATTATTTATTAACTTTTGCTTTTTTAATTGATTTTCACGTGCTTTTCAGTGTTGGTAAGAAATTTATTATTTCTTATATGGATGTATAATTTATATTTTCTATATTCAATTTTTTTAATTTTTCCATTCTATACAATTTTCTATTCTGAAAATTTATAAAATTAAATGGAAAACATTATATGTATTTTCCTATTTTTTGCATTATTTGATTACGGAACATCTGTTCGTTGTTTCGAAAAAAAATATAAATTTGGTTCTCCTAAAAAAATTGACTTGAAAGCACAACTATCTGGATTAACTTTGGAAAAAGTAATGAATAGAAGTGCCGAAATAATAAAGCTAAGTAGGCAATTGGAAAAACAGAAACTCCCGCAATTGGCAGACCAACCTAACCAAGAAGCAGGTATGAAATTTTTGTATTCAGACACATAATTAGAGGTTTCGAAAAGGCTATCTATCGGAAAGGGAACCGTCCGTCAACTTGGCACCGTGCAGCATAACTGTTTTCTAATTAATCATATTTTCCTATTTATGTGTCGTTTTTTTGCGGTAGGAACCTCGTGACGGCTCGCCGATTAGGATTTTGAGAAAATATTGAAAATTCAAAAAAAAAAATTAGCTTTGCCCAAAAGAGCTCGATCGGTTTTTTTAAACTAAGAACTTCACTGGTCAATAAATAAGATTTTGGTGTCAAAAACAATAATCCTTTTGTAAATTATTCGCTATTTTGCATTGCACTTAAAATAGAAAAATAATTTTGAGGGAGGCCGACGGAAAATTTGAAAATTTGGGTGTATTTTGGGTTACCCCACATTTGCGCCTCGGACTTTTGCGCCGCTTTGCGCCTATATCCTAAAATTCATTTTAGATTTAACTTTTAAGATCCAAAAAAATCTGTTAATTTGTAAATGGATGTTACGAATAGATTGTGGCCAAGAATTTCATTCGAGAATTTTTGAAATAATGACCATTTATACAAACATTCGAATTTCTTTTTTTAAAAGTACTACAAAATACTGTTTGGGATGGTTTATCAAGCCTTATTTGTTTTTGGCTGGTTAACATTAAATTTGAACAGGGTTTGGACATAGGCGCAAATGTCTGGACACGGTATTTTGGTAACAGATTATGCACAAAAAAAAAATTTTTGTTTTTTATAAAAAAAGTCAAATTACGGATCAAAATTACAGAAAAATCCCAAAAATCCGTAACCCGTAATCCGTAATCCGTAATTACGTCCAGCCCTGGATGGGACAGATCCAATTTGCGACCTTTTTTGGGTCGGACTTCCAATTCCCGAAATTTTAAACAAAATATCGGAAATTTTCGGCAAAATTTTTTACCCTTTTTCATCAAAATCTGTTAACAATCTCAAAAAATTCCCAATTTTTTTGTTTTTCCGAATTCCGACATTTTTGGGGTTCGAAATTCCGATTTCAAAAATTTTTTAGGCATGCTCCCATCCCTGGTAGGCACAATTCCGTCACGGCCGCTTTAGAACCTCATACCGTTTTTCTAACTTCAGAAAATATGAAAAATGGTATTCTTCGTAAGATCTTCAAGGGATTTATTAAGATGTTGATAAACTAGAAAAGAAGATTTGCTAACCTATAATAGTTCTAAATGAACAGTCAAAAAAAGGCATACTTTTTGGCAAATTTCAAATAAGAACTTTTGGCGAATTATTAAATTGCTGAACAATAGCGCTTAAGAAAAGCTTCAAAAAGGTAGAGCATTCGAATGATGCCAAATTAGCTGAAATTTACCAAGTTAGAAAAAGTTATGAGGCTCTATATTGGCTGTGACGGAGTTAACTCCTTTCGTTTTTTAGCCCCCTATACATTCTCTATTAGCCCCCACGAAGAAATTCAGGAAAACTCACTAAGTTTTGAAAAAATGCAAAACTGAATTTTACCAAATTTCGGTATATTTTTCGATCATGAGTTTTTTTTACAACAAAATTTTTTGAATTTTTGCAGGCCTTAAATACTAACTGGTTGTTTGAATTATATAAATAATTGTATCATTTAGCTGCTTTTGAAAAAAAAAGGTTAGAATATGCGGCGCCGGGTTGATCCCGACCCAACAGAAAAACCATTAATGTGACCATCATTCTCGCATCTCTGCCAATTTTTACTTTTTGGGGGGGTGGCTTTTTTAAATCCCAGACATCTAATCACTTTTTTTTCAAAAAAGGAAGCCCGCACATGGAAGCGACTTTTAGAGCGATGTTAAAACTTCAAAAAAAAAATAAGCAAATGTCAAACAAAAATATGCGTGAGAATCATAAAGAACACAAAGTGAAAAGCGAAGAAAAAGGTAAATTCATTAATTGAAGCAAATTTTGCCCCTCCCCATTAATGAAACCCCTAAGGCAACAATTAAAAAATGGCCCTTTCTGAGGATTTTTATTGAAAAATCCCGAAAATCATAAAATCATCATCAAATTTCCAAAAAGCCACTAAACCCATTAAATCATCATTTCAAAAAAAAAAATCATCTTGACCCAGTCAAAAGTCACAAAATTATGTTAAATCCTCACATTTGGCAACCTTGATCATAATCCGACAAAAACTCGTCAGAACTTTTTCTCAAAAGTAACAAAATTAAACATTCCAACAGACTTTCATTGGCTCGCTTACGCAATGAAATTCTAAAAATTTGATTAATTCTGAAACAAATTGTGGCCAAAAAACTGCAAAAAACTCATTTTTGGCCACAGTTTCTTATATTAAGTCATTTTTTTTATTTAGAAAGCTAATAGAGCCAGCCAAAGCTATCTGATCATACCAAAATTGTTACTTTTTGAGGAAAGAGGACGAGTTTTTGTCTAAAACTCAGTAAAAAAGGCGCATTAAAAACAATCAAGCATAGTGTTTGTTACTTGATGGTTTCATACGTATATTACTTATTATAGTTTGAAATGAAAAAAAAAATTAAGGATCAATTTCAGCGACTACTGTAATTCCATGACTATTTTACAGTATCAAATTGTAAAATCACGAATGCTCTGCTTAAAATAAACCGGAAGCTCAGAAAAAGTCAAAGTACAAACACAAACGGGAGGTTTGCTGAACAGAATTTTGGTAAATTTGCTGAATTAAAATTATTTCTCATTAATAGAAATTGTAAAAAAAAATTGAGTTTTTTTTTTTGCATAAATCCCAAAAAGAATTAAATAAAACCAATTATTTTTATTTATAATACCACAATTATCCTTCATTTTACTGGGACGTTTCGTAAATCCGCTATTTTACCAATTTTCCGATAAAATTGTTTTTAACTAATCTTAAAAGCGACCAAATAAAATAATCTTGTCCGAAAAATAATGAATTTTTCAAAAATTTAGCAAGCTAATAGAGATAATTTGCTACCAAGATTTTCTAATTT
The DNA here is from genome assembly GCA_039877585.1 of Heterodera filipjevi. Lineage (NCBI taxonomy): Eukaryota > Metazoa > Nematoda > Chromadorea > Rhabditida > Heteroderidae > Heterodera > Heterodera filipjevi. Next base: position 4,350,884 of record JBDPZO010000005.1, on the reverse strand, counting down.
GGCTGTTTTTTGGAGTTTTTCTAATGAAACCCGTGAAAATTGGCGGATTTACGAAATGCCAATGGCTGAATTTACAAAATTTCCCAACACCGTCCTTAATTAAGTTGATCACAAATTTGATGGAGGAAAGTCGGAAATTAAAAAATCAAAAACTCTGCGTGACTATTTTCGGGAGAGTCCTTAAAAGAAGCACGGATAATTTGAATGCAAAGATAAATTCCTCATATATTCACCGATCATTTTTAAACGTTTTTGTCTGAGCCGTAAATAATTTAATAATTTTTAATTATAAAGAAATTAAAATTCTATTTATTTATTCTTATTTATGTGATACAGATAATTTATAGGTTTTCATAAAAAATATTTTGACCGTCCCTATCTCTAAAGATAAAATTTAACGCTAAAGAAAACTTGAATTTTTATATTTTTTAATTCCTTGACTCCAAAATTGACCGAAACGCCGGTTTCGGTTCGGTCAGTTCGATTCAAAGATTTTCCAGGGTCGACAACCCTACTTACAGGTTTAAATTTCCCCGCAATTAATCGTTTTGAAACTGAGTGAATTTTAGGTGAAATTTTTAAAAAATCCGGCCGGGTCCTTTCCAATAAGTTTTTCTCGGTTCAGAACCCGCTAAAAAACAAATAAAAGAAAATTAATTTTTTGGGTTTAAAATAAACATTGGCTCACAATTTATCATTTCAAAATTGAAAAATATACCCATAATTTTTCCAAATTGAGCTTAAATTTCTCATTATGGTCTGAAACGGAAATGTAAGGGGTCGGGGTCAGGTCGAACGAATAAGAATTTTTTTGGGAAAGAATTTTCTCTAACCCCCTATTTCGGTATTAAAATTTTTAGCGGTAATTGTGATTTTAGTTGTAAATTTCTTTATTCTATGATTGCAAGTAAAAATTGCTCTTTTCGGAAACTGAGGCAAATGGTGCGGCAACCACACGTAAAAAATCCAAATTCGTATTCCACAGAGTGCTGATGACATTATGGGGTGCTGAGTCGTTATATAAAAACCATCAAAAAGGGTGTTATATAAAAAAACCATCAAATGGGTTTTTTTGTGTTTTTATCGATTTTTTCTTGTGTTTTGGACGTTATATAAAAAACCATCAAAAAGGGCGTTATATAAAAAACCATCAAATCCATATTGTTACAGTATTAACTAGAAAAACAATCGTGCCAATAAAATAATTGATACATAACAACAAAAGAAACTCTGTATTTGAAATTAAAATGCAATCTTTTTATAGAAAATTCACACGATAGAAAAATCTTCCTTTTATAAACATTAACAATTTTATATGATTATTTAGTTTTTCTATTTAAACAATATTTTTTATTTATTTCTTTTTATTTTATTTTACTCAGCCAATTTCCATATACCAATATTATTTACCCAATTTTTAATGAAATTTTTTATTAAATTTTTATTCGCCTTTCTTAAGGGCTAACTAGAGAAAAAAAAAACATCTAACAACAAGCATTAAGTGAAACAGGAAATTCCATTTTTGACAGATAAAACAAAATTTATTATTAAATGACGTTTTTAATATTGACACTTAATTTATTATTTTTTTTAATTTATATTAAACTCATACATTCACGTATTTTTCTTTGCTATCTTGATTTTGTCACAAAATTTGACAAATTCAAAACCAATTCGTCGCAAATTCACCATTCAGAGTAAGGACATCAATTCCGAGAGTTCATGGTATCAAACGATTGCTCTCGACAAGAGCTTTCTAAAGATACCAATAAAATTGCAAAATGGCGGAATTTATGAAACGCCCAAAGTGGCGGTTTTTATGAAACTACCCAGCACGTAAGAAATGTTGTAAGCTTTTTTTTGCGAAAGCTTATACTCAGCAAAGGATAGCGAACCAAAATGGCAACGATAAAATAATTAAAAATACCTTATCATGCATTTATCTATTGACTTCATATATATTTGAAATTATAAACAACATTGAAGTAGCATTTTGTAAGCACATCTAAATAATTTTATTATATATTAATTTAAAAATGTCTTTTTATAGGTAATAAAATTTATTTAGTTTTTTTTTAATTTAAAGAGCATGCCCAATAGCCATTACAGCTGACGCTACTCTAATGTCCGCCCAAAATTCTTTTGGCAGCTAAAATTTCTAATAAAAGCAAATTAATCAATATAGAAAAGTCGATTTAGGAAATAAATTAGAGAAAATAAATTTGTTAAATAAAAATTTAGATATAAAGTTGCGGGCGCATTTCGTAAACTTTGCCACTTATGCGCATTATATCGGGTCAAAGGCAATTCGTACAATTTCAAATGGATGTAGCCATAACTTTTTTTAAAGTCACCCAAATTTTTCAATCTTGGTTTCATTTGAATACTCTACATGTTTAGAAGATATAATTAAGCAGAAGCTAAGCGACTAATCATCTCACAAGAAAGTTATAATTTAAAAATTGCGAAAAAGTCTGTTTTTGTGAATTTATAATGTTCTTTTAATTATAATATGAGATGTTTATCGCTTAGCTTCTGCTTAATTATATCTTCTAAACATGTATGATACCAATTTTGAAAATTTGGGTGAGTTTAAAAAAAGTTATGGCCACATCCATTTGAAATTGTACGAATTGCCGTATACCAGCCATTTTTTGTAAATTTTCGAGAATATTAAGTGATAACTTTTTTTCAAAAGGAATCAAGTTAAACAATTTTGGTATCTTACAATAGAAAATTTCATTAAGTTTATAAAAAAAAATGTGGCCAACAAAGTGAAAAAAAATTGTCATGACAGCAGATATCAGGTTTGCTTATTTGTTTGCGGCATAGAAAAGTAATAACGAATTTTGGTCTGAAAGTTCCATAAAAATGGCCCTCTAACACACAAAGAAGAAATGCGGAGAAAATAGCAAATAAAGCAGCCAAGGCAAGAATATTAATAAAAATTCAAATATTGTTATTGATTGGCCAATGTATATTATTCTAAGAAGCATTTAATTTAATCATATTTACCAACAGACTGAAAATTCTTCAATAAATTAATTGAAAAAAATAAATTAAAATGCTTAGCCGGGCAATTTAATAATTTCTTCAAAGGAAAGAATTTTAATTTCAAATTTAATATTAAAATATACACTATTTTTTTTTTAATCTTGTAATATGATATTATCATGATCATATTAAAATAAATAAACAATTAAATGGTTAAAAAATTTTAAAAATTAAAAAAAATCCATTTAATTTAATTGTGTGATAGAGGAAGAACGGTTTAATGCAAGAGACTAAAAAAATTAACAAAAGTTTTATAAATAATAATATTGTTTTAAACAATTTTTCATAATTACTGCAATAGAGCACTAAGAAATTTATTGATATACATATTTAAAACAGAATTGCTACATTTTATCATTGCTGACCAATCAATAATCTCCTTAATAAATATTTTTTTAATTTTAAAATTTTTTTATTTTTCAAAATTAAAAAATAGAATAAATAAATAAAAATTAGTTCTAAGGTTTTTGCAGTACCGCTGGTATCGATACTAACCGCTACCAAATAAGCACTGGGAAGAATAGGCTCCTGAGTAACTAATATTGCGTCAATAAATATTAATTAAAAAATATTATTTTATATGGGTTTTATTTTATTGGCACGATTGTTTTTCTAGTTAATACTGTAACAATATGGATTTGATGGTTTTTTATATAACGCCCTTTTTGATGGTTTTTTATATAACGCCCAAAACACAAGAAAAAATCGATAAAAACACAAAAAAACCCATTTGATGGTTTTTTATATAACACCCTTTTTGATGGTTTTTATATAACGACATAGCACCCATTATGGCTAATCTTTTTTGACATACCGACTAAATTATAAATAAATAGTGAATAATTATTTAAAATACCTACAGCTACCAACACTGGAATGTAGGCGAAAACGATTTGAATTGTTCATTGTACCCAAAATAATTCATGGCAGAACCGATTTGGGCCCTTTTACTATTTTTAATATTCCCTTTTACATAATTAATATTAAATATAAATTAGGACAAAATTTATTCCCTTCGCTGGGAGGGCAACAAAATTGTGGAATAAACTTGATAAAGAACTTATAAAAATTAATTCCTTAAATCAATTCAAAAGCAAACTCAAAAATTCTTGAGGGTAAATAGGACCGAGAAAACTATAAACTAAATTAAAACAATTGTCTTTACATAAATGATTTGTTGCTATATTTATAATATATTGGCCTCACATTATTTTAATTTTTTTGGCGTTCTTATTTCCACTTTTTGTATTATGCGTAACTTGTGGATAAATAATTATTAGTGTCCATAATATAAACGGGTTCTCCCTTTTGTGGACCTTTCCTTTTTACGATAAAAAATAAAATAAATAAACGATATAAATAGTGCTGGCACGTTTCATAAAGAAGGCCCCACCTATGCGTGTTTCGTAAATGGCCATTTTTACTGAATTTTCGACTAAATCAAGTCATAACCTTTCTCAGAAGCAAACAAATAAAACAATCTTGGTATTGTACGATAGCCCTTGGTTAGCTCTAGGCTTGCAAATTTCAAAAAAAGTTTTTCAAGAGCTATGTCGATTTATTCCACTTTTTTGGCCACAACTTTTGAAAAACTTAATGAATTTTTTGGAAATTTAGCAATCCAATAGAGCCAACCAAGGGCTATCGTACAATACCAAGATTGTTTTATTTGGTTGCTTCTCAGAAAAGTTATGAGTTGATTTAGTCAAAAAATCAGTAAAAATGGCCATTTACGAAACGCGCCAGCACCATATAAATGCAGACGGGCGAACCCACCCATCATAAGATATGATGAATAATACAAGCACAAAGCATTAATGACACATTTAATAATTTTATTTTTTTTTCACTTTTCACTTTTCACAAATCGAATTCCTAAATTAATCCCTTCTGATATCACTAAAAGATTTGTTATATAATTTTTTCTATTTTATTAATTTAATGCTTTGGTATTTGAACCAACTAAAATTTTTCACATTTTTTTAAAGATTTTATTTTGTGATTAATATTTTACAATTGTCAGTGGGTATAATGTTTTTATTATAAATATTCAAATGAAATATCTTATATTTGTATTTCTCCTCACCAGCGCATTTGGTTCATTGGCAAAAAATGAGTCAACAACCAAAATGGCAAAATCATTTGATGAAATTTTTGGAAAAGAATGGGGCAATAAAACCCCGAAGGAAATGGGAAAAAGCAGAGATGGGAGGACAAAAAGTGTTGATACAATGCACAATGTTGATCAATGGGACAATGATGAATTAATGGTTGATCAAAATTCAAATGATCAACAAAAAAGAAAAATTGCTAATGATTTTTAATCGTTCACTGGCCAAAATATTGAAAACTTTTTCAGAGAACATAAGTAGATGGAAATTGAAATTTGGAGATGAGTTCTAAATGAATAATTGAAAATTAAATGCTTCTCGATTAATTCATTTCGTCCTTTTTTTTCTTTTAAAAAGTCCATAATGTTTTTCGCTTTATTAATTTTTCTAAAAAATTTTATATCCATTTCTGTGTTTTCATGAACCGGCATCCTCTCAAAATAAAAATTTATAGCCATACTTTTTTTTTTGTTGCCATTTTAGTGCTTTTTTCATGCCTTTTTGGCAATTTTTTGAACCTAAATACAAGCCCTACTAAAAGCTGAGAGTGCTTTTAAGTAACCCATGAAAATAAAAACCAAAACAGAGATGTGACTTTTTAGGAAACTGGACTTTGTTTCAGGGGCCCTGAAAAAAAAATTCATAATTTAAAATAAACTAAAAGGTAAAGATGATGGTGAAGTTTCCAAGAAATACCGAAATATTGGGAATAAAAAGAAGATTTGCCAAACACCGGAAACTATCTCGACACCCTGTATGTAGTTCATTGTTGCAATCCTCATACGAAATCGTTATTTTCATAATTTGTTTCAAACCAATATAAATGCGCAGATTTATCATTACAAATGCCATTTAAGAAAGTTCAGTCATATTCAAATAATGACAAGAAAAGATAGTCAATTGTTATTTTGTCTCTTATCAACCCGTTCCCTCCTTTGTTCAATCATCCGCCTTCAATTCTCTCCATTTGAAGTGCCATTGTCAACATCCGACCGTACCGCAATAACCACTTCTTCAGGTTGGTCATCAACAGCAACGCCATGTGCTGCTCCGTCTCCATTTGACGTGACATTGTCAACATCCGACCGTACCGTAGTGACCACTTCTTCAGGTTGGTCATCAACAGCAACGCCATGTGCTGCTCCGTCTCTATTTGACGTGCCATTCATTTGCCAATTTGACGAACCAATGCCACCATTATGGTGTGCCATTTCTAAAATTCAATTGATAATCTAAAATTAAATTAATTTTTACTATTAAATAATTATATACCGATTCTTCCCGCTGAAACTTCAAATTCAGTGCGACACATTGGACAATTTAAATGCACATTTAGCCTTAAAAAAGGGAGTAACATTGAATGTTCTCTCTTTTCATTGACAGCACAGCAATACGCAGAAAACTTACCATCCTTCAATGCAATGGATGTGAAAACAATGCTAAAATAATTTTAAAAGAAATAAAAAAATAAATTACTTTTTTCTTTTTTTGCTTACATGGCATGGCAATGGCTGGACAACTTTATTTGGCAAAATCAAATTGAGACAAATTGAGCATATGTTGTTTTCCTGGTGTTGACTAGCAAATGTTACATATGGAGTCGCATTATAAGCAGACACCACTAAAATTTTAAAACTTCAAAATTCCTCCCATAAAAAAGCAAAAATGTTTTAGGCAACAAAATTTGTTAATTAATTAAAACCGATTCGTTGCATTTCTGTGGAATGCAAATAGAGAGTCGTTTAATTTAGTGAAAGTATTTTTGCTTAATTTTTTAAAAAAATCTACAAAAAATTATTCAATGCAACCAAATTTTGTCCTTGACCAGCTATTTTTATAAAGTTTTTAAATTCAATTTCCATGGACAGAGTTACAAAAATGGGCTAATTGGGGCATAATTTTTCGTGTCAAACCCCGTAACGAACTCATACAAAAATTCCTTGCCCACCTTCGTTTTCAATTCGCGGTGGTCGCAGCTGTATTAATTGATTTGTCCTCGGCATCGTTTCCTCCACACCCACCAATTGGTTCGAATTTTGCGGTGTTCGCGAATGAAATAATTCCAAGAAAAGTGACATACAAAAAAGCAGAATAAGCACAGAGCAAACGACGAGAAATGGCACCAAATTAAATGAGTCGTCTTCCGGCGCACGACTCGGCGGCTGAGCTGGCGGAAGACCAATTGTCATTCGTTTGCGACGCCTGCGACTGCGAATTCCAAATATTTAATAAATCTTTGATTATTGTTCATTAATGCGAATTACCGTCTTCATCATCATCGCCGTTTTGCCCATTTGAAAATGCGTTTCCCTCCCATTTCGTTTCCAATGTTCGCGTCACAAATCGGAAGAACCGTTCTTCCCTTCCTTTGTTTTCCTTTTCTTTCCCATTTTTGTTGCCAAAATTTTCGCTGTTTTTGTGGCATTTTTTGCCAATTTTATCCATTTGAAGTTCCTCATAATAATTGGCCAATTCTGCCCACCATAATCTTTGGTCATTTGCCCTTTTCCCAACTTTTTCTTCACCCCGCCGTTCGCTGTTCAGCCGAATTTTGTGACGATTTGCCATAAAAATGACAGCATAAGCCAAACTCACTTTGAGAGGTTCTATTCTCTCTTCTAACTCATTAGTATTATCTGAAAATGGGACCAATTAAAAATCCATTTAATACTCAAATCGGTGTACGATAGATTATTGGTACCGTATTCGAGTCCATCTTTAGCATTCATTTGTGCAGCAATTAAATGCTCCAACAGTTGGCTTAATGGTGGATCATTTTGATAAATTTCATTTCTTCTCTCTTTTAAACATTTATATTCGTCGTCTTTTGAATAAATTTCGCTTTCCTTTAAAAAATTATTAAATTTTATTAAATTATTTTATTTTATTTTACCTCTTCAGTTGTTTCGCCAGAAATTGCTTCTAATATTCGCTGTTTTTTGCTTAGTCCTTCAATTATTTTCTTTATCTTTTTCCCCTCCTCCTCCCCTTTTGTGGCCATAATTCTTTTGCCATAATTTTCAATTAAAATATCAAATTGAGAGGAAATTTTTTCCGAGTGTTGAGTCTGGGTGGCCTTTGGGCTAAAAAATTTATGAATTTTTTGCCCGTAGCATTTGCCGATTTGCCAAACTGTCGACAAAGAAAGCAGAATCCAAAGAAACCCACTCAGATGCATTTCCAAATGAAAAGAATGAATTATGCGATTACTTATAAAATGATAAAAAAAGAAATATCAAATGAATAAATGTATTAATGAATTGAATAATTTTCTTTATCATATTTATTCGCGATTTTTCTTCAAATCTTAAATATCTTTTCGCTTAAATTGCGCAGCAATTGTCTTCAATTTATTCAAATATTATGTTTTTCATTACCCAAAATCATTTCGAGCAATTCGGGAATAAGGAAATCGTACATTTCGAGTCAAGTTTTTTAGCTGTCGAGCTTTAAAAATTAATTTTCTAAAGGAAAAGTCGGCGGTCGCGATAGGCGTCGCCGTAGAAAATTTGTAAATTTACAGCTAATTTTTAACAGTTTTTCCAAAAATGGTCAGTTTTTGGCATTATCTTGAACATTTTCGGGAAGTAAAAATGGCAAAAAAATGTAGTATTATTTTTTCATTTTTTACCCCAAAGTAAGAAATGATGATTTTTTCGTCATTTTGTCTTTTTTTGGGAGAACGATAAAGATTTTGTTGAAAATGATGACGATGATTTTTGATCCTTTTTTTAAGAAATTTGACGATTTCGATGCTTTTTGATTTTTTTTTTTTTTAAATCCTCAAAAATATGACTCTTTTTAGGCTTTACACCCATTTAGATACCAGATCCAAATTTTCAAAATTTTCCCGGTGGCTTCTGTCGGCACCATCGGGCTTTTTCTCAGGCGAAACCATTACGCAAAAAAAAAAAAAGTAAAACAAAAATCCTATCCATAATTATAAATGCATTCAATTGATAGAAGCGAATTGAATTGCGCTTACTTTTTGTTTTTATAATTAAAATAAATATGGTTAATAATTATAAAGAATACTAATATAATAAAAAGTGTTAAGGGAATGATAAATGATACCAATAATTTATAAAGATTGGCCATGGGCATTACTAGGCTAAAACATTTTAAATGCTTATTGTGTGTATTCGTAAACATAAATAATTTAATACATTAATTGATTGACTGAGAATGATATTATGTTTAAAATGGGCATGTAAATTGATAAATAACAAATAAACGGAAATGAAAAAAAATAAATAATAAAATAAAAAATTGCATTCTAACGACAAAATGTCGAATAATATACAAATATTCTGAATGTTGGACGAAAAAGTCGGAATTACGAACTTTACCTAATAAACGGCTTTGCAGGAGAATAAAGAAACTTTTCGAAAGATTTTCTGCAACAGTTCTCAAAGGTGTAAAATAAGGACTTGGCAACTATTTTGACAATAGATTCAAAGGAATTGCTATATCGAGTCCTTCTTTTAGCCATGGCCCTGTTTTTGGTAAACGGATAATTTATCGAACCAAAGTCGTTAGAGATTTTCAGTAAATTGTAAAGTTTTCATATTAAAACAAATCATAATAAGATATTGTTTTTACGGATGAAAAAATCTTTTTCCAAGTAAAGAATTGACCCTTTTAGGTTAAAATCTGTTAATAAAACAACTCAAAATTTTCCAGGGCGGCGCCTATCGGCACCGCCGGAATCCTTTTGTTAGAAGCGTGGCCGGGTAATAAAAATGGTACCATTCGACTTCATTCATCGAGAGGAATCGAATGATATATATAATATGATCTAAAAATCAAAGTTGTCAGTTTCCTTAAGTTTTACCAATTATTAATAAAAAAAAAATTAAAATTGTTTTATTTCTGTCTCTTTTTGGCTGGACGGACGAATAGTATCCGGACAAATCGTCATGGCCCCCTTTGAGAGTTCAAAGAAATTTACTTTTTTCTTATTATAGTTAATGATTTTTGAGATTTGATGAATTTGATGACTAAGGGATTTTGTGAAAAAGATCACTGCGAGGCCATTTTGAAGTTACAGTCCGTTAAAAATCTAATCAGTTTTTGTGATATAAGCCGCAGCAAGCAAACCAGAATGAGCAGACTAAGTACGCTGTCGATGGACGGAACCCGATTTGTACTGGGCCAATTCGTACTGCCCTGATTCGTACTGCTTACGTGTTTTAGGGGAACAAAACTATGCAGAAAAACCTCGAATAACAGCCAGGGTGACCATAATACTGCCTTTGGGCAGCATTAGCCGTCTTTTTGATATGGTCGCCGCCTTTTAGTTTTTTCGCCTTTTGCCGCCTTTTTGAATTTCTCCGAATTTTATAAGGAATTCGAAATAAATGAACTATTTTAATTTTGGCATTTTCGAAGCCACTCCCACCGTCAAATTGATCCAGGCGGTTTACCGAAAATACTGTTCAAAAAGGATCCCAGCTATGTCGACCTCAAAAAACTTGTCTCTATGCTTTTTTCTTTTTTTTTTTTCGTGCTTGCGCGTTTCTTGGTATTATAAGATAGCTCTTGAATAGCTTTATTAGCTTCCAAAATTTCCAAAAAATTTCGTTAACTTAAAAAAATTGGAGCTAAAAAAATAGAAAAAATTACCATAACTCTTGAAAAAGTTAACGAAATTTTTTGAATTTTAACCAGCTAATAGAGTAATCCAAGATCTATCTTATAATACGAAGATTGTTTAATTTGGTTGCTTCTGTCAAAAGTTATGACATGTTTATACGAAAAATCAGTAAAAATGGCGGATTTATAAAACGCGACTGGGTGGCGGTTTTTATAAAACGCGCAAGCACCTTTTTACTTCCAATGCCTATGTGAGTCTGTCTTTTCCGTAGTCAAAAATATTAAGACCGAGGAGCAGAATCGTATGAAAATGAGACTAATTAACTCACTTGTTTTGGCTAAGCTCAACTTTTAATTTTACATAATTGAAAGCAAGGTGGCGGGTTTTATGAATATGTGATCGGAAGATAAATAAATATTAAACTATGAGAAACGAATATTTGAGTAATAGAAAATGCCAACGGTTCCCCTTACACAAGTATGTTTATTTTATGAAAAAATTCCGGAATATAGGAAATTCTTTTTATGAGTTTCTTTGAGAATCATTGCTTTGGTCGGTGCTGGTGCGTTTCTTAAATTCTGCCATCCATTTTTACTGAATTTTTACTAAATCAAGTCATAAACTTTTCTCAGACAAAACAAATTAAGCTATCATGGTATTGTATAATAGACCTTGATTTTTTTTTGCAAACTTGTTTGGGGCTAATAATAGTATTAAAAGCATTCTAGCTTGGTTTTAAGTTTCTAGGATGCAATTTAATTTCCATATTTTCCATACATTTCCATATTTCGAGTTTTTGCCCATATTTCCATATTTTTGTCCATATTTTGGCATTTTTGAAAAATTTCATGAGAAGAATGCAATACAAACCCAAAAATACACCCCTAAGAATTAACGTTAGAAAAATTTTCAAAAAAGTACCCTAAAAATTTGAAATTCTTGGCAAAATTTCAAAATCAGTAATGCTTGGGAATTTTTTTTGGTTTTTATTAAACAAAAATAAATCTTTTTGCTTTGCCTTAAAATAGCCAAAAATGATGTTTTAAAAAATTGAAAAAATCTGTAAAACATTTGAAAAATTTTACCATTAATTTGGAAAAATTTATAAGATTTAGCCCCAAAATAATGTTTACAAAAAAAGTCTTTTTTTGGACTCCACAAATTTATTTTTGACCTGTGATTATCTTATTTCGTAAAAAATTTTAATGGCACTACGGGTTTTTAAATAAAAAGACTGCCAGAAATTAAAAGTCCAAATTTTGTCCGCACTCTAGCGTCTCTTTGTACGAAAGGCATCTTAGTGCCAAAAATATTTCTTAATTTGATTTCAAATTTTTTTGTCCTTGATAATAAATATTTTCTTTCATTTAAAAAAATAAAACCAAAATTCAAATTGAAATTAACAAATAGGATTTTTAAATTGCTGCATTTTGACTCGTCCATAAATTATGCCTTATTCATTCACTGAAATATTTTGTTAAATAAATCTTTTTTAATATACCTATTTAATACAGCATTGAAAAAAAGGTTTTACAAATAACAGTTAATTTTACAAATAGACATTGAAAATGGGATTGACCGAACCTAAGCCCAGGAAAAACTAATAAAGAATAAATCAAAAATAATTATCCGAGTATCAATCCAAGGGCATCCGAGTTATTCGAGATCATCATTCGGGTTAGCTACGGAAGCATCCTAAAAAGCCACGTCTTCGGTGTCCATGTCCATCATTATCCGAGTCAGATTCAGAAGAATCATCATCCGAACTAGATAGGCGTCTATTGTTTCCATATTGGAGCGAGTTAGGTCTGTTGTATCCATAACTGTGCGAGTTAGTTTCAGTACTATTCTGTTCAATTGGTTTGGATTTGACAAGAGTGTACGTATGCAGACCATTCTTTACCATAGTCATGGCTTAAAGGGAAGGGAAAAATAAGAATAAAAATTAATGGATAAAGCAAATTATTAAAAATTAAAATTCATAGACCTGCAATTTTAAAGCCCGCTTTACGTTCTGCTTCCAATTTTGTTTCAATTGTATTTTCAATTATATTAACTTCCCACGATAGGTGTGCTAAGGAAGGGTCCTTTTCAAGAACCCATTTATAAGAATGTCCAGAATAGTATATCATATCTGAAATGGGTTACTGTATTTTGTAAAATAGGATACCCCTGGTTCTTATATTTTCAACCCTTCTTAAAAGGGGTCTTTTCAAGAGGGAGGGCTTCTAGGGGTTTCTATTTAAGGAAATACGGTATGTACCACGGCGTGGAAAAAACCAATTTTCCGAAAACATAATTGGATTTATTGTTAATTAAAAATTTTTAAATAAAGATATACATTAAATTTTAAGCCATCATTCAGGTCTTTTTCCAATACCGATTTAGCTTCGGAAGATCTCATATGAATTTAACAAGTGTTTGTGCAACTTCCAAAGAAAACATTGGTGAGTATGGTGGTGAACATGACGGTGATGATGAAAAAAATATTTTGCGAGCATTTGCCCATTTTCAGATAAAAAAAAAAAAAGAAGTTTAATTTGTGAAAAATTTAAGACATAAATCTTTTTTTATGGAAGCAAAACTCCAAAGAATGAGGAGGCAATATGTAATTGTATAATGTTATTTTTAGATTGATTGAATATACCTATGCATGACAAATAATATTGTCCATTTCAGCTTTTTTAAAAACATTTTCATAAATATTTGTGTGTCTTTCAATGCTTGGCATTACCATTATAATAATAATATAATATAAGCATTTACGCATTTTTACCCATTGTGAATATGCATGAGTGATTCCATACGAATAAGTACCTATTATGCTTTTATCCATCCATTGTTCTTATGAAATGCAATATGTAAACAATTTCTTTTAGATTATACATTTACGCATTTCAATTTACGATTTTTCTTGGTTACGCAATGACCTACCTCAGGCAAATACAGGGGCGCCAAACCAACCCCTATTCAAACTAGGGTTCGAAACCCGCTACCCGCACGGTACGAGTTTTACGTGTTTTGCGGGGTTTTTATGGAAAAAAACAGAAAAAAGGGGAAAAAACCCGCAAGCAATTTTTTGCTTGACCCGTACGGAATGATTTTCATTGATCATTTTTACTGTTTTTGCCGTTTGAATAAAATTTTTTAAAATGATAATTTTTGAACCCAAATGATGATTTTGAAATTTTTCATCTGGGAACCCTGATTTAAACGGTCGGTCTCGGTTCGGCGCGCTCAGTTCGGCGCGCTCGGTTCGGCGCGAGTTTTTCGGCGCAGTATTTTTTCGGCGCATACTTTTTCGGCGCAGATTTTTTCGGCGCGCTCGGTTCGGCGCACGTTATAAAATGCATCTTTCGGCGCCGACTTTATAAAATCAAAAAATTTTTTTTTAACAATTTATGCAGTTCGAGATTTTCTTTTTTCACCCACTTTAATAAACATAAAGAACATTCATGGGTCCATAATATTGAATTGTTGACAATATTAACAAAATAACAAAACAAAAAAATGATCAAGGATTCATGACACACTTTTGCGAAATGCCTTGAAGAAATTCGACAATGTTTTCGTGATCAATTTCAATGATATTCAAAATGCATCTGTCAATGATTCGAAACTTTTTCTTCTTCGGTGGTGGGTTTTCCCCGTTCACAAAGCGCACGTAGTCCGCGTCACGCGCTCGCTGATCCATTCGAAGGACGTCGATGAAGCGCCAAATGGTGGGGTACCGACAGCTGAAAATTGTTTGGAGTCGACGATGCGCTGCTTCTGTGTAATTGTTTGTGCGTTCTTCTTCGTTGACAGTTCGTTCATGTACATTCCAAAATTCCACTGGAAACCTTGGCCGTGTTCTGGTTCCATTTGGCAAAGGAACACCCGTGTAATTGATGAGAAACCTATTTTTATAAGAAACGAAAAATATTAAAAAAAAAGAATATAGTACCAGCCGAGAATTGGGTCCAATGCTGGTGGAATTTCTCCATTAAGAGCATTAATGGCGGAAGTCAAATGTTCCACCGGCACAAAAGCAAGGGCAGTGATCATACGTGCTTTTTCTGCAAAAACCGGGTCACTTCGATAGAGCTGAAATTTAGAAGTATTCAGTAAATATTCGTCGAAATTAAGTCACATTTTGAAGCCCTTCCTCAGCAAGGTGCTTATGCAGATTGTGCACGAGATTAGAGGAAACCGTCGTTCGATAATTTTTCCATTTGCCTTTTAGTTTTAATTTCAGCCATATTTCTTAAAGAAAAAATTATATTAAAGAATATATACATAAAAAAAAATGTTAAAAAAATTTTTCGATTTTATAAAGTCGGCGCCGAAAGATGCATTTTATAACGTGCGCCGAACCGAGCGCGCCGAAAAAATCTGCGCCGAAAAAATCTGCGCCGAAAAAACCCTGCGCCGAAAAACTCGCGCCGAACCGAGCGCGCCGAACTGAGCGCGCCGAACTGAGTGGTCCCGGATTTAAAACATTTGAGGACGAAATGTGAATTCAAATAAAAATTCTTAAAAATTTTCTTTCTATTTTCTTTCAATTCACCACCATTGAAGAGGCTGTCGGCATTGACCTATTTTGGAGCACTCATTGTCACTCTCCCGTCCAAATTTTAAAAATTAAAATTTTGAAATTCTAAATTATTAAAATTTTATCCAAAAATTTCTTACAAAAAATAATAATTTTTTTTCGCTTAAAGATTTATTTAAATTTTTTTCAATTATTAACATTTTTGCAAGAAATCAAAAAAATGTTCTTGCTAAAAAACTTGTGGCGCTATTTAATAGAGCTGCTCGAGAGTCTCAGTCTCGGTTCTCGAGTCGAGAATTTTCTCGGTTTTTTGGGGGTCTCGGGCTTGATCTCGGTCTTGGTATTTTAGTTTCGGTTTCCGAGACTTTTTACCCTCTTAAAGATTGGGGTTTGGGTCAGACCAATTTATTGGACCAGCGAACTCATAAAATTTTGTGGCAAAATCTGTAAACAAATCGGCCATAAAATTTTTTTTTGTGCAAGATTTCTCACCAAAAACGCTGAAATTTTCTAAAATTTCCTTGGCGGTGCCTATCGATATAGCCTCTGTGCCTTGATAGATATACAATTGAATAAATTACTCCATTTTATTGCAAATGATAACATTTTTGAAGCGTACTTTGACTAGGCGTTTTGCAAATCTTGCTATTTTTAACGACATTCCTTAGAACAAAGCTTCATATCATTTCTCAAAAGCATTAGATACACTTGTTATGGTCAGATAGTTCTTACTTGGCTTTTTTTTGCTTGCTAATTTCAAAAAATTTCATTAAGTTGCAAAAAAGGTGTAGGCATAAGAAAGTTAAAAAAAAAGTAATTTTTTGGCCATATTTTTTTTTTAAAAACTTAAAGAAATTTTATATTTAGCTCAGTAATAAAGAAATGTAAGAGCGATCATACGATACCTAATTTGGTTATTTTTGAGAAAAGTTATGAAGAGTTTTTGCGCCAAAAATTTTTAAAAATGGCGGATTTACGAAACGACCCAGCACTTTTTGAATTTACAAATTTTCTCCTTAATGTCCTTTGAAATCGCCTTAGCTGTACTTTTAAGTTGAGCTTGGCTGATCCGAGCCCTGTAATCATGCAATGAAACAGCTTTTTTTGTATCTCAACTTTGATAAATGAATGAGTAATTATTCATACCAAAAAAAATCCTTTTTCATTTTAAAAAATTTCACCTTATTTTTAATCATACATAAGTAGAGACCGCAAAAAAAGGCACCAAAAATTGTGAAAAACGCACTATAATAGGCACCAAAAAAATCCAAAAAAGGCATGAAAAGGTACAAACCCCTAAAAAAAGGCATTTCAAATTTTTTTCGCACTTTTTTCTTGCTGTTTTAAAGCCAAAAAAAATTATAAAGCAATTTTTTAGTCAAAATCACATTGAAAAATATTCTTTTCCCTATCACCGAAGACAAGCGAAATAAATTTAATATTTTAAAATCCTAACCAAGTGGAAAATGCGTTATTTATGCTTAATATATCGGAACTAGTGCGCATAAAAGGTTTTTGCCTCAAAACGGTTGCCCTAATCTTAAGTCTTAGTCTCGAGTCGAGAAAAATAATTTGGAAAAATTTTTTTTAAATTTTGTTGAAAATTTCCGAAATTGCCTAAAATTTTGGAAATCGGAATTTTGACAATAAAAAAACTTCGGAAATCGTAATTCCCACAAAAACTTCGAAAGTCGGAATTTGTCCCATCCCTGGTACCGACCGGAAAATTTCTTAAAAATTTTAGTCATGATTCTTATGATTTTAGCACCAAAAAAGTTCAATTGCCGGACATTAAATAAGTAGCACAACAAATTTAGCAACGACCAATCGCAAACTATGAAACAAAAAATTAAAATCAGTTCTAATTCCACTAAAATTCTTACCCCAAAAAAAGGCCTTTAATTTTTAGGTGTCATTTCTTTATAATGGCACTTAAAATGAGTAAAAATAGTCAAATTATTTTTATTTAACCTGGCCCACCCCAATTCTAACAAAACTTTGACATTTTTGATTATATGCCATCAATTTTGTTACTATGTAGTGTTGTGATAATCTTTTTATTTTTGCTATACTGTGTTTGAATATGGAACAATTGTGCCGATAGTTGGGTACATTGGGAGAGAGGCGAACTGCGCCATCGATGCCGACGATATCCATTATTATAATGCCACAACCAAATGATAACAAAGGTGGCGAAGATTTATTATGATAGTGATAGTTTTTATTCACAAAACGATATCAGAATTGAACATTCAAATTTAAGTGTTGACTGCTTTCAAAGCGATCCCATCAATAGTCTTTGCTAAACAAAAACTCAAAAAACAGCGAATGCCCGGTGCTATGACGAATCTAAAAAAGTCTCATTTATGGCCAAAAAACAGCGAATGCCCGGTGCTATGACGAATCTAAAAAAGTCTCATTTATGGCGAACATAAAAAAGTCTCATTGTTTCATAAATTCCGCCAAATTTACAGATATTTCGACAAAAACTTTTCATAACTTTGCTCAAACGCAACCAAATTTAATCAAATTTTTTGAAATTTGATAAGTTAATATAGCTAACTAACAGATACCGGACCACACTAAGATTGTTAAATTGGTTGCGTTTGAGCAAAGTTATGAAGAGTTTTTTTGTCGAAATATCTGTAAATTTGGCGGAATTTATGAACCAATGAGACTTTTTTATGTTCGCCAACCATGCAAAGTAAGCATATATATATATATATATATATATATATATATATATATATATATATATATATATATATATATATATATATATATTATATATATATATATATATTATATATTACACATATATATACATATATCAATAAATTATATAAAATATAGCATATTTATATTATAAAATAAAAATGTTTTAAAAAATTTTCTTTTATTGAATGCAAAAAAATGGTATTTTATGCTTATAATTAGGGTAGGCGGCGACCGGTTTCGCCCTTTTTTTTTGCTGGTGGTTCTGAAATGTAACAATCAGCAGCAGATGAACTTGTGCATACAATACCTTCGCGAAAAAAAGTACATTAGCGCATAATTCGACTGCTTCTGAGTTATTTCGAATTTAAAACAAAAATGAGGAAAGAACAACTTAAAAAGAAGTTAGCCAAATGATCAAAGCAATTTTTAATTTTTATCATTATTGCTTTCATTTTAAAGTTTTTATTTGACAATGACAAATAATTGTTGAATTTTTAATGCTCACTTCCAGTCTGCATGTGTGTCAATGCAGATTTTAAAACGAAATTTCAAATTTTAGCTTTCACAATAAAAATTTTTCCTCGTTAAGATAAAATTACAAATTAAATTTGCTAAAATTTTTTAGTAGAAAATTTTTGACTAGACCTCCATCCTATAAGTTTTTGCAATTTTTGATGTATGCCGGGTTTTTGAACTCGCGTGCCGGGTTTTTGGGTTTTTGCGATTGCATCCCTGTGCCAAATATTCCTAATTTTTCAAAAAATTCTGTACATTTTTCGACTAATTTATTTTATCATTTTATTTTAATTCTTTGTTAGTGTTTGAAGAATCAATTACAATCCATTAAATAAATGAATAGCGCGGGTAATAAAATAAAGAAAAATTATTCAATTCATTAATACATTTATTCATTTGGTATTTATTTTTTTATCATTTTTATAAGTAATCGCATAATTCATTCTTTTCATTTGGAAATGCATCTGAGTGGGTTTCTTTGGATTCTGCTTTCTTTGTCGACAGTTTGGCAAATCGGCAAATGCTACGGGCAAAAAATTCATAAATTTTTTAGCCCAAAGGCCACCCAGACTCAACACTCGGAAAAAATTTCCTCTCAATTTGATATTTTAATTGAAAATTATGGCAAAAGAATTATGGCCACAAAAGGGGAGGAGGAGGGGAAAAAGATAAAGAAAATAATTGAAGGACTAAGCAAAAAACAGCGAATATTAGAAGCAATTTCTGGCGAAACAACTGAAGAGGTAAAATAAAATAAAATAATTTAATAAAATTTAATAATTTTTTAAAGGAAAGCGAAATTTATTCAAAAGACGACGAATATAAATGTTTAAAAGAGAGAAGAAATGAAATTTATCAAAATGATCCACCATTAAGCCAACTGTTGGAGCATTTAATTGCTGCACAAATGAATGCTAAAGATGGACTCGAATACGGTACCAATAATCTATCGTACACCGATTTGAGTATTAAATGGATTTTTAATTGGTCCCATTTTCAGATAATACTAATGAGTTAGAAGAGAGAATGGAACCTCTCAAAGTGAGTTTGGCTTATGCTGTCATTTTTATGGCAAATCGTCACAAAATTCGGCTGAACAGCGAACGGCGGGGGGAAGAAAAAGTTGGGAAAAGGGCAAATGACCAACGATTATGGTGGGCAGAATTGGCCAATTATTATGAGGAACTTCAAATGGATAAAATTGGCAAAAAATGCCATAAAAACAGCGAAAATTATGGCAAAAATAAAAAAGAAAAGGAAAACAAAGGAAGGGAAGAACGGTTCTTCCGATTTGTGACGCGAACATTGGAAACGAAATGGGAGGGAAACGCATTTTCAAATGGGCAAAGCGGCGATAATGGTTTAGTTTTTAAAAAAACAACATCATAATCACGTATTTATGTATTAAAATGAGAAAAGGAAGCAATGTTTTCGAACTCTTAGGGGTCATTTCTTAACAAATTTATTAAACAATATTTTTTTCGGATTTCATTCAAACAAAAAAAATCCCAAACCCCGAGTATGGTCAGTCAGAAATTTATTAAAATCCCAAAACCCGAGTATGGTCAGTCAGAAATTTATGGTAAATTCCAAAACCCAATTTTGTAATTCAGCATTTAAATAATTATTCATTAATGTTTTGGACGACTCAATGCGCCGTCGAAAGCGTCAACCGCGATTTACCTCCGGTTTCCCGCCCATGCCGCCGCCTGAAGCAGACAAATCATACCCATTTTTGGTGGTTGTGTGCGCAATATTAGGCATATTTGTTTGTATTTCTTTCTATTGCTTCTACCAAACTATCCTTCCTTCGACCCATTCGCGAGAGGCCAATACGGTGGCAATTCCGGCATTATCACCGGAAACTATCAAAAAATGTGGGAAGAATTTTTGAGGGGAAAACATGGAAATTTCAAATTTCAGTTTTGACTGCATACAACAAACTCCCAATGATAACTGTTGCGGCGCTCGTTGAAACTGAACGAGAATGCTCAATTTGCATCAGTGCAATAGAGGAGACGCAGGTCCGCCAGTTGCCCGAATGCAAAGTGAGCAATTTATTTATAATTATAATAAAATGCACATATTTTATATTGTTGCAATTTAGCACTTTTTTCACGACCAATGCATTGAAGGATGGTATTACATTTCCTACATAATTGCTGGTTTTTGAAAAAAGAATGTTTATCGTTTTTTTAGGTTTGATAGTGGCAAAAAGACTTGCCCATTGTGTCGCAAAGAATATACACTTTCATCAACAGGAGAATTGGGTTGGTCTCCAATTTATTATTTAAAAGCTTATAATTATTTTTCAACTTTTTAATTATAATTTTTTAAAGGAAAGCGAAATTTATTCAAAAGACGACGAATACAAATGTTTAAAAGAGAGAAGAAATGAAATTTATCAAAATGATCCGCCACTTAGCCAAATGTTGGAGCATTTAATTGCTGCACAAATGAATGCTAAAGATGGAC
The DNA here is from genome assembly GCA_039877585.1 of Heterodera filipjevi. Taxonomy (NCBI): domain Eukaryota; kingdom Metazoa; phylum Nematoda; class Chromadorea; order Rhabditida; family Heteroderidae; genus Heterodera; species Heterodera filipjevi. The sequence continues at coordinate 4,329,880 of JBDPZO010000005.1, read as the reverse complement.
TCGAATACGGTATCAGTAATCTATCGTACACCGTTTTGAGTATTAAATGGATTTTTAATTGATCCCATTTTCAGATAATGCTAATGAGTTAGAAGAGAGAATAGAACCTCTCAAAGTGAGTTTGGCTTATGCTATCATTTTTATGGCAAATCGTCACAAAATTCGGCTGAACAGCGAACGGCGGGGTGAAGAAAAAGTTGGGAAAAGGGCAAATGACCAAAGATCATTGTGGACAGAATTGGCCAATTATTATGAAGAGTTTAAAATGGATAAAATTGGCAAAAAATGCCACAAAAACAGCGAAAATTTTGGCAACAAAAATGGGAAAGAAAAGAAAAACAAAGGAAGGGAAGAACGGTTCTTCCGATTTGTGGCGCGGACAATGGAAACGAAATGGGAGGGAAACGCATTTTCAAATTGGCAAAGTGGCGATAATGGTTTAGTTTTAAAAAAAACAACATCATAATCACGTATTTATGTATTAAAATGAGAAATGGACAATATTTTTTTTTCGGATTTCATCCAAAAAAAAAAATCCCAAAAACCCTAGTGTGTCAGTCTATTGAAAATTCCAAAACCCAATTTTGTATTCAGCATTTAAATAATTATTCATTAATGTTTTGGACGACTCAATGCGCCGTCGAAAGCGTCAACCGCGATTTACCTCCGGTTTCCCGCCCATGCCGCCGCCTGAAGCAGACAAATCATACCCATTTTTGGTGGTTGTGTGCGCAATATTAGGCATATTTGTTTGTATTTCTTTCTATTGCTTCTACCAAACTATCCTTCCTTCGACCCATTCGCGAGAGGCCAATACGGTGGCAATTCCGGCATTATCACCGGAAACTATCAAAAAATGTGGGAAGAATTTTTGAGGGGAAAACATGGAAATTTCCAAATTTCAGTTTTGACTGCATACAACAAACTCCCAATGATAACTGTTGCGGCGCTCGTTGAAACTGAACGAGAATGCTCAATTTGCATCAGTGCAATAGAGGAGACGCAGGTCCGCCAGTTGCCCGAATGCAAAGTGAGCAATTTATTTATAATTATAATAAAATGCACATATTTTATATTGTTGCAATTTAGCACTTTTTTCACGACCAATGCATTGAAGGATGGTATTACATTTCCTACATAATTGCTGGTTTTTGAAAAAAGAATGTTTATCGTTTTTTTTAGGTTTGATAGTGGCAAAAAGACTTGCCCATTGTGTCGCAAAGAATATACACTTTCATCAACAGGAGAATTGGGTTGGTCTCCAATTTATTATTTAAAAGCTTATAATTATTTTTCAACTTTTTAATTATAATTTTTTAAAGTGCCAAAGTTCAATGACGGTGATGGTTCTTTGAATGGGCAAGTGAATAGTGCGTCAAACGGAGATGGACCAGCACATGGCGTTGCTGTTGTGCCATCATCGGATGCTGACAATGGCATGTCAAATGAAGACGGAGAAGCACACGTCGTCGCTGTTGATGACCACCAAGAAGTGGTCATTGATATGCCATCAGTGGATACTGACCAAAACGATCAAATTGCCGAGGGAATGCCGGACAGTGGCGCCATTGTTCCGCAGCAGGAAATAGCAACAACGGCAAATCGACGTAACAATGGCGCGGCAAACGGCGAAAATTGACGGATGTGAAACAATTGATGGATATTTTGTCAGTTTGTGATTGTGAAAAAGGTCAAGAAACAGACAAAGTTGTATATTTTTTTTTTACGAATGAAGGTCGTAATTTCAAAAAGAATTTTTCACCCTTGGTTTCTCCATTTTTATTTCGATTATTCAGTATAGTTTATTATTATTCCAGCTATTGGGTGATGTTTTTTTGGGTAGGGGTCGACCAGCTATTTTTTTTTTGAAAATTGAACCCTTTTTTTTTGAAATTACCCCTTAATTTACTTAACCATGGGTGGGTGGGGTTAATTTCCAGATATGAATGTTAATTTTCAAAAAAATTACTCACACCTAATCATTGTATTTTTAGAAGAACTTAAGATTAAATGGCGACTTTTATTTTATTAGCCAAATAACTCAATTTTTAGTTATATCGAAGGCAAAAATTTTGTAGCTTGATCTTAGTCAATAAAACAGCTAATTAAAATCTTGTTAAGAGTTTTTAATAATTTAGGTACATTAAATTAAACAAACTTAACTTTCTTTTTCCAGAAAAAATTCTGGCAGCCTTGACATAGGATACGGTATTTGGAAAACTTATTAAAAATTAAATTAAATACTAAGATAAATGATGGATTTGGTTGGTGCATATCGTAATCTTGTCCGGTCTCTACACATCTCTTTTTTTGGTATAATTGCCATTTTTTTAGTTTTTCCTAGAAAAATTTATTACAATTCAAAAATCCATGGTATTATTCGATTTATCCCGCTTTTTTTTTGTAATATAATATTTAATATATAATAATAATAATATATTATTATATATCGTGTCTACACATTGCGCCTTTGCGCTTTGTGCATTTGCTCCTTTGTCCTAAACCCAGTGGTGATTATTTCATAGACTCTCGAAGAAAGGCGCAATTGTCTTGGGCTCAAATGTCTGAAGGCACAAGGTAACAATATGTATAAGCAATTTGGCTCAATTCCGATTCTTTTTTTTATGGTTTGTGTAAAGCTATTCTAATGTTTATTATAACGAGAACATGCTCAGAAGTGCCAGAGTTATTTCGTCATTTGATGAAATTTTTCGTCATTTGATGAAATTGTAATAGGTAGCATCATCCTAATCAACGAGGATAGGGCATGCCAATTATAAAAAGGACCGAATGGCATCCACTGATCTGTCGAGGGGCGAGAGGGGGATGGGAGGATATTCATCCGCAGTTTTTGAATTGATCGTCGATCTGCAGTTATATTTGTCCACCATCTCCTCATTGCTTTTCTGTATGTAGTTTTTCCGGAATTCCCTTTGTTTTTGCACTGACCATAAATTTTATGACATATTTTTGGCTTTCGTTATTTACGACTTCCCGCAGGGGTGTTTCTTTGATGTCCATCCAAGTCAACCATTGTTTTTTTCCGCAGAATAATCCAACATTAATGCCTCCCCCCCCCCCTCTCCCATTTTTTGCCATCATTCGCTTTTCCCATTTGACCAACATTCCCAGCCCTCACACCTTTCTAACCAAATGTTTACCAGCCGTGAAGGCCCAATTTGCTGTACCGACAGCATGGAAAAAGTTTTGTTTGCCGTCAATGGGTGCGGCTTTCGTTTGCTTCCATTCGGTCGGTCTACCGCCCTCACCCCGCGGGGGGTTTGTCCCTTGTCATTTCCTCTCTTTCTTTCCTTCCCCAAATGTGAACGGTCTTTCTCCTCTTCCTCTCATGTTCTAATTGTTTCAAACATTCATCTGCTGTAATTGAGAGGACAAAAGGGGTTCGCTCGGTCAGCAGTGTCCCCCTTCCGTTCGTTCATTTACCCTCGCGCGCAAACGGACAAAAAGAAAGAAAAGCGATTGCTGCTGCTAATGGGGGCGGGCGGGGAATGAGAAAGAATGGTACAAATGAAGAGGCACCCCCGCCGGAGGGGACGGGGGGTGGGCATAGACCACTTGAACGCTTTTTAGTCGGAAGAAAGGAAAGTGGTGGCCATTTGGCAGCAGCACTTGGCTAATTTTGGACAAACGACATATTCTTTCTCTCGCTACCATCCCGCTCGCCTGCTGCAGTACGAAATTGGGGAGAAGAGGAATAATCCCATTTTTCAAAAGACGGAAAAGAACCCCTCCCGGGAAGGCCAATTAGAGAATGGATTGAGTGGCGAGGGGGTGCCAATTTTCCAAAAATCCGTCCCTTTCCCGTCCACCCCCCCCCCGCCCTCTTATTCATCCGATCCCATTATTCTCGCCAAATAACGGAAATGGGTTTGGCGAAGCGATGGGAAAATAAGGGTGGAGGAAGGGCGGGGCAAAAGTGAGCGGAAGGCAGCGGGGGTGACCAAAAGGGTGGCGGGAGGCGGGGACGGGTGGAGAATGAAAGAAAGCCACCAGTCATCCTTAATCTGTTCATCATCTATCCATTCATTGCTGATCAAGATAGTGCTTAATTGGCGCCGGAGAGACCGAATCAATGGGTGACCGACCATCACCGGCGGGCGCAAAATTGGGGGAAGAGAGACGGGGCGCCGGCCGCCGGTGGGAGTGGGAGACCTTGGGCGGAGGAGGGGACCGGTTGGGTGCGGGGGGGGGGGGTGGCTGAATTGGCTTCCATTTAGAAGATATGGCGGAGGAATGCGGTGGGGTCGGTGGGCACCATCCTCAGTTTCACCACCGCTATTTTTTGCCTTTTTCGTACCTCCGTTTTTTCCACCTCTTTAATTTTAATTCGATTTAATTTGTTGAACGGGAAAATGATTCCGCCGATTCTTCAATACCTTTACAAAATGTGTTGAATTTCATTGCTCCCCCGTCCCCCCCCCACCCGCCCGATTTCGCTTTTCTCGCTTTCCTTTCGTCGTTTGTTTTTGTTTCCGCCCCACCGAACGGCGAGGCGACAGGGTGGACATTTGGAAATGATACGACGCGGCGGGCGGGGCGGGGGGGGGGGGCAGGGACGATGGGGGGCGGGGACGCGGCATTTGGTCGGCAGAATGAAAAATTGGTTGTTCCCGCAATTTGTACAAATTCTAATGTGCCGCTTGCTATCTGCCTAACTCCGTTCCAGTGAAACAGCTTCAAATCGCTTTCATTATTCACTTTTCATCCCCAAAATCAGTGGGGGCCAAATGGGGTCATTAGAGCATATAATTGAAGAAAAGCAGCTGCTGCAAGGCGATTGAAGGAGCGCGTTTGGCATTGAGAGTGGCAAAGTGCCCAAAGAAATGGCTGTGCAAAAATATGCTTCTATTCAAGGGTCGGGAAGGGAACCGAGACCAATTCCCCTTCCCCTCTCTCTCTTTTCTGACCTCCTGTTTTTTGCTCCCATATTGCACTCTCTCACCAATTGTCCCCACCTTTTGCCCTCTGCCGTTGCCCTTTCATCTTGGCACCCGGCCCAATTTACCACTCATCTTTTTACTCTCCCCCGCTCTGAGCCCCGCCCAAAATGGGGCCCCTTCCCCTTTGCTCCTCCGCCCCTCTCTCTTCTGACTCCCTCTTTTTGTTTCCCCCATATTGCACCCTCTCTCCAATTGCCCCCTCCTTTCTTATGCCCTTTCCTCTTCCTCACTTCCTTCCCCTCCTCTTGTCACCCCCCCCCCGCTCAATTTGCCCTCTCCTTTTTACTCCCCCGCTTCCAGCCCTCGCCTAAAATGGTCTCTTCCCTTTTCCTTCCCCCCCTCGCCTCCCTTTCCTTGTCTTTTCTTCCGCAACACCCTTTCCCTTCCTTATGTGCCAACAACAAAGTAAGTCCCAAAATTTCTCCTTAGCAACCTTTTCCTCCTCCATCAATGTGTTTTGCTTACGAATGGGGTCATTCGGGAATGTAAATTGCGCGAATTTTTTTGGGGTGTTTCCGCCCCCCCCCCGCCCCCTTCTCACCCGTCTTCCCAGCGGCAAACAGTTGCCACTGGAAATGCCAAAGTGTTTTAGAGGGGTTTACCCCCGTCTCCGCATCCCCCCCCGCCGCTGCACCCTTTCCCCCGCCCTCGCAATCAATTCAATTTCCTTCCTGCGCAATTTTCCCCTCTCAAAAACGTCGGTCCAAATCGAATCATCCGTCCGTCCCCCTTTCTTCAGGCAAATGTTCTTCCTCCCTTGCCCCTCGTCCCCCTTTCTTCGTCCTCTCTTTCCTCCCTCCTCCTCCTATTGTTGTTGTTCTTCCTCCTCTCACCGACACCTCACAACTCACTCTTCTTCTCCTCCTTTTCCCTCTTCGTCTCCTTTCTCATCTCCCTAAAAGCAATGCTTTCACGTCGCCCCTTTTCGTCACCACCGGAGACCTATCTCATCCGCCGTCTTCTTGTTCTTCCTTCTCCACCGTTCTTTGGGTAAGGATTTTTAATTGATCAGATGAAGCTTGATTTTATTGAAAGGAAAATTGCCGTAGTAATATTCGATGGTCGAATGGGGCAGGGGGGGAGGAAAGATGACAGCGGAAATTGACCTTTTTTTAACTGGAGTGTCATCTTGATTCAGAATTTTGGAATTTGCCGTATTTTTAAAGTACACATCCACTTTTTTGTTTATGCGATAATTGCTTTAAATTTTACGTCTGCCTAAAAAAGTTTTGAGTTGGCGATGATACATGCGTCATTTTCACCTTTATGTAAAATTGTTGCTCATTTCAGTTGCCGCCTCGTCCGTGCCGAAATCGCCTTTTGCCGATTGGCTTCCTCAACACTCACAAAACGAAGGGGGTCAGTTGCTTTCTCTCCCCTTTGTTATCCGCCGCCCTTTTTTAATGCCAAAATTCGTTCGTACATGCCATACCTTCCACCCTCCCCCCCCCCACCCAAGGTCTGCTCCTTCTCGACCGCCGTTCCCTCGCTGAGGGCGAAGTGTTGTTGTTTCGCACAAAAAAGAGCCGTCACCGAGCAATTGCCGTGATGACTGCGCATCAGCAAACCCAAAAACAAATTGGTGGCCAAATGTTTTCCCGGTTTGCTGATGCGCTCACTTTCAAAGAATGGCTGAGGAGAGTTTACCGGGAGGACAAAGGTATTGGGAGAATCGGCTGATCAGAGCAGATTGATCGGAAAAAAGGGAAAGGAAATTCTATGGGAGGGAGGTTTTTCGAGTAGGTTTGGTCTCAAACTGTCAGAACTATTCATCGCCCTTTAAGCACATCGTGACTCTCACATTTTATTTCAAAAAATCTCGTACCTTTTTTTCGATAAATTCCAAAAAAAAAACAAAAATTTTTTTTTTTAAATAACTTTTTTTTAGAAATTTTTCTTAATAATTTCCCCCCCCCCCCCTCTCTTCACCATTCCCTTTCCTCCTCTTTTCCCATTCCCCTCACTCATGTTCCTCCTCTCACTCTCATTGTGTCGCATTGTTTCCGGATTTAATTCGGAGAAAGCAACTGACTTGGAATGGGCAAATTGGGGTGCAATTTGCTGCTGATTTGCGTGGAATGAATGCGATGACGATGAGTGTGATTTGCTTATTTTTGCTTTTTGCTTTGTTGACTGAGATAATCACTGAAAAGGGCGCCATTTTGGGCATTGGGCAGCCAATTATTTTGAAATTGGAGGAGCTTTTTGAGGGGGAGGGAATGTGAATGTGTGCCAACAACTATCGGATTAATCCCATTTTCTGATTAGCTGAGTGAAAATTTGATATTTCACTTTTTGTTTTTTGTTTGTCCGTTCCAATTATTTTTGTTGAGTACCTTCGTTTGGGTCTCTCTCTCTTTCTCACTCCATCTCTCTCTATTTTCCTCCTGTCCTTTCACATCCCACTCTCGATCCCTGCCTCTCTCTCTCTCTCTGTTTCTCTCAATCTTATCTCTCTGCTCACGGGTACCCGAGCCGGGTATTTTTATGAATTTATCACGGGGTCTGGCTTCGGGCGCCCCGGTAAAAGCCCACCAAGCCTTGGCGCGGCCGTTTTGGTGCCGTCAACTTTGAAATGCCATAACTCTTTTTTTTGTGTGCCAATTCAAGCATTTTTGCCATTATTCAATAGCTCTATATGAGCTTTCTATAGATATGAAAAAAACGAAACGAAATAACGAAAAACAAAAAAGTTATGGTGTTCGGCTTGAAAAGATCCAGAAAAACCCTATTTTTCTGTTTTTTGGCCTCAATTTATTTATAGCTTATTGAATTTTTTTGAAAATTGACATGCTAATAGAACTTATCAAATGCTATCAAACAATACCAAATTTGTTAAATTTGGATCATTTAAAAAAAAGTTATAGCCCACGGCGTCAAAACGGCCGGCGCCAAAACGGGCGGTTCCCCTTTGTTGGTTCTTTAATCTTCCCTTGGGTTTTTTTAATTTGTCGGGCATTTTCTCGGTCTCCCTTTCTTACTGCTCTCCCTCTTCTCTTCCTCCTCTCGCTCCCTTTTGTCTCTCTCTCTCTCTCTCGCCATCTGTCAGTCTATTTAATGACTTCCTTTTTTCAGCCCTCAGGGTGTCCGTTCGTACCACCGAAGTGAGTTGGGTTGAAGCCATTGGATTAATCAGAGACTTCACGCTTCCTTCTATTTCTGCTCAGGTCGTCCGACCCGTTCTCCAGCATCTGTACGCTACCCGCACCCATTTCCGCGCTCCAATTATTGTTCATGCGGTTAGTGGCCAAGATAAAGAAAATCCGCGACTCGAGACTCTCGAGCAGCTCTATTAGCCCCACCCCAAATGGCATTGCCCCACCCCTTTGGCAGAACACTTTCGAAGGTGCTTCGTCGTCCGTCGTCCCTCACTTTCTTCCGTCCGCCCCTTTCTCGCACCATTCGCCTCACGGCAAAGAACGTCCCGTCGATGCGCTTCTCTTTGTGCACAGTGTTCGTGCGCTTCTCCCCGACGCGGTCATTTCACTTGGATGGACCAAATCGGAGGATTTCACTGCGGTCAACCGGTTGGATTGGTCCACCGCCTTTCAACTGATCGGACTGCTCCATGAGTTGGGTGACCAGCCGGCGCTGTTGAACATGCGCCTTAACGACGCCATTCACTCATCCCAAGTGATTTTTGCCCATGAGACCTAGACAGAGGACCGAAAGTGGAAAATTATTTGGAAATTTTCAATAAAGTTTTAACTAGGAATTTCTCGCAAATTATTCTTCCCCCAGCCCGTGCCTGCGCGTTTCATAGAAAGGCCATTTTTATATATTTTAAAATTCGTCATAACTTTTCTCAAAAGCAACCAAAATTTGATATCATCCGAAAGCTAGTGGTTAGCTCAATTGTGGATCCAAATTCCTGATTTTTATTAAATTTAAGAAGAATATGGCCAAAAAAGGATTTTCTTTTGTTACTTTTATGATTACAACGTAAGAAATTTGGATAACTAATTGAGCTAACCAATAGCTAACGGAATAGCAAAATTTTTAATCTGTTGCTTTTGAGAAATCAAGATATTTAAAAAGTGGCCCTTTTATGAAACGCCCTTGGTGGAATTTTTAACGAAACGCCCTAGCATCCTCCCAGCTAATGGGTGCCACCCCGTTCCCTCCTCTCCTCATTCAATATTTGTTTTTGAGGTGTTGCAATGGCTTTTGGGCGTTGCACGTCCGCGCATTTATTTGCTGCTCAAAGGCGATTTAAACGATTTTGTGGAAAGTGAATGGCCAATGGCAAAATTGGAAGGCATAATCAGGCACAGTGGCGGGCAGAGAATACTGTTCGATGTGGTAAGTTCTGAGAGAATGAAAATTAAATCCGAATTTTCTTAAAAAATTTCCCAGCCTACCTATCGACAAGAGGGTCTCCTTTTTCTCACAAATTAAAAAAGGAAGTAAAAATATTTTGGCCCTCTTCCCCTCAAAATGAAGTCTCTTGTTTTGATATGGCCGTGTTGTAAATTAGGGTTGTCGATTTATGTAAATTTTTTGAAACCTGAACCGAAACCGGCCGTTTTGGTTTACCGAAACCGAAAATTAAATAATGTTGACTTTTAGAAATTCAAAAAAGTAAAGCATATGATTTAATCATGATGTGATCTCAAATTTTTCAAAATCCACATCAGAGCCTTGAAAAATGCTTATTTAGCACCATAAATCCTCTTAAAATCCTCATTTGGCATGAAAAATCCTCTTTTTTGCCCTAATATCATGGCGCAATTATAAAAATGAAAACCGAACCCGACCGTTTCGGTTAACCAAACCGAAGCCGGTCGTTCCGCCATACCCATATCTTCGCACCGTGGTGAGTCGAAGTGACAAAAGTGCAAAATATGCTGAATGTCATAACTTTGCTCAGACGCAACCAAATTAAATAATCTTGGTGTCATACAAACTTGTTTCTATTAGCTTGTTAAATTTCAAAAAATATTATTAAGTTTTTCCAAAGTTATGACCAAAAAAGTGAAAAAAATTTCTATAACTTAGGAAAAACTTAATAAAATTTTTGAAATTTAGTAAGCTAATAAAGCTACTCAAATGCTATCGTATGATACCAAGATTATTTAATTTGGTTGCGTCTGAGCAAAGTTATGACATGATTTACTCGAAAATTCAGCATAATTTGCACTTTTGTCACTTCGCCCGCATCTGCACTTTTGTCACTTCGACCTAGCACCTCTTCGCACTTTCCTTAGCCCAAATTGGGCCTTTCCCTGCCCTAATCCTGCCATATTTCCCCGACGTGCTATTGTTTCCTCTCCCGCCAGGATGATAAATGGCGTTCGCGCATCCGCCGCTTTGCCCCTGGGCCCATTCAGTCCGCACAATGGGTCAGTTTGCTCATATTTACCTAACTGTTCCGGTGCATTGTTTCACTTCAATTGTCTCAGGTGCATGGTTTGGAGCCGTCCCACTGGGTGAATTGGTCTGTCATTTTGTTTTGTACCCCCGCCCTCGGAAAATGTCCTTAGTTTGCTGTCCCTTCAGGCTCTTCCCTTCCTCTTCCCCAATGCTTTCCACTTCGGTGTTCAGCCCCTCGGGCGTCGCGGTCTCTCCATTTGTTTTGTATCCATTATTGTTCATTCCCTCGTTCTTTCTCAGTTCCTTGGTTGGCCTAATTCTCTTTTATTGTCCACGCGTCATTCCGAGACTCTCCCCTCCCGGCAAACTATCGCCGGAAGGGTTTGTTTTCAATTCGCGCAATTCGTTCAGCATGAATGGGCCCTTTTCTTCAGGTAATGTTCATCCCAAAGCAGCAATCGCGCGAAGTTATCCCACAACGGAGGAGCGGAATGGTCCGTAATTTAATTTGTCTAATTAATTCAGTAATTATTGAAAAGTTTCCTTTGGTCTTTCCAACAATTTTATTTGATTTGCTTAATTAATAAAATAATAATTGAGACCTATCCCACTTTGTCATCAATCCGTCCAATTTATTCTCTTTTTCAGGTCATTTATCTTTACCACACCGATCCCGACCTTTTGTTCGCTCCCCGAGTTCCCCATGCCGTCCAAGTAGGATGGCCGAGTATGGCCTATCGACCGCAAAATGGTTCCTTTATTTTGCCAGGCTTTCATTGGCTTTGACGGACACGTTTCGTTAGAGAACAATGCGCCGACAAAGGGACTCGAGTTCGATGTATTTGCGAAAAGTTCGAGTGCCCAATTGCCCCGGTGGCCTTGTTACGCCTTTTCAGTCCGTGGGAAAGGGAAAAGGAAAACCCTTTTTTTTTGTCATCCATTTGGCCATTTTTAGCTGTTGGACAAAGGGTGGCGAGTGGAGATGGAGGTGAGTAGTAGAAAAAGCACAAATGAAAATAGCAGCATCGCCTTACTCGCATAGTGCCCTTTACTCCCGTTATAAAATTGGAAAAAAAAAATTCCGTTCTTGGATTTTTTTTTCTGTGGACTTTGATTTTTTCTCGTTTTTAAGAATTTTTCTGGGAGAAATTTCTAGTTGTTGAAACAATTCTTCAAGAAAATTTTTTGGGGGAAATGATGCAGTTGTGATGTGTGCTTGCGTGTTTTATAAATTCTGACATTTTTACAGGTTTTCTAAAAAAACTTGGTATAACATTGCTCCAAAGCAAAACAAATTAAATAATTATGGTATCATCAGATAGCTTTGCTTTTCCATAGAAATTTCAAACAATTTAATTACAATTTAAGAAAGAAGTAGCCAAAAAGTGCAAAAAATTAACTTAACTCTAAAAATTTAAAGAAATTTTTTTAAATTTGGAAGGCTAATAGAGCCAAACAAAAGCTATAGGATAATTAATACCACAATTCAAGTTATGGCCAATTTTTTCTTAGAAATTCTGTAAAAAGGCGGATTTATAAAACGCACTAACACCATTGAGATGGAAGAGTAGCGAGCTGTTCCCATGAAAAACATACGGCAAATTTGAAAGGTGTGGACAGAACGGTGTGACACACTAGACAAAGGGATAACAAAAAAAGACGACGACGACGCCGAAGGGGAGGACGAGGGCAGCAGAAGCAGGAACAGACGATGGATCAGCGAACGGACATTCCTCCAAATGGACACCCCTGTGGACAGGTCGTCCGCACACCCACCACCGCAGGGATGGGACGCTGACCTAAAAATCACGCGGTCGCGGATCGCGCAAAATTTGCCGCGGGCGCGATAAATAATTTCCGCGCCATGTCACGGATGAACTTTTGCGCGCAGAAATTTCTAATTTCGTGAGTCGCCATTGCGGAAAATAAGTTCCGTGGTCAGCGGTTCACGAATGAAATATGCCGCGGTCGCGAATCGCAGTCATGTCCCACTCCGACCGCCCACCCGGCTCAAATGTTGACCATGCCGAATTTTGTATTTTAAGGGATCGTCGCACTCGCCGCGTCGCACTTGGAAAAAGCGGTGACGGCGCCATCGACTTTCTTGGTCGGTTTCAAGGAAAATTACACAAATATTAAAGGCAACGTTCATATTAAAAATGCAAAAAAACATATGGAAATATCCATTCTTAGAAATGGGAAAAATTTTTGAGAAAAATAAAATATTTTTAGCGCTGATTTCAAAAATATTAATAATGATAGAAAATCTGACATGAAAAATTTAACAATGCCATTTTTAGTCCGGACATTGGATCACAATGGCTGTTCCGCTCTGCCAACAGCATTCGCTCTTATATTTCTGCCTTTGTTCAGCAGCACTCTTCTGCTGCTGCTGCCGATTTGGCGTTGGTTGTTGCCTTTTTTCTGAGATTTGTTCCTTCTGCTTATTTGTTGCCATTACCAATGAATCGTGATCTCTTTTTCTCTGTGTGTGTGCTGCCCCATTTCTCACTTAATTAGCAAATATTTGTGAATCACCAATTTTGCATATTTATATTTTTATTATTATTAATTCATTTTTGCATAATTCATTATGGAAAGCACGAAAAATCAATTGAAATTATTAAATGCGAATTTCAATAAATTAAATGTCAGCATTTTATTAACAGTGCACGAACAGGTCAAACAATGTAAACAAAGATATATGCGTTGGTCCCGCTTCAGAAATTATGCTAAATTAGCTACTACTCAATCTCTTTGTTTATGGCAGTGTTTTTTTTCAAACTTCCGTAATAAATTGTGTATAAAATTGTCACTATTTTGAATGCCTCCACTTTTTCGTCAACACTGGGCCACCCTTTTCTCTTAAAAATTGCTTAACGCATTGTTGCTGACCATCACGCTTGGTTTAATTAACAGACTTATTGGCATAATTGCCACTTTTTTAAAGGGGTTAATACTAAAATGGGTTTAGTTAATGCTCTATCAAAATAAATTTATATCGAAGTAATAATTAAAATTATTTAATTATTATTTTAGGTTATCAAATATCACTTCATAAATTACTTAAATTAAATGGTACTAGCGCCGAAACTACCCTAGCGCAGAAGCGAGGGGGCCGAAACGAAGCGCCAAAACGGGGGCCCGAAATTTTAGTGGCCCCCATTGCAATCTGCGACGCCATTTTAAACTTTGAATTCAAAAAATTTAAAAATTTCACTTGGCGTTAAACATTGACAAATTTCATAAATTTCAAACACATTTAAAATTGATAATTTAACTTTTGCTACATATTCAAATAATTATTTTATTGTTTATGAGATTTCTTCATATTACTTTTTATATAATAATATTTTTTTATTAAAATAATATGTAATTTGTGCAAATCAATACATGATTTAGGTAAAAAGATTTTATAAATATAATCAAATAAATACATCACAAATCTTACGTTAACGTTTTGCATTCGCATTAATATAGGCATACATATAATCAACAACAAAAAAAATTACCATTTCAATATTATTTAGTTATTCAGATAGATTTCTATTCGGTGTTATAAATGAACCCAAAAATATTGTTTTTTCTTTTCTTCGTTTTCGCCATTGTATGGCCCAGCACATCACCGACAAAAGAACCACAACAGGAAAAGCGTGCCGTAAAGACAAAAGAAAAATTTAAGCATAGCGCAGGGTCCGCATTTTCCGCATTTTCACCCAAACAAAAAGGAAAACAACAACAAGAACCAAATGAGAAGAAAGTAGAAAATGAACAGCAAATTGATCAGCACTCGATGGACATTCCATCGGCGAAAACAACCGCAGCGGCATCGGCGACTTCACGCAGTGGACAAACACCAAGCGGTGACAAAACGCCAACAACGCATACAAAGCGCCAAAGCAGTGAACAGTCGCCGCTGCTTAGTGATTCGCAGGAGGCGAAGCGGTCAAGCGATGCGTCCCGTGGCACAACGCCAACATCACAAATGAAGCGCCAAAGCAGTGAACAGTCGCCGCTGCTTAGTGATCTACAGGAGGCGAAGCGGTCAAGCGATGCGTCCCGTGGCACAATGTCATCGAATCACCAAAGTGATGAACAGTCGCCGCTGCTTAGTGATTCGCAGGAGGCGAAGCGGTCAAGCGATGCGTCCCGTGGCACAACGCCCATTAATCACCAAAGTGGTGAACAGTCGCTGCATGCTGATGCGCTGGATAAGCGGTCAAGCGATGCGTCTCATGGCACAACGCCAACGAATCACCAAAGTGGTGAACAGTCGCCGCTGCTTAGTGATGCGCAGGAGGCGAAGCAGCCAAGCGATGCGTCCCGTCGCATAAAGCCAACGAAGCGCCAAAGCGGTGAACAGTCGCTGCATGCTGATACGCTGGATAAGCGGTCAAGCGATACGACAATGGTCAACCAGGAAAATGAGGACAAAATGGGAGACCAACAGCAGCAGGAGAAGCTGGTGCTGACACCAAGCAAGAAAAGACGCTTGGGCAAAAAGGTGGCATCAGCAACTGCAGTAGGGTCATCCAGTGAAAAGGAGAATGCTGTCGAAAGTGTAAGGGTCACGCAAAGGGTGCGAGCGGATTTTTAGAAATTATAATAATTTATAGGTAAAATAGACCAACTCCTTTTGCCTTTTTCGGGCTTTTCGTGCCTCAAATGCCTTTTTTGGTTCTTTGCTGTTTTGGTGCCTCCTTTGGCATTTTTAAGTGCTTATTTCAGATTTTTGAGAAATTTGATAAGAAAAATGGCTTAAAAATAAAAAATTGACCCCTGAGGATCAATATTGAAATTTCTATCGCTTATCTATGTGATAGAGAAAAGAATGATTTTATGTCATTTTTTTGACGAAAAAATATATTTAATTTTTGCTTTAAAAAGTCGTAAAAAATGTGCGTTAAAAAAATTTTTAAATGCCTATTTTAGGGGTTTTTTTTTGTGCCACCTACATGCCTTTTTTGAAATTTTTGGTGCCACTTTTTACGGTCTCTAGCTATAACGTAAGAAATCAATGTCTTACAAAGCGCGGAACCAAGTTTAAGGGTTCCCCAAAATGTTTATCAAATGCTTAAGTTTGAAAATCAATTAAATTTTCCAGGAATCAGTTGGTCGGAGTGTCGATTCGGGGCAGCAGCTGTTCAAAAATGGTACCCAACATGCGCCATCGCTTTCGTCTGCAAGTCCAAATGACGAACAATTGTTGGAACGTCAGACGACGATGATAAGGGAGCAGAGTGAAAAGATTGATAAGCTTCAACGGCGGATGGATCATCTGGTACAAATGCAACTGCAATCCGTAGAACGGCAACAAATGCAACTGCCACTAGTGCATCAATCGCAACTGCCACAAGTGCATCAACCGCAACTGCCACAAGTGCATCAACCGCAACTGCCACAAGTGCATCAATCGCAACTGCCACAAGTGCATCAACCGCAACTGCCGCAAGTGCATCAACCGCAACTGCCGCAAGTGCAACAAACGCAACTGCCACAAGTGCATCAATCGCAACTGCCACAAGTGCATCAACCGCAACTGCCACAAGTGCATCAACCGCAACTGCCGCAAGTGCAACAAACGCAACTGCCACAAGTGCATCAATCGCAACTGCCACAAGTGCATCAATCGCAACTGCCACAAGTGCATCAACCGCAACTGCCACAAGTGCATCAACCGCAACTGCCGCAAGTGCAACTAATGCATCAACCACAACTGCCACAAGTGCATCAACCGCAACTGCCACAGTGCATCAACCGCAACTGCCACAAGTGCAACTAATGCATCAACCACAAATGTTTCAAGTACTGTTGCATTATACCAGGGATACGATCTCACTAGGCTTTATTTGTGGTCAAAATCATAATTTTGAAGAAGAAAAAATAAACAAGTGTAAAAAGGCGGTAAAAATGACCAATTTTTCCATTTTCCATTCTCCACGATACTTTAAAGCTCTTTTATTTTTTGGTTGGTTTTTTTAAATTTTTATGAAAATTTGTAGGAGCGGAGGACGGGGGTGCCGATAAGCGCCGCCGGAATTTTTTGGGAAATTTTATGTTTTTTTGTAACAGATTTTTCACAAAATTGACCGATTTTTGAGGATATTTTTTTCAAAAAACCACAAAAAGCCTCATTTGGAAAAATTTGGATCAGATTTGTAAACGGATTGTAATTGTAAAATAAAGATTTTAACAAAAATATCTAAGAAAAAATTCGAATATTATGCCAAATTTTCTTAATTTTTCAAAATAATTTTGTACTTTTATCACTTTTTATCTAAAAACCTTAAAAATACTCAAATATTCATTTCAAAAATAATACTCATCGACCCTTCAAAAAACCACAAAATGAGTAAAAATACACAGATATCGCTCGCATCCATGCATTATACTGACCCTCGCCAACTGAAAGGTCGCCGGACCAGTTTTTTAGAAGATAACTTTTTTTCTTTATCCGCAAATTTTTAGAAACTTAGTGTCATTCGAAAACTCTTAGGGTTTAGAAACTATATTTAAGCACAAGTTAAGCGAAATTTTTGTAGAAATTTGGGGGCAAAGAAAAAAGTTATAGCCAAAAAAATGAAATATAAAAAAAGCTGTTGCATCGCATGCTCAGCAGTTTTGTGAGTATTTTGAGAAACCTAGGCAAAAAGGGGTTCGATGGTGCCGATAGGCGCCACCGGGGAAATTTTTTTTGGGAATTTGGGTCTGATTTGCTAATAGATTTTGGCTTAAGGATGGGCATTTTCGAAGATTTTTATTAAAAAATCCCGAAAATCATCATCAAATTTTTAAAAAAGCCACAAAAATCATCAAATCATCATTTCAAAAAAATATCATCATTGACCCAGTTAAAAGCCACAAAATAATGATAAATCCTCACATTTGAAACCCTGATTATAAAGGTATTTACATAAAAGCAAATGCAAATAATGATATGTCGAAAAATAAGTAAAGCGTATCGTAAGTTCCTTAGACACCTTTTAATTCTTGACCAAACCCAATCAAATCCCGCGGTCGCGGATCACGAATCGCGGATGAAATTTGCCGCGGTCGCAGTCGCGGGTCGCGCAAAAAAAAAGTCGCTTCTTAGGGGTGTATTTTTTTAAAAAATTTTTCTATCCTTAGGGTTGATTTTTCTTTTTTATTGCATTTTCTCGAGAAAATTTTCCAAAAATCCTAAAAATAGTGACGAAACCTAAAATAGTGAAACAATTTTAGTGACAAAAGCTGCAGAAAAAATAGTAAAATCACTAAAAATTGCCACCCGAATTATTAAAGATTCAAATAGGCGGAGGCCGGTGTGCCGATAGGCGCCGCCAAGAAAACTGAAAATCAGGGTCTGATTTGTTACGAGATTTGCTTTAAAAATGGCAATTTCTGAGGGTCTTTTCTTTACTTTTTCTAAAAAAATTCATTTCTTAGTAATTACAAAAAAATTTTGGTAGTGGGTATTAGAGAGCGGAACAGGACCAGATCCCGACCGGATTTTCCCGGGATCCTGTTCCGTATCCGGGTGTTTTTGGAAAAATTGACCCGGATCCGGAGTCCTGAAAAAATGGGATTTTTAATTCCGTACTCTTGTCCGGTCTAATTCCCGAATCCGGAATTTTTCAAAATTCCGGTCTCTAGTGGAGCAACCCTGAATCGGCGACTCTGAATCGTCCGGGCACGTTCCCGGGCGGAACGGGTCATTTGAGTCGGGCCGTTTGAGTCGGGGCGTTTGAGTCGGAGGGGTCGTTTGAGTCGGGCCATTTGAGTCGGGCTGCCACATAAAGAATATCGGGGGTCAAAAAAAATGAAAATCTAAGAAAAAAATAAAGCTATCGTGTAAAGCTATAATAAATGAAAAAATAAATGTAAAAGAAAGTTATTTCGATGATTCGTGTTTAATGTTAGGGTAGCAGGGTACCGGGCTAAACCGGGATTTTTTGAAGTTTCTCTTCTCTTTTTTTCTCAAAACCCTTTTCATATTAGTCACTGGTCCCGCCAGGACCAGGGTCGGGTCTTTGCTATGTTAAAAAACGGGACAAGGGACCGGGACCGGAAAACCCGGGATTTCAGGGAATCTATTTTTGATCTTTTATATTCTGAACAAAACTTGGTGATTTCTGAATCTTTTTGTTTCGAAAAGAGCAGCAACAACCAATTTTGACAAAATTAAACATAATTAATAAGGAGCGGATTTGTATGGCTTTCTATATAGGTAGCTGATTTTCGTAGGGTAACTTTTTATTTATTTTTTATTATATCTTTAAAAAAAATTCAAACCATAACTAAAAACATGAGATTTTGTAAGGGTGGCTCTCCGACTCAAACGGCCCGACTCAAATGGCTCTCGTACTCAAACGGCCCGACTCAAACGCCCCTACTCAAACGGACCGACTCAAACGGCCAGACTCAAATGACCCCAACCGTTCCCGGGGCCCAAACGCGGGGGCCCAAACGCCCTTGGCCCCTTGGCCCGAATATTTCATTAAAAGAATATTAAACAAATCGTTTCAACAAATTTTCTTTATTAAAAAAATGGTCAAAAATCCCGCGGTCGCGGATGAATTTTGCCGCGTATCGCGGTCGCGGATCGCGTACCGAAAAATCCCGCGGTCGCAGATCGCGAATCGCGGATGATATTTGCCGCGGTCGCGATACGCGAATCGCGCAAAAAAAATAGCCGCGATACGCGAATCGCGGATCGCGGTCGCGTCCCACCCCTGATCGGTACTACCGAACAGCCCTACCTTTTTACATTATTTTATCTGCGACTTTTCTAATTATCATCAAGCATTGTAAAATAGAACAATTTCAAAAAAGGCCCATTTGAAATTATCTATAATTAACCTAGAATTGACTTTTTTGCATATTATACTTTCCAGGGCAAGGCGGTATATGGAGAAGTTTATACTTTAATTTCAGACTCAAATTCAGCAACCACAACAAATGCCCTTGGTACAGCCACCTGTTCTGACGCAACCGCCGCAAGTTGCACCTCCGGCAACTGTGCAACAACAGCCCATCCAATCTTGGCCAAATGCTTCACTTTCGCCACCGGCAAATGTTGCCACAATGTCGGTGGATGAACAACTACAACAATTTCAACAAAGATGTTCGCCTAACCAATTAGCTTCGATGGAAAATGCGGAAAAGCTATTGATCATAGACATTTTTGATGGAATGGATCCGATTTCGAAGCAACGCGCGCTACAGCAAATGTCCCAAGGCAATGACCAATCAAAGGCATGGGCAAACTTTCTTGCACAACAAAAGCAACCGCAGCAACTCAGGCTGGAACAACACACACAATTGCGGTCACTCAAGCATTTGTTTGTGGTGGACCCAAATGCAAAAAGACATTTGATCACGCATTTGATTAATGGCATGGACTGCGTTTCGAAGCAACAAGTGCTAGTGCAAATTTCCCATGGCAATAGTCTGGGGTCAGCCTTGGACAATTATTTTCAACAGCAAAGACAACAAAATGCTTCATATTCGGCATCGGCAAATGTTGCCACAATGTCTTTGATACGACAAAAACAACGATCGCAAATGTTGTCGCCATCACCTGTAGCAGGGCGTTGGCCTACCGTAATGCGTAGTGCTACTGTGTTGATAGAACCGTCGCCACAGCAGCACCAGCAACCGTTGGGAGTAGTGCCACAGCAATCGCCGCAGCAAAATGCTGTTGGTCTATTGTAGATCCAAAATTAAAAAGATTCAAATTAATATTAAATATTTTTTGAAACAACAAATACATGACAAAAAGAATTTATATTAACATAACTTTTGGTACTGAACCAAAAAGGTAATTACACCAACAAGGATTAATTAACTTCATTATTGTGGCGGGCATATCGCCGAAATGGCTTAAAAACGGGACTAAAAAAATCCTTGGGTGTTGTAAAAAACACCAAAAAATTAAGCTAAAATTAGTTTATCTGGTTTCGAAAAATATGTGTATTTGGAATCTTGATTATATAATTTTGGTAGAGCATATTTGGAACAATATGTGGTGAAAAAATTCATCTTCTACATTTTCATTTTTTGTGTGCTTCCTAAAATTTATGGGGATGTTATTTTTAGTAAAAACGCAGCCTGATTGGACCACGGGAATGACAAAAAAAAATTGTAGATTCTATCAATTTGTAATAGATTGCATAAGATTTACTGTAAGGCAGCATAGCATCATAGTGCAGGGCAACAATAGTTCGGCTAACTTTAATGGGCCGGGAGTATTTTGGCCCCCGCGTTTCGGCACAAGCAAGAAAAAAACAGAGAAACCAAATTTTTTTTAATTATTAGGACCCTCAAGCCTAAGCAAGCTTAGAGATTAAGTTGGCTATAGACAGTTGGCTTACCTGTACTTTCAAAATATTTTGCAAACCTTTTTCAAAATTTTTAATAACTAGTATCAAATTTCACAACAAAAAAATTTTTTTCAAAATCTGTTGCTAAGCTATTCGGCATCGGAGGACAACAAAATGCGCAATTAAAAATTCAAAAAATCACTTTGCAAAAATAATGATAACTTCCAAAAATATAGAGCGTTCAATCGCCACTGCTACATCAACAGCAACAACAACAACAACAATTCCAAGCATCTCAAACTGCTGCTAGCAGGCACGTGAAGCGAGTGATAGGGGGCGGTGAAATTGAACAAATTAATTGTCTCATTAGCGATATGGGAATTGTGAAGAATACTCTTTCGACAGTTTCTAGCACCCTTTTCGAGTCATATTCTTATTTCATAATAACGTTAAAATTTATGCGCCAGGCTTAGCTCTGCTTGAATGCACTAAACGGAATCAGAAATCCTGGCCTGCAACGGAACTCCAGGCAGACCAAAAAATATGTATTTCTAAATTGCTAGCGATGCTGATAGGAGAGCCGAAAAAAAAAACCGAAATTCAAAAACCGCCTGTTAACAGAATTAATCCAAAATTGACCAATTTGCATGTTTAATTTTGAAAATTCTAAGTGAATAGGGGTCCCATGGTATCGGTAGGCGCCTTCGGCTTAATTTTTGAATTAAATTGACGCAAAATATTAAATATTGTTTACTTTTCTGTTAAAAATTGAATAATAAATAGTTTATTATATGAAGAAAATTTGGAAAACAACATTTGACCAATTTAGCCATTAATTTTGGCATAGCGAATACTGATCAATTCGTACCGCTCAGATATTTTTACTGTATCAAATTGTAATGGTTTCTTGCAATAGATATCCTTTAACTATTTAACCTACCTTTCGCTTTCGGAACCTCCAACGCTGAGCAGTACGAATTGGTTTGTATATAATGGCATGATTTCAAAATTTCATTCAATGGGTTCATGCCATATTTTAGTAGCAAAGAAGTTGGCGATTCATCACCGATAAGCAGTTCAAAATTGCAACAATATGCTGCTTCGTTTGGAAAAGAGCCGCAACAACCACACAATTTGCCTAGCAACATCACAACCACTGCCCTTGGGGTTGGTGATGGTGGCACCGTTTCCCCTGCTGGCCATCAACAGCAATGGCACAATGGCAATGCCATTATGGCAATGCCCATCAGTTTTCAGCAACCGGACAGCGCAACAGAACACATCAATTCTGATGCTGCGGGCCCATCGGCGGCGGGAAGCAGTGATCAGCAGCAGACGGAGCAGCAACAGCAGCAGCGTAACAGTGCCGAGCATTTAGCAGAGAGACAACAAACAAACGCACAAAAGGAAAAGGCAAAATTTTGATAGATGCTTTTTTAAAAAAATAAAATTGCTTTTTATAAAATAATTGTGAACTCAGGTAGTGCTTTTCGGCGCCAGGCCCTCCGTTTCTCCTAAAAAAAATCGAATAATTCCGCGGTTTTGACAAAATTTGCCTGGTATTGATAACTGGAATTAGCAAACAACAATTCCTGTTAACCGATTCGGGATTTTTTTCTGCAAAATCTGTTACCAAAACACATATAAATTTACAAAAATTTCCCCGGCGGCACCTGTCGGCCACCTTCTCTGCCGTTTGGACTTTTGAAACTTTTAAAGAGCAAGACGAAAAAATGCTTTCGATGCCGTAAATATTCTGAAAAATTGCTGGCAATGATAAATTGCTGTTTTAACAAAGAACAAAATTTTTTTCTTTATTAAAGCCATTTCTTTAAATAAATTCGAATAAAATGCTATATGGAATCCCTTTTAAAAAGTCTCATATTTTACGCCAATATTTTTAACCAGTGATTTTTTTATTTTGGAAAATTTTCGATAGTACCCCTTGTTAAAATTGTCTTTCTAATAGAATACTTCAAATTTTGATTATTTAATTATTGCAGTTTTTAATTTAAGCTTTGGAAAGCATTTTAAAATTTTTATTACATGTTATTTTTTTAATTCAGAATCTTATTTTAAATTATTATAAAAATTTTAAAATTGTCTTTGATGAATCATTTAAATTTCAGCAAATAACAACAGATGATATCCATATGAAAAATGCAGAAAGAATCGAAGGAGTCGTTTTAAAAGCAGTCATTAAAAGTGTGGACATAATAAAGAAGTTACTGGACAACGGTCCCTTCTTCAAACTGCCGGATGTCATTACCAATTTCTCGGCGACCCCGCAGAATGCGGATCCGTTTTTAATGACCATTGACATGGCAAAGGAATACCAAGACAAAACGCCACAATTTGTGCTCGAAGGAATGAGAACGTTTGGCCTATATGAGGTGCAAATTGACCAAATCCTTGGTGAGATTGGTGCGGAGATTGGCCAATTTGAGGATTATATGCGGATTCGAAACAACCGAGCAGCGGACCAACAAAGTGCCAAGAAAATGAGCTTTTTGTTGGCATTTGGTCGACTTTATCACAAATTGTTCAATTTGTTGAGAACAACCATTTTGACAGAGGGGCCAACTGCAGCGAGCAACAATTTCCAAATGCTACACAAATGGACCGAAATAATGGATAAAGGGCTTCGACAAAAGTTGGAACAGTTGGAAGAAGAATCCGGCAACGAACAAGTAGGGGAATTTTAGCTTCAGAATTGAGTAAAACCTGGCCTAAGCCAGACTTCCGGTACACTGTATTTAAAATGGTATTTTGAAAAGTTGAGTTTTCGACCGAATTAAGTGTGTTGTGTATCGTACAGTCGAATTCGAAGTCTTACAAGACAAACATATTCGAAATTTTAAAAACGAAAATCAAAATTGAAAATATTAACAAATGTATGCTCATTATTAGGGCTGGCAATTTTATGCACAAAAAGTGGCCAAAATATGCACATAAATATGCAAATAAAACAGTGAAATATGCACTAAATATGCATAAAAATCGTAAAATATGCACTAAAATCGTAAAATTATGCACAAAAATATTGAAAATTAGGGGTGTAAATTATTAAAAAAAAATTTATTCCCCATAATTTTACACCAGAAAATTTGCACCTTTTCAGCCAATTTTTAGTCAAAATCGCATAGAAAAGATATAAAAGTAAGCAAATATTTTTTTGAGAATTAAATTTTGAACAAAAAATTTAAATTTTAGGTAGCAAACTTTTTGAGAAATCTCCATTCCTAGGGGTATACTTTTTTGAAAAAAGCCTAAAAAGGCACAAAAACTCAAAATATTTATCAAAAATGGAGAAATATGCATGAAATATGCATAAAAACCCAAAATATGCAAATATGAATAAAAGTCCCCACTTTTATAAGCAAAAGACGAAAATAAGATGTTTTTCCTACTATTAGACCGAGTAGAATCCAGGAAAAAAAATATGCATTTGCATAAAATTGGCATCCCTATTGATAACAAATTGTGACAAAAAACTCTCATTTGGTATGGTTTTAAGTGAATGGGTTACGGTGGTTGACGAAACGATCAGTGAGGAATTGCCATGTAACTGATAAAAGTTTTGGTGGTTATGGATGAATTATTATGATTCCGTTTAAACAATAATACCTTGTGCTTTTTAAAGGCCTTTAAATGGTGCACACATTTGTTTCGGCTCGAAGACACAATTGAAGCAGCAAAATTGGCCCTTTTGGTTGCATTTCCGCCGAATTCATTAAATGAATGGCACGCAAAAGGTGGAACATGGAAAACGCTAAAAGAAATGTTGAACCGATTGAAACTAGACGAATTTTTGGCCTATTATGACGACAATGCATCAATTGGAAATGGCAGTTACATTGAACAAATTCATGGACAGAATGGTAAGAGATCATTTGAACTTTGTAATAAATAATTAATAATACAAATTGACTGATTTTCTCACATACAAATTTATGATTTGGAAGTCGGGCTACAAAAAACCGGGACATCGACCCGGAATAATGCCTGAATCCCGGATAATTGGGTCCCCTTTTCCGGTTCCATTTATTACTAGGCAACCGTTTTGAGGCAAATACCATTTTTTTCTGCGCACTAGTTCCGATATATTAGGCATAAATAACGCATTTTCACTTGGTTTGAAGCTTCTACGATGACTTTTATAATGCATTTTTGGCATTTTTGGGTGAATTTTTTCTAAATTTTGAGAAGTTTTTTAAGAAAAAGGCAAAAAAAATGAAAAATAGACTCTAAAAATTGACTTTTAAAATTTTGTAAAATAAACCCTGGAAAAAATTTTCAAAAAATTGCCCCTAAAAATTTATTTTTTAACCAAAATTTTGATTCTCAAAAAAATGTTTGCTTTATTTTTAAAATATTAAATTTATTTCGCTTGTCTTCTGTGATAGGGAAAAGAATGTTTTTCTTTATGATTTAAAAAAAATTGCTTTAAATATTTTTTGGCTTTAAACGGCAGGAAAAAATGTGCGTTCAAAAATTTTAAGTGCCTATTTTCATGCATTTTTTGGATTTTTTTGGACGTGACGTATTATAGTGTCTTTTTCACGATTTTTGGTGCCTTTTTTTGCGGTCTCTATTTATTACTAAGAGAAAAATAAGGAAGTCTTGGTCCTGGTCCCGGTAGAATCAGAAGTGGTCGGGATCACAAGGCTTTTTATTGTTGTTTGTTTTTTTTTTTTACTTCAATCCAACGTGACTTAGTTGTTTAAGCACTGTTTTTTTCATTTCCTGCACAAGTTTAAGTCTCACAATGCATGAATTAAATTAGTAATCAAAATCTTAAAAATTTTATTCAAATTAAGAATCCTTGAATTTTTACAAGAATTTTCACCTTTATCAGTCCACCTATTCAGTTCCTTGTTTTCAAGTAACCGTCTCGAAGATCGTGCTGGCGCGTTTCGTAAAAAGTGCCACTATGGGCGTTTCGTAAAAAGGCCATTTTTAAAAAACTTTCGAACATAATTCATCATAACTTTGCTCAAATGTAACCAAATTAAACAATCTTGTTATGTCCTATAGTTATTTCTTAGCTCTATTAACCATTCAAAATTTCAAAAATCGATTAAGTTTTAAGTAACTTGTAACCACAAAAAGAAAAAAAAATAAAATTTTTTTTTTCTTTCTCAAAACTTAATCAATTTTTTAATTAGGATGGTTAATAGAGCTAACAAATAGCTATCGGACCATAACAATTGTGTTCAATTTGATGGCGTTTAAGCAAAGTTATGACTAATTTCTTTTTGAAAAATTTTTTAAAAATGGCCTTTTTACGAAACACTCATAGTGGCACTTTTTATGATACGCGTCAGCCGCACCCGCCATTTTTACTGAATTTCGTATGATTACTCGAAAGTTCTGGTTTAATACTGAATTGTTTACAATAAACATATGATTCTCAGTTTATTTGCTCTTCTGAAGCGATTCTAGCATTAAAACAAACAAAAATATTTGAAAAAAATTTCAAAAAAAGCAGACTCCACCTCCCGTAGTACCGGTCTGGATGCCAGTATTTTCATATATTTTTTAGGTATGTTTAACCAATCTGAGGTACATATTTTGAGCGAATTAATCACCAAAATTGATTCACCATCGGCGAAAAACCAACTAATAAGTGCCACCCCAACATTGAAAACTAAAATGTTTGGCTTAGTATACTCGTTGTCAATTTTTCGGCGACTAATTGACGAGTTACAAAATGCCAAATATGACGTCATCGAATTGGGCCAATTGAAGAGCGAAAAAGAAATTGCAATCCAATTTTTGAGCCATTGCGCCACACTGTTGGACACCAAATTTGACAATTTCGAAAAGAAAGTGTTGGACCGAATGGCCGAATTTGACCGAATCAGAAAGGGACAGTAATTAACTGATTAATGACCAAGGGCAAAGCTCATAGGCCGAAGGCCATAGAAAACCAAAAAAATTTTATTAAGTTTTAAAATAGCATTTCTCTTGCATACCGTAACAGTTTTTTGTGTGTTGTGACAATTCATTTTATTAAATGTTAAATTATTGTTCATTTTTCTTGCGCTTAATTTTTTATTTCAAATCGTTCCGTAGTTCTTTTATTACTAATCATTTCAAAACCTAAGGTTTGCTCATTTGGATTATTTGAATAAGGTTCGATCCTTAAAAGTAATAAAAATTTTTATAATTTTTCAAATTCAAAAATTTTTCAATTTTTTTTTTGAAAATTTCCTTAAAAAACTTTTTGAGGTTTCTAAGAAAAACCAAGCTTTTTTTGAAATTTTGTCCCCGGCGTAATTTCGGCCGGCGATATTTCGTTCTGCCACCTATTAAACTCATCCTTGAAGCACCAAAGCCTATCCTTGATAAAGGATTATTCCCATAATTGTCTTTTTATGTAAATAAATCAATGCGGTGCTGGCGCGTTTCTTAAAAAACTACAAATTTTACTGAATTTACGATTTAATCATAACTTTTCTCAGAAATAGCCAAATTAAATAATCTTTACATCTTATGATAGCCCTTGAAATGCTCTATTAAAATGGTCTTCAAAAAAGTTAATTAAACGTTAAAAATTTGCCATTACGCTTGAAAAATGAAGATAATTTTTTGAAATTTTATAAGTGGATGGACCAATCAAGAGCAGAGGTAGCATGCAAAAAATTTTTTAGAACAAGACAATCACAGGTCAAAAAATAAGATGTTTTGTTAAAAACGCTGTTTAAAAGCTTTAAAATTTCATTTTATTCAACTAAATCAAGCCTTAACAAAATATTTCTCTTCGCCAACAATTCACTGAGCAATTATTCTGGCTTTGAAATGAGAAATTAAATTTTTTTTCGAAAAGGAAGGGTGGCAGTGCCGAAAGGCACCGTGGGAAAAAATTTGAAAATTTGAGTATTATTTTGGTAATAAATCTTGATAAAAAAAATGACCAATTTTGATGATTTTTAACATAAATTTTGAGAAAACCTACACGCGCGTGGCGTCCTGTGGTGCCGATAGGCGCCACCGGTCGGGGGAAAATTTAAAATTTATGGCAGATTTATTAACAAATTTTCCCCATAAATGGTCATTTTCGTGTTTTATTTTGAAAAATTACCAAAGGAATCAATTGTCCGCTGGTGGCGACAGGCGCCGCCGGGAAAAATTTTAAAAATATTAAAAAAATCGCTTCAAAAATTGTAAAAAACATTTTCTTCTTTTTTTCCTCAGAGTAAGAAATAAGACCAAAATAAGACCAGAGAGCTGAAATACGACTAAATCTTTAAAATACGACTTAATGCGACCTCTGATCAATCATCACAATTGTTTAATTTGGTTGCTTCAGCAAAAAATTAGACTAAATTGATTCGAAAATTCACTAAAAATTGCAGTTTTTAAGAAACGGGCCAGAACAAATCAATGCTACTACTCAGGTAATAATACATATATATATATGATTAAAAACGTGGCAATTTGTTAACATTTTTTCTTGTATTGAATAGGCAATAATGAAAATACAACCTTTTCATAATATCAATTTTATTATAAAAATTTGTTGAATAATTTTACTAATTATTACTTTTTTAAAAATTACTTTTTACCAATACAGAAAATTTAAAATATTATTTTTCTAATAAAATTTAAGTTTTGTATATTTTAAATGAACACAAAAATTTTATTTTTTCTTGTCTCTGCTTTTACCATTGGATGGGCCCCAAATCCGCAAACAAAAAATGCCAAATTTGAGTCCAGCCCACGGTCCGCTTTTTACCCTTATCGAAAATTTCATCCATCGCAACCAAGTGGGCATCAACAACAACAGCAACATGCGCAGGAAGTGGATGATGAACAAGGAATTGATCAGCCAATTATTCAACAAGAACAGCAGCAAATGATCACTGATGACTCAATGGACATTTCATCCGCGGGAACAGCCCCGTCGGCATCACACAGTGTGCAAACGCCAAGCGGTGGCAAAACGCCGACAAAGCGCAAAAGCGGCCAACAGTCGCTGCAGGTTGACGCGCATCAGGCGCAGCGGTCAAGCGAAATGGCAATGTCCAGCAGCAAGGAAAATGAGGACGAAATGGGAGAGCAGGCGCACGAGTTGCTATCGCCAACCAAGAAAGTACGGTTGAACAAGAAGAAGGCATTGAGCACCAGAGTGGGACCATCAACAACCACTGCATCAGCAGAACCTTCAATTGAAAAGGGGAAAACTGCCCAAAGTGTAAGCGTGTGTCGTGGGGGGGAGGGGGGTGTTGCGACTTTTGCGGTTATCGTCCATAATTGGTTTCAAATTTATGTTACATTAATCCCTAATTCCTTAAAAGCTTTAATAGGCTGATACATGAATTTTGTCTTTTAGGGCCTTTGGGAATTAAGGTAATGCCATTTGAAACGGATTATAGACATGGGCGCAAATGTCTTGGCCGCAAAAGTCGTATAACCGTCTGGGGGTGCCAATCTAAATATTTCACTAGACAATCACTTTGACAAATTTTCGATTTTTAATTCCGATTTTCTATTTTTCTCCCAAAATTACGAAAACATACAAACATATATGTAGAAGCGGTCGGCCAGCCGTCCCCGTCCCCTCGTCGTATTAGGCTTGGCTAGAGACCTGACAAAAGGTTCGTTCGGTTTTTTTGGTAAAGTCGAAAAAAATTGAAAAAAGTCGACCGGTCCAGTCTCTAGGCTTGGCCGATTATAGAGCCGATTTATATTCTGTCTCTTAATGTTATAAATACGGAATTTGAATTTCACCGACAGCAGGCATCATCAGTTGATCGGAGTGTCAATTCCGGTCAGATCAAAAGTGATAAACAAAATCCCCGGCCACCTTCGCCAACAAGCCTCATAATGGACCAAAATGAAAAACTTGAAAAGCTTCAACAGCAAGTGGACCAACTGATGGAAATGTATCAACCTGCGCAACCCCAAATGGTCCAGATAATTTTTCATAACACCGTATCGTCCAAAGAAACATTCAATTCATATCAACTAGCAATTTACGCGCAGTGTCGGATCGGCTGCCTTTTCCCGGACCCGGGCCCGGGAAATGTTATTTTCGGGTTGAAAGGTTTTCACAATTATCCAGAAAAATCCGTCCGGGAAATCCTCAAATAAAAACCCTTGCTCCGGACCCGGTTAAATAAGCTTATGTCTTCGTAATTCGATCATTTTTCTTTGCGTCAGCCATATATGAATTCGTTTGCATGTTTTCGCCACCATACTCATCAGTCGAGTATGTGGTTTGGAACAGTGTTGCCGCGGGTCAGGAAAAATTCGGGTTCGGGTTTCGGGTCGGGCACTCCAAAATTTTCGGGTTCGGGTTCCGGGTTTCGGGTCGAGAAAACCCTCGGGTTTCGGGTTTTTGAATAAAAATAAAAATAATGCTAAAACAGGGTTGCCATTGGCTGAGCTCTATTTTAAAGGACCGATAAGGTGATTTTCAAAGGACATAGGGGAATATTTTTCCTATTCATCCATTTTTATTGGTTATTTTATTATAATAAATAATTTAAGCCAGGGGTGGTCACGGACACTAATTTTCATATCCGTGTCCGTTCGTGTCCGTCCGAATTCTCAAAAATCGCTATCCGTATCCGTCCGTATCCGGACAATCCGCGGATATCCGCGGATTTCCGTATCCGTGACCACCCCTGGTTTAAGCATTATAATCATAATTATGATACATTAATTTAACAAATGGCGCTTTTCATCAAGGGGGGAGGCGGTGCCGATAGGCGCCGCCGGGAAAAATTTTGAAAATTTACATGCATTTTGTAACAGATTTTGCACCAAAAAAATAAATTTTTGTGGATTTTTTTTTGATAGATTTTGAGAAAACATAAGCGAATTTGGGGGCCCGGTGGTGCCGATAGGCGCCACCGGGAAACTTTTTTGAAAATGGGGGAATTTATTAACGAATTTTGTGCCAAAAATATTCAATTTTGAGGCTTTATCTTTATTAGAAAATTCTTAGAGCTGGTGGAACGGCGGTGCCGATAGGCGCCGCCTGGGGAATTTGCAAATTTTGGTGTGAATTTGTTAACAGATTTTGACAATAAAATGGTTAATTTTCAAGAATTTCTTGTAAAACTGGGAGTCACCCTGTTCTTACCAGTGCATATTTTTATCGTCTATTCCTCGGGTTGGGAAAAAATTCGGGTTCGGGTTTCGGGTTCGGGTTCCGGGTTTCGGGTCGCGAAAAACCTCGGGTTTCGGGTTTCGGGCGGCAACACTGGTTTGGAACCGAACCGAAAAAGAATTTTTCTGGGTCCCGCGCCGCAAATGTCGCTTCACCGATGAAATCACATGCTTTTGTGTATTTAAAATATTTTAAAATTAAACATTTTAATTTTCGGTTCTGTTTAACCGAAAATTCTTCGGTTTTCGGTTATTGGGTTTAGTTCGGTTAAGCGTAATGGCCGTTTCAGTTTCAAAGAATTTCCAGAAACGGACAAGCCGGACCGCGCAAGCTCGGGCCGGCGCGCGGATCCCTGTCCGGCAATTTTGGCTAAAACTAGGCATATAAGAAGTACCACTTTTATGACCAGGCTTATTGTTAACCTGGAAGGACCCCGGTCCGTTTAATTTAATTTCGGGCACCTGATATTCTAAATAGAAAATCCCAACCGCAAATGCAGCGGAAAACGTTTCACTGTTTTCCAACTAAAATTTCAGCAACCACAACAAATGTCCTTGGTACAGCCACCTGTTCTGGTGCAAGCGCCGCAAGTTGCACCTCCGGCAACTGTGCAACAACAGCCCATCCAATCTTGGCCAAATGCTTCATATTCGGCACCTGCAAATGTTGCCACGATGCCGGTGGGTCAACAACAACAATTGCAACAACAACAACAACAACAATTGTTGTCGTCCAAACAATTGGCTTCGATGGAAAAGAAGCAAACCCAATTGATCATCAACATTTTTGACGGGATGGACCCAATTTTGAAAGAACGATTTTTACAACAACTATCCCAGAACAATACCCACTCAAAGTCCTTGTCAATTTTTCGGTCACGGCCAAGGCGACCACAGCAACACACGCAACAACATCGGCTACAAATGATGCAACAGTTGTTGCAAATAAATACAATGCTTAGCAACCATGCAGCAGCAGCACAACAACAACAACAGCAGCAACTTTTGTCCCCATCATCTTCAAGACGTTCGCCCACTGTTCCATCATTTGCTGCTGTTGTGTTACCGACTCAACTGACACAGCAAATGGGGGACATTGTGCTGGAATCTTCACAACAGCAGGAACAACCAACGCAACTTCAGCAGCAGGTGTTGCTGATAGGCGCCACGGGAAAAATTTTTGAAAATTTTGGGCGTGATTTGCTAACAGATTTGCCTCAAAAGTAATTTTGTTTTGAACTTTTTGCAATTTTTAAGCGTTTTCTACTCCGTTGTCTAAAAATCACCAAAGGCCTCAAAGCCTCATTTTGAAAATTTAGCCTCATCGGCCTCTCCAAAACCCCACAAAAAGGCTAAAGCCTCACATTTGGGAGCCTTGGGTAAATGCCATTTAAATTGCCACCTTAGTGGAGGATGGATTTGTCTCTCACTGTCCTAATTAACCACAATTAACTTAGTCATTTAATCTTGATTAGCTTAAGCAACAGAAACAGCAAAAGAAGCTAAGACATCAAGAACAGCAGAAAGAAATACAACGACAAAAAATGCAACAACTACAATTGCTCAAATCTCCCACAGTGTCTGGAAGGCATGTGGACGCGGGGTCGTCTAGACCAGGGATGGGACGGAATTCCGAATTCAGTAGTGGGTCGGAATTCTGATTTCCGAAATTTTGGGTACCCTTTATTTAATCAAAATCTGTTAACAAATCTCAAAAAATTCCCAAAATTGACTTTTTTGGAACCATTTTCATTTAACAAACATCGTACCTATTTTTATGCAATGTAATTTAACAATTGTTATTGATTAACAAAATTTTTCATAATTTTATTGTTAAGAAAAATTTTAAAAATTTCCGATTTCCGATTTCCGACCATTTTTGGGCTCGGAATACGATTAAAATTAATTCTAGCATGTTATTTTAAATCGAATTCACGCAAATTTGGCAATTAAATGTTGGCAAAAAAGCCAATATTTAAAAAAAATATCACATAACAAAATAGTCATATTAATTCCGGGTTAATTTTATACGCCGAAAGACTTTCAAAGTCATTATTGCCTTTCATTCATTCATCACATGTCTCTCATGTTTAATAGGAGAGCAGTTGGCAATTCATCACCGACAAGCAATTTAGCCTTACTAGAATACTATGTTGCTTTGCATCAAACAGAGTCGTCGCCGCAACAACTACACAATTTGCCTAGCAACACCACAACCACTGCCCTTGGGGGTGGTGATGGTGGCACCGTTTCCCCTGCTGGCCAACAACAGCAATGGCACAATGGCAATGCCATTATGGCATTGCCCATCAGTTTTCAGCAACCGGACACCGCAACAGAACACATCAATTCTGATGCTGCGGGCCCATCGGCGGCGGGAAGCAGTGATCAGCAGCAGACGGAGCAGCAACAGCAGCAGCGTAACAGTGCCGAGCATTTAGCAGAGAGACAACAAACAAACGCACAAAAGGGAAAAGCCATAGTAAACAATATTATAATTATTTAAGTATATTGTGGCAAAACTCCTAGTGCTGGATGCTAGATAGTTTCTCTCTTTCCAATGGCACCGCCTCACTCATTGATCATTTCGATTTTGTGTTGCCGCCGAATGGGTCCCGGGCCCAAGGGAAATGGAGCGGAGGGGTCCGGGAGGCAAACAAAGATATGTGCCAAATGTTGTTGTTAGCGGCACCACCGACTGTTGTTAGGGGAAAAGTCGGAGCTCCCTTAGGCCAATTCCCCAAATTCGAGCCCGCAGGGAGATGGGCTCCCTTTGCTCTTTCTTCGGCGAGTAGTTTCCCCCCCCCCCTACTCTATCTGGATACACCCAAGGGGTGCTGAATCGTTTCCTAAAAACCGCCACCATGGGTGTTTCATAAATCCGCCAGTTTTATCAATTTTTTCGCCAAAAACTCCATAACTTTGTTTAAACTCAACCAAATTGTGCACTCTTTGTGTGGTCCGATAGTTATTGGTTAGCTCTATTAGTTTATCAAATTCAAATTTCAAATGTTTAATAAAAATTTTGCCTTTCGCAATTCGTCTTTTGCATTTTGGACAAAAATCTAACTTAGAGCAAAAAATATAATCAATAACTTTTATAAATTTTTTCCGAAAGAAAAAAGGGCCATAAATTATCAAAATTTCCTTTTTTTGTGTTTATCAATTGCCATTTCAGCAAACTGCCCCCTTCTCAGCAACAGCATCATTTGGTGATAAACAAATGCAAAGTGTAATGACAATTGAAGAGATTGTTTACAGAGCGGTCTTTGCAACAATCAAAGCCATTAAGGCTTCATTATCCGTGTCGGAATCAATTTCAATGAATTGTTCGCTGACTGTTGAGAATATTGGTCCGCTTGTCAATGCCATTGAACGGATAAAAGTTGCTCCGAATATTACAGCACTTTCTGTGCTTAAACGTATGAAAAATTTTTCAAATGAATTGAAAATCCATCAGATCATTTTGGAGATTGGCAGGGAAATTAGCGAATTTGTGAGTTATCATCGGCACAATTCAGCCCATACGCTGAACACAGAAGCAGACAAAAAAAGTGCCAAAGAAATGTCCGTTTTGTTGGCATTCTGTCGCATGTACCGCAAATTGTTCAAATTGTTGAGAACGAAAGATGCGAATAAAGAGCTAAATGCAAGGACTAGAAATTCTGATCAGTTGTACAAATGGGTTGAACAGATGGAGTCCGAACTTCGACAAAAATTGGAACAATCTGAAATGGAGCTTGGCAGCAAACAAGTGGGGGAAAAGACCACATTTTTAAGACCACATTTTTATCCTGTTTTTCAGGCCTTTCTTTTTTTACTAAACCCCGACAATTTTTCAGTTCAGATTTCACTCTTAAAATTCTTTTAATCCTTATGGAAGGTCCTGTTTCGGCGTATCGTCAAAATTTTTTACAAAATGCACTAAGGCTGTGAAACTGCGAACCGGCCCGCATTGGTGCAGGGCAGTTTTTGTGCGCGTGCGAATCTTAGTATCATTCGATAGCACTTGGTAAGTTCCATTAGCATGCAAAATTTTTAAAAAATTTTGCCAAACTAATAAAAGTTGTGTTCAAAAAGTTCGAAAAAATCGACCCAACCAATCACTTTTTATGAGTTGTTAAGTTTTTATATTTTGCATTTACATAGTGAACTTGTGACTATCGAATGATACCAATAATGTTTGATTTGGTTAACAAATAAAAAAACCAGTCGCACTCGCACGAAACGGCCCGCACAAAAAGAGCCCCCACCCGTGAAAATGATATCCTAAAAATACAATTAGATGTATAAATTTTTTCTTATAAATTATTATTAAAATCGTTATTAGCCCTTAAGTTTTAACTTCTTTTTTTATGGTCCTTATCTTAACCCTATTTATTTTGAGGATTTTTATGACCAAAAAAGCAATCATTCCTATACTTAACCAAATTAAGTTCTTATACTTTTAAAGGCCTTTAACTTGAAATGGTGTACAAATTTGTTTCGGCTTGAAGACACAATTGAAGCGGCAAAATTGGCCGTTTTGGTTGCATTTTTACCAAAATCACTGAATGAATGGAGTAAAAAAGGCGGCAATTGGAAAACGCTAAATGAAATATTTACTCCACCAAAATTGGACGAATTTTTGACCTATTTTAAGGACAGAGCATCAATTGAAAAAGGCACTTATATGGTGCTAATTCAAAAATACACTGAAAATAGACTAAAGAATGGTAAATGATTTTATTTTAATAATTTTTCAATATTGATTAATTTGTTAATTAATATTTTAATTAGTTTAACAATGTTAATAGCATTTCTGTATGGTTTTTAGTCTATATAAAATCTAGGTTTTGGTCGAGAATAACTCCATAATTGGCCATTTTTTGCCATTTTTTGCATTTTTTTGGGAAATTACCTTAAAAAGGCAATCATAGAACAAGTAAATTTGGAGAGTGAGGGTTTGAATTAGGGTTAATCCCCGACCCTTCGGGGAGAGAAAAGTCGGGGATCGTGGAGGAAATTCCCTGAAGAAATTTGTCGGGGAAAACTTTAGAAATTTAAAAAATATCAGCGAGGAAATTTTCATAAAAAGTCGAAAAAAGTAAAAGAACTAGAACAAAAAATTAAAAACTCATTTAAAGTCACTCTTATCCTATTTCAAGTGCAATTGACGACTTTCGTAATTCCCCGAATCGGGTCGAGGATTAACCTTATTGAATGAAATTTTGAATTGTCAATTATGACGCTTTTACTACATATGTTTTCGATAATCGCGAAGAAAATTTGTGTAACTTAAATTTAACAAATGAAAAAGGTTTGCTCAGATTTATGGAAAATTTTGTGGATGCGACAATAGCCTCGTTCACATATTCTTATATAGAACATTATTTACATTCTCCCTTCAAATATGACAACAATTAAATAAAAATTCACCATTTTTTAGTTCGGTTTAGCAAATCTGAGGTACATATTTTGAGCGAATTGGTCACCAAAATTGATTCATCATCAGGGGAGAAGCAGCCGTACGCTGATCAGACATTGCAAATAAATACGTTTAATTTGCCCAAAGCATTGGCAACTTTTCGGCGACTAATTGCCGAATTTCAAAATGCCAAATATGACGTCATCAATTTGGTCCATTTGAAAAGCGAAAAAGAAAATGCAACCCAATTTTTGGGGCATTGCGTCGAAGTGTTAGACATAAAATTTGACAATTTTAAAGAAGAATGTGTTGGACCGAATTGCCGAATTAGACCGAATCAGAAAGGGGCAGTGATTAACTGATTAATGACCAAGGGTAAAGCTCATAGGCCATTGAAAATTTGTTTGGCTTTTAGAAATTTTGATGAAAAAATGGCTTTTTAAAGTGGATTAAAACTTGTCAGAACTAAGGAATTTTTTTTTCTTTTTAAATCAAAATCTTTTTTGCTTTCTCCCAAATGTTACTTCAAAGCTTGTGATGTATTGCAAAGATGAACAAAGAATTTATGTATAACTAAAAAAAATAATTTGCAAATGATTATTCCAACTAATTAAGTATAATTAGAGAATTTCGAAGGTGTCGTCGGGCTTCATTTTAAATTAATTTCCAAAATTTGATGGTGATCTCGATTTTCTCAGTGTAGGATTTTTCGGCTCTCTTTGCTCAAGCTGATACGTCAAATCCAATTTAGAAAATTTAAAAAAAATTCTTGATTATTGATAAAATAATGGTTTAAAAAATTTTATATCATAATAATGCCAATATTTTTTTTTGTCAAATTATTAGCGTCCAAAGTCCAACAATTTTGTGAAGCCATCAATTACTGAAAATATGTTTTCGGCATTTTCCTCCTTTGTGATTCTGCTCAATTATCACCATCGGCGGTAGGCCCTTCCGTACAAAGAACCGAATTGACGTCCAAAATTACAATTTGCGGGCAATCCGCACCATTCACTGAAATGCCAGCAGCAGAAAAGGATTGGCCCGGATACAAGTGCACATTGGAGGACAAAGTGAACACATGCTGCTGATCACCAGTGCCATCGGTGACAGGGACAATGCCCCAATGATTTGCCAAAGTCGACTGAAACAAAAGCCATCATCAACAAATTGTTGGAGATAAATTTGAACAAGTCCATGATTTTTTGTCTATGATTTCCATCAATTATATCTATGACTTTTGGTTCAGTAAAAATAGGTTTATTCACAAATCAAAGAAGAAAAGATTAATTATTTTTTATCAATCAACAAAAAAAATTCTGATTTTCCAATATCAATAAATTATTTTTTTTACAAATATGATTAAGATTTTGGCAATATTAAATTCCAAATTTTGACCCATTTAAACTAATTACCAAAAAAATGACTCACCGTTTTTGGAAGTTGAACTCGGAATTTAACTTGGCACACCAACTTAAAGCAATTGTTGGTGAACTCCAACGTGTAATTACGGCTTTTTTCTGTGCTGTTAGTCAATTTTAGGTGGACAATGACTTGAGAGACGGCGGACATTTTTAAACAAAAATAAATGCTAATTTTGCTATAAATACTAGTAAATTAGTATTTCGTTTATTTATATATAAAAGATGAAAATGATTAAAATTAACAATATTAGTAATATAACAAAATAAAATAATTAACATAAGAAAACTATAATTAATGAATTTTATTTTGCTAAGAATAAATTTGAAATGGCAAAAGTTAATTAAATATAATTATTACTTAATGATTAATCTTTAAAATAAATAAATTTTTGTTATAAAAACAAAATGATGACAAATGTTTTTAAATGCGGGAAAAGTGAGTGGAGAAAGGGGCATGAAAAGTTGTTCTGCTGCTGTTCCTTTTATTCACAAATTAAGGGTGAATCACCACACTCCTCCATCGATTTTGTTGCAGATATTTTTGTTTGAATGTATTTTTCCTTTGGGCTCGTCCAAAGACCGCTTTTTCCGTTTTATAGTATTGCGAAAAATGAGTGAACCTTCGGGCACACTCAATTCACAGTTTTAGATGATTCAGTACCCACAGCGGGAAAATTATTTATTTTTAAATTCTAAGGAAAATAAGAATATTAAAATTCAAATACTAAAGGCTAATTTTCATTTTC
Source organism: Heterodera filipjevi (assembly GCA_039877585.1). Classification (NCBI taxonomy): domain Eukaryota; kingdom Metazoa; phylum Nematoda; class Chromadorea; order Rhabditida; family Heteroderidae; genus Heterodera; species Heterodera filipjevi. Next base: position 4,291,606 of record JBDPZO010000005.1, on the reverse strand, counting down.
ATTTAAATTTTATCAAATTTGATCATGACGAAAATTCGAAGAAAAATTTTCTGTTCATTTATAATAATAATTTTATTGAATAGTATATTCTCTCTCTCTCAATTTCTCGCCTTTCTTTAAGGATTGAGTTTTTAATGTCCGTTTTTTGAAACACTGTCGGCCACATAAAGCGGCGACACTGATGACTTGGGCCGGATAATGTGTTGGGACGGGTCCGGGTTAAGAATATAAAACAACATTTATGGCCAAACCAGAAAAATTCGGTTTTTTTCAGTTTTTTGACCATTACTTTTTTGTACGATTTTTTCCCAGCGGCGCCTGTCGTCACCGCCAGCCAATATTTTCACCATAGGACTCAACTAAAGAATTTTCATGAGATATTGCAGAAAATTTATTGAGATAATCTGAGGTTAATGCCTGACGCCAGTTAAGTTGTTATTAAAATCTTAGGTTAAATGATGCCATATAACAAAACTGAGTTTAGAATCGTGCTCACCATCCTTGAAATCAGTGTTCGGACTTGGGCGTTTTTCTTAAACTCATACTCATACACTCACGTGAGTATGAGATCCGAACACGCTTGAAACCGCTCTATGCCAATTTTCAACCCAAAATAACAAAGTTAAATTAGCGACACCCATTCTTAATGATTGCCTGTTTTTCAGTTTTATTGGAAAATTGAGAATTCACACAAAGAAAATTGAGAAAACAAATGCCAAAGGACCATTGAAATGGCTGCAATTTCCACAATATCACTGCCCAATTCAATCGTCGGCTTCGCTTATATTGAAATTTGGTGGGTCTGATTCATTTGTAATATTTTTTGGTAATACTATACACACCGAGTCAGTTTTGGGCCACTGTACCAGAAAAGTTTTGCGTCTATGGCTCAGTGGTCTTTCAGATTGTAAAAGACATAAGATGGAAGGTCGAATTCGACCAATTTCTAGATGCTAATTTAAAGATGAGATGGAAAAGGGCTAGATAATGGAAGAAAATTGCTCTACTATTTCTTTTTCCTCTAACTTCTTTTAACTCTCTCACAATTCCCTCCTCTCTCCTCTCCCACGCACGCAATGCAGCCCCGATTTTCAACAATTATTTTTGAACATCTTTGCCAATCAAATCACATAATTTTGGTATCATTCGAAAGCTGTCGTAGAAAAAAAGCTTTTTCTAAGCAATTGCCAAGAAAATTGATTCATATGAAAAAAATAATGACTTGTTGAAATCTTGTTATTCAAATAACTCTTCGAAATTACCTATTTTTGCATTTACTCGACCTATCATGGCTACCGGTCCGAGTGCCGAATAGAACAAAAAAAAATTCTGAGTTCCGAATGGCACAAAAAAAACCAAAATGGCTTTTGTTTAAAAAATGAAAACATAAAAGCCTAGACCTAGTCGAGCTTAAGCCTATGCCAAAGTTCAGACCTAAACTAAGCCTTAATTATAGAGTAGTGTCTGTTTAAAAAAAGCATTCGGAACTCGGCCCTTTCGGCACTCGGACATTATTTACACTATTCGGTACTCGGAATTTCGACACTCGGAGCGGAAGCGAAAAAATTACTAAACACATGGAACTCAGCCAAAAAGCATAATGACAATTACATTTTGCTATTTTAAACACAAACTACAGTATTACCTATTATTTTTTTAGCTCAACCTTCATTTTAACTATTGCCATTTTCTTCAATTTCCAACCGCCGTTGACAGAGAAAGATTTCGGTTCTGTTGCACTTGATGAGTCCAATCAAATTTTTATCAGTCCAATCAATCATCTAATCTTCCTTGGGTTTATGGGCCATAACTTTCTTCTTGACTAATGATCCTTCCTTACATTCTTGGTATCATTCGAAAGCTTGAAGTCTCAGAAATGTATTAGCATAGAAAAATTTCCGTCAAAAAAAGTTCAAGGAGAAAAGCGTAAACTAATTTGTTTTTTATTAATATTTTATTTTGTTCGTTTTCTGTATGTTTGAAATTAGTTGTTTACGCTTCTATAAACTTTAAGCTTTCGAATGATACAAATAATGCAGGGATTGATTAATAAAGAAGAAAGTTATGGTCCATGAAACCAAGGATGGTCAGTTGTTTTGGACTCATAAACTCTGATTGGGATCATTTTGGACTCATAAAAATCGATTGGGCTCATAATGTGCAATAGATCCGAAATGTCAGCCGATAGCCAAGCCTTGTGCAAATGGCTGCACATGTCACTCGCAGATGGTCAACCGAACTGCTCAGATTGGGTTTTAGAAGAGACATATTCCTAATTGACGCACTCAAAACGGTCAAATTCCATGATAATTTTGGACCAATTTCATATCATTTTTTTTAGACATTTTTGAGTGCCATAACTTCTGTTAGTTTTATCATTCTTTTGGATTGGCTTCATTAGCTTAGTCCATTTGAATGGGTCAATTCACTGACGCGTGAACAATTGAAATGCCAAAGAATTGAAAATGATGCTGATGGTCGGTGGCTAATCGAACGGAGTTCAATTGACAAAAGTGCGGAACAATGGGCCAAATGGGAAAAGAAGCAATGAATTTTGGGGAATATGATCGTTGGAAAGTGCTTAGATTGCGTTAATTTTGAATGTCCATTTTGAAAATTTTGAAGAGTGGTGAAATTTTCTCAAAGATTAAAAAGTTGAAAAATAGTAAAAAAAAAAAATTTGTAATATTTTCTTTCGTCTTTGGACATTACACTAAAAAGTGCAAAAATTAAAATAATAGATTTTTTCGCCTCCCCACGTTTCGTCGACTCCACGTTTCGTCGACCCAGCCAAAAAGTCACGTTTCGTCGACTCAGCTAAAAATCCACGTTTCGCCGACTCCACGTTTCGTCGACTCCGTCAAAAATTCACTTCTCGTCGACTCAGTCAAACATTATTTTGAAAAGCCATTTTCATTTTTTCTGGCTACAAAACCTAATCATACCTATTTCGAACATTGAACACTCGGACGTAGTAAATTTATGTAGTTCAGAACTAATTACTAGTTTTTATTTCTTTATTTTTAATTCACATATCAAATCATATGTAGGTATCAGTTTTCAGCAAATAATGAAATCAATTCTAATTAAAATGAACTACCAAGACGGAAAGCGCCAGCAATTATTAGGCGGTGAGTTTTTTCTATTTGTCCCCATTTTATTTTCATTTTCTAGGCAAAAGCGTAAAGTTTTTAGTGCGCTGGACAGTGTTGACATTTTGAATGTGTGCTGCCCGAAGTGTTGCTCATGAAGGAGGGCGAGACTTTTGATGTCGAGACCAGAGTGCACTGTAAAGGAGGGCCGCATGTGGTGTTAGTATTTGCGCACCAAAAGGTTGGTCGGTAGTAGTGGGGCTGCCCCCCCCCCAGTTTTGAAAAAATGTTCCCGGGGGTTTTCGGGGCTGCTGAACAGGATTATATTATACAGTTTGACTAATTCCGGTGCTTTTCAGTTTTGTGACCCCCCCCCCCCCTCTTCTTGAAATTTAAAATCAAATATCCCTCATTGGGTTTTTGGACTACCATCGATTCGGTCCCCTTTTTGAAACTCTAAATCGAATGGAAACGAGGGGGAACATTAAATATGTGTTCAGATTGTTGGGTTTTTTGGGCCTTACGGAAGATGCGTTCAAGGATTTCTCAAAATCAGGTTCGGAATTTCGGATTCTGCAGAAGGGGGAAATGACATTACTGAAATAAGGAGTTTTTGGTAACTTCTTAACTATAAAAAAACTTTGACATATGCCCGACAATTATAATTTTTCTTTTAAGCAAGGACAAAAAGGCGTTGAAATTCTCGAAGTGTATTGGAAAACACACGTGGGCCAAGCGAAAGCGAGACAATTACACTTAACCACACCAACCCAATTTTGAATTCAATCGCTGTCCGCCATCGTCTCCATCGGTGTTAACCACCTTCGTGCCGGCGCTGGGAATAATAATTGATACATTTTTTTTCTTATCATTTTTGTGTTTATTAGCTTTTTGTTACATAAATTGTTTAAAAAATAAATAGCTTTATTTTTTGTCATTTTTTTAAATGAATTAACTCCAATGTGAGTGCCTAGGAAGAAAAACCCTAGTTTTCTTGCTGGGCGGACGAATCGCCGTTTTTGGCTGGGCGGACGAATCGCATCCGGACGGATCGTCATGGCGCCCTTTTTTCTTGTTTAGTGAATTAAAATTTGGACCGGATTTTTGTGAATAATGTCCTACAAAATCGAAACAATGTAGTTGAAAAATTGTGGGTTTTGGATGAATCGACGAAACATGGGGTCGACGAAACGTGGAATCGACGAAACGTGGATTTGTGACTGATTCGACGAAACGTGGTTTTTTGGCTGAGTCGACGAAACATGGAGTCGACGAAATGTGGGTGCGCCGATTTTTTGTTTGTTTGATTTAACAACTAACTAAAAAGTCATTTTATAAATTTTACTAGATTTAAATATAAATTTTAAATATTAATTTCGAAAAAACTTCTTTACAACCGTTAAAATTTAAAATTTAAAATATAGATATTGAGTTGAGAAAATTATAATTTTAAATTCTCTGAAAAAAACATTATTTTAAACTTAATTTCATTTATAAATGGGTAATATTTAGAGCTCGACTAAAAAGGCATCAAAAATTCCGAAAAAGGCACTATAATAGGCACCAAAAAATTGAAAAAAAGGCATTAAAAGGCACGAAAATCCCGAAAAAGGCATGAAAATAGGCACTTAAAATTTTTGAATGCACACTTTTCCTGCCGTTTAAAAGCCTAAAAAAAAATTTAAAGCAAATTTTTAGTAAAAATCATAAAGAAAAAATTCTTCTCCCTATCATAGAAGACAAGCGAAATAATTTTAATATTTAAAAAATAAAGCAAAAAAATTTTTTGAGAATCAAAATTTTGGATCAAAAATATCTTTTAGGGGCAATTTTTTGAAAAATTTTTCTATTCTTAGGGGTGTACTTTTTCAAAATTTTAAAGGTCAATTTTTAGGGGTCTATTTTTCATTTTTATGGTATTTTGCTTATGAAATTTCTCAGAATTATGAAAAAATCCACCCAAAAACGCCAAAAAAAGGCACTAAAATGGCAAAATGCCAAAAAAGGCATTTAAGGCACGAAAATCCCGAAAAAGGCAAAAAAAGCAGGGTTACCCTTTGTACTTATTTTTAAGTATTGTACTTATTTTGAGGGTGCAAAACTTATAAATTTAAAATGTACTTATTTGTAAGTATTGTACTTATTTGAGCTCAATGTACTTATTTTTGGGACTCAAAAGAAAATTTCGATTTTTATAACAATATTTGAAAGAAAATTATTTCTTGAAGCGAATTTTATAAGAAAATCTTAACAATTTTCGCCAAAATATTCAAATTTTTCTCCGGCTCTTAGATTATTTACGTTAATGGCTCCACCAAAGCGCAAATAAATTTCACGCTGATTATGAGCGTGAATTTCAAGGCATAAAAGGGAATATTTTTAAAAATTTTTCCGGCGGCACCTATCGACACCGCCGGACATTCAATCCTATTGAAATCACAAATTGATTATTTTTGGGGGAAATTCTGTTAAGAAATCGGCCATAAATTTTCAGAATTTCCCCGGTGGCGCCTATCGGCACCACCGAACCCCCACTTGCGTAGGTTTTCTCAAAATTTATTTTAAAAATTCTCAAAAATTGGTCATTTTTTAACAAGATTTGTTACCAAAAAAACTCAAATTTTCAAAATTTTTCCCGGCGGTGCCTATCGGCACCGCCAATTCTTTCTTTTTCAAAATTAAAACTGCATTTCTCATTTCAAAGCCAAAATTGCTCAAAAAAATTGTTGGAGGAGAAAATATGCCCCGGTTACTGATTTTGATGAAATAAAAAGCAAGATAAAGCTTCAAAACAACGTTTTCAAAAAATGTACTTATTTTTGACCCCTAAAACTTATTTTTGACCAGCAATGTACTTATTTCGGGAAATTTTCAAGGGTAACCCTGAAAAAAAGGCATTATAAAAGTCATCGTAGAAGCCTCAGACCAAATGGAAAATGCGTTATTTATGCCTAATATATCGAAACTAGTGCGCAAAAAAAAAGGCATATGCCTCAAAAGTCGAGCTCTAGTAATATTGTGAAATAGTGACAATATGTATGTAAAGCAAATTTCACAATTTAAAGTATTACCAAAATTTGGTACCTCGCTTCAGCAAAGTTCATTGGTCGGGTATCCTTCGGAGTGCCTCAAATGTGGACCAGCCTTAGAATTTTTTTCAAACTGAATTTATTCCAAATTTTTGAAAACCTAAGTCTTGTTATTTTGTAAACCTAAACACTCGTTTTTGATTCAGAAACATGTAAATTTTTGAAAATTTAAGCTTGAGTGTTCAGAAAATAGGCTTAGGTTTTCAAAATATTTAGAATAAACTGGTCCGCATTGAGGGGTACACCCGTATCCTTCCCCCCATCATCTTTAAATGTATACATTAGCATCTTTTCTTATTTTAACACGTATCACAATTTTCATATCTGCTGTTGTTGTTGTGTTGCTGTTGTTTTGCTGTCATTTCATTCACTTTTCTCCTCCGCTTTTGTGTAAAAATTTCTTCTTCGTAAAAGCATAAATATTTATTTCATCCATTGACAATATTTGTTGACCCATTCATTCATTGACAATCTTTTAAGAATAGAATTCTATTTTTTGAATAATAAACCCTTTCCTACACCAAAACATTGATCAGCCGCAGTAGGAAATACACAAATTAGAGATGTAAGGTTCACCTCTTTTTTGCGGTCGGTCTCAGTTCGGCGCAGCTCAGTTCGGCGCGGCCGACTTTGAGAAGCCATAACTTTTTTCTAAGTTTTCATGAGCTTTCGAATAATACCTAAATTGTTTAATTTGAACGAAAAATAAAAAAGTTATTGCTAGTTGCGCCGAACTGAGTGGTTCCGCTTTTTTGAGCTCAGAATAGCAAATGTCGGTTTTTTCGGTGTTTTGAATCAGGAATGGCTAACAGATAGAAAAAAATGAACGTTTTAAGTGTTCAATTTAGGGTTGTTGTCAGTTGGTTAGCCATACCTGTTGCTGTATCCGCACTTTCGTCTTTTCATTGCTTTTTAATTCATTTAAATAATGCTAATTTTGCCCTTCGTTTCTGTCAATAGAAAAGAAAACTTATTTTAAAAGCGTTCAATCACGACCATTTATTTATCTGCACTTAATTTTAGCACATAAAACTATAAAATCCTCATTCAATTTTTTGTTCAACAAATGGCTGGCTTGATATTTATTCGAATGAAGATCAACGATTGTCCGTTAATTGCCTTTGTGCGTACAGGTGGGTATTAAACGCAGCACATAAAAGGATGTCATTCCGCTTGCCCGTGCTATTAGTAGGCGTATCATAAAATCTGCCATTTTAGAGTTTCCTACAAAACACTTGATAATTTGGCACTTTGATAATGTAGAGTGCCCGCTTTGAAAACCATCCGTTTGGTTTTTTCTTTAATTTAGGTCAAAATAATTGGTTATATTCTTTATTAGCGACCTCATAAACCCGTCAAATGCATCTTTAGTCTTAAAAACAAAAGGGTCCCCCCTATGGTTTCAAAGCGTGCACTCTACGCTATAAAAGTGCCAATAATTTTGATCAAAAGCACAATAAATAAATAATCTAGGGATTGAGTCCATTGCTCTTACTCTCTATTTGTTAGTTAAATTTTATTATTTAGAAATTTATGACAAAAAAAGTATTTTTTACAACTTTCTTAAAATTTAACTAATTTTTATAAATTAGAGCTTAACCATAGCTATCTGTTTATACTTGGGTTGCAACCCTAGTTTATGCTAAAGTTGTAGGTTGCTTTTGACAAATTATGACGACTTTTTCTCGAAAATTTATATAAACAGTGAGTTTATGAAACGTCTTGAACTTAAATTCACAAATATAAGAAAAAGTCTTTAAAAAACCCGCGTAACTAATTTTCTTTTTTTTTTTTTACCTAAAAAGCCAATCTGAAATGTTTGGTTTTTCACCTTTTGTTCTAGTTCGGGTACGGGGGTTTGAAATGGGCAAAATATACGTCAGATTTGTGATAAGCGATTTAAAAAGGGGATACTAAGATTCAATTAATAAGATTTCCGACTCTTTTTATAATATTTTTAGGCTGCGCTACATCATTCGTCAGCGAAACTTTTGGCAAAAAAGCGAATCTTTTGGGCAACGTTGACTGTTCCGACCGTAAGAAAGTGCATGTGCCTGTGCATGGCGATGGAGGGAAATTGCTTGGATGGTTAGTTTGTTCTTTTTCATTTCAGAGCATATCAAACGTATTGTTTTGTCCGGAATAAGACTCAACCCCCTAAAAATTTGCAAAAATTCTTTCCTCATTTATATTTGAGAAAACGGATAAAGACAGCAGTTTCCCTGGTCGAAAATGTTTTTTTGGGAGGAACGGGGGAGGCGGTATCGGCCCCGTCGGGTAAAATTTTGAAAATCTGGTATTGATTTGTTTTTATGAACAAAAAAGGTTCATTTAGAGGATTTTTGAGATAATATTGAGGAATTCTATAGTGGATCGATCCGACAGTGCCGATAAAAACCATCGGTAATGAAATTTGTAGAAAAAATTCTGTAAAAAATTTTGGTCACAAGCAAAAATACAAAATGACAAAAAAAAATGCTTATATTTTAGGTGCTAAACCCTAAAATATGTAGAAAAATTGCTCTAATTATAAACCCCCCCCCCCCTCCTTTAATAAACAAAAAAACACGAAAATTTTTAAAATTTAGGGGGTCGGGGCCCGATTAACTGATTAGGTATCCATTTCGATAATTGCACACCCCGAACCTGCGTTTGAACTAAAAGTTAATTAGATTTCAACAAATTCACATTTATGCAACAAAATTAATTGAAATGCGCAAAAAAAGTGGCAATGTCTTGTTGAAAATTAATTTATTTTTTCCTTCATTTAAAGGGTCAACAATGTTCGTGTGCAAATCGACGACATCGACTTGACATTTGAGCACCGTTTCGGGGTAATGGCCGATAGTTTGCTAGGCTGGTAAGTTTGGGTGGCATTTTGTTTAAACAAATTTTGGGCTATTATTTTATTAAATGAACTTTGGTAAATACGGATTACAAAATAGTTGCGTAAAAAGACATAGTTACTAAAAATCAGGGGTACGCCTCAAAATGTCGCCGCCGAACCGTCGCCAGACATAACGTCGCCGAAAAAAAAATATTAAAAAATCGTTTTTTCGGTAATCATTGAGTTTACTCGTCCCGATTTTTTTTTTGAAATTCTGGAAACAAGTTTCTAGGGGTATTTCGACGCGCTGAGCGCGAATCCGACCTCCATTTTGACCCATTTCGAACCCCGTACCCCGAAGTCGAACATTTTTCGATTTTTTTTTTTGCAAATTGCGTCGTGTATTGATGCTGTACAACAATGTGAGTAAAGAAAATAGGTTTAAGCAATTGTATGTTCAGTTGTGTGAAATTGTTCGCAAAAAGCGATTACGTCCATAACTTATAATGGTTACTTAAATCTTAACTAAAAGGCTAAAGCCATGACAGCATCAATACATGACACAATTTGCAAAAAAAAAAATCGAAAAATGTTTGAATTCGGGGCTCGAAATGGGTCAAAATGGAGGTCCCTAGAAACTTATTTCCAGAATTTTAGAAAAAAAAAATTCGGGACGAGTAAACTCAATGATTACCGTTTTTTTAAAATTTCTGAAAAACAATGAAAACGTAAAAATTTTCCGTATTTTTTCAAATTTCTTCTAGAAAATTTTTAGGAATTTTAGTAAAAAACTCATGGTTTTTAGCAATTTTTTTCGGGGACGTTTTGTCCCGGCGACGTTTCGTCCTGCTCCCAAAAATTAGTTGTTAAAATAATTGCAAAAAATAAAAATAAATAAAAAAAAAGTTTTCCAAAAAATCCATGAATTACTAAGAAGATTACAATTATTTTATTTAAGGTACTGCGACAAGAAGTTTGACATGCTGTATGTTTAAAAAAAGGAATATTTAATTTCTCTTGTTTTCGCAAATTAACTTTAGTTTCAGTGAAAATAAGCTGTTTTTTTTTGAAAAAAAAGAAAAATTCTTTTTTATTATTATTATTATATACTTTTTTTATTTAATAGCATTGGAATGGATGTGCTGATCGACGTTGGGTTTCTGGTTAGATGTGGCGGCACAGACAGAGCGATTGCCGTCCGCGAGGGACAATGGGCAAAATCGTTGACTGACGAGGAAATTGAGAAAGAGATGGAAGACACTCACTGAATGAATTGATAATTATGTGTTTCATGAATGATCAGAAAGAAAAATTTTTGTGTTGTCAGTTTCATCGTTAATGCATTTATTTTTAATAAAAAAATTTCATAAAATTCATTTTTTAATAATTATGAGAGGTATTTGTCTGTTTAATACAAATTAATAGAGAAAAGCCGAACCGAAAAAAGTATGGGTGTAGCGAAGCGAAAAAAGTATGGGTGTGGGGGTTTTCGGAACGGGCCATTTTGGCGCGGTTTGATATAACTTTTCTCAGAAGCAACCAAACTAAACATTCTTGGTATCATTCGATAGGTCTAGGCAGGTTCTATAAGCTTGCAAAATTTCAAAAAAATTGGTCAAGTTAATAAAAAGTTATGTTCAAAAAAGTTCGGAAATTTAGGTAAAGTCGATTTTTCAGAGTTTATTTGAACATAACTTTTTATTAACTTGATCAATTTTTTTTGAAATTTGGCAAGCTTATAGAACCTGCCTATCCGACTAATCACTTGAAAGCCCGATATCTAACCCAAAAACCATCGGAAAACAGAACGAGCACCGTCTTTACTCTGAGGGCACGACCGAGAATTATTTTGTTATTTGAGACAGAATTAGGTATGCAATAAGAGCCTTGAAGTTACCCAAAAAATGCCATGACAAATTTTTTAAAAGCAAAAAACATGAACGGGAAAAAAGCATGTAAAAATTATTTTAATTATTGTAAAACCTCGCTAGAAAAAAAAAAATTTCAAACTTTAACCCCGTCAATGTCAAGTCTCGATCTCCGCCCCACATTTTTTGCCCCAAAAATATATCCCTCAAAAATGCCGACTTATCCCTGCTTTTCCCCCTTTCTAAAACCAAATATTTCCGACTTTGGTAACAGTGAATTTTTATTAAAATGAACAATAATTTAGACAAATATTCTAATGGCAATTTTTTAAATTAAATTTACTTAATAAGATAATTTTTCCGTACTGAAATGACCCCTACCCCTAAAACCCCTACACCCATACTTTTTTCGCTTTGCCCACACTTATACTTTTTTCGCTTCGCCATAGCACCTAAAAATGAACTAGGGGGTTAGGCTTTCAGAAAACTAACTCTTGAAATTTTAGGCTTCGTTTTTTATCTTTTATTAATTATTTTTGAGATTTTCACTGCCCATTTGATCACTGCCCAAACGAACCACTGACGAAATGATCGGCTACCTGTTGAAGCAAGGTTAGAGTCGCGAAAGAACAATTCATAAGCAGTAGACTATTGAAATTCGGAGTTGAATTTTGGACTTATTTTTTTGCCGTAACTTAAAATTACTATATTGATCGAAATCTGCCACATTTATTTGAATTAAATAAAAAAGAGCAAATAAAAAAATGAAGGGAAGATAATTTATTTAATGATTTTTTAATGTGATTCATTAATTGAATTATTGATATATTTTCCATCATTTAAATAATTTTATTTTTTTTTTCAATGCCACACAATGAAAAAATTTTTTATTACAAATTTTTTTCTATTATTTTACTTAAAATTAATTCATTCCGTCAAATCAAATGAAGGTAAAAAAAATTTACATGAAACAAATTGTAGCAAATTTTTAAGGTTTATTGCCCATCAGCCAAAATTTTGTTTTATTTTTCATCAAAAATTTTTATAAAATGCCAATTTTGGAGGATAACTTTGATCAAACCCAAGAAAAAAACATAATTGCACAGATAACTAATTATTTAAATGATTATTTAAGGATGGAAAATGAAAAATCAGATTATGCAAATCCAATTAATCCAGAAAAACTTGTTAGAATTATTGTGTTATTGGTGAACAAAGCGGGAGAACAATGCAAAAAATTGCAGAAAAAGCTATCAAAAAAATTTCTTGGAAAAATTACGGCAAACATTTTTAAACCATTTAAAAGGGGAGAAGAAAAAAATTCAAAAAATGAAAGTGATAAAAATGGAAATGATGCCAATTATTTGTTGTGCATTTTTCACTTAATGTGCACATTTTCAGTTGAACTGATTAAAGAAATTGAAAATGACCAAAGAAGCGGAATAGATGGAATTGAATTAAGACAAATAAAAAAAATATATTTGTATTTATATGAAAATTCGTCGAAAAAAATTGAAAGCGGATTTAAAATGAACTTGGATGCCGAAAAACATTTTTTAAATTTAATTAGGAATAGCTCTGATTTAAAAGAGGAAAGTGAGATAAAAAATGATAACAATGGTATTTCTTTTTCATTATTTGTTATATTCAAAAAAAGATTAAACATTTATTTTTATTTTATAATTTTTTATTTAGAAGAAAATTTGACAGTGGAAAATTCAATTGACACGATTTCAAAATTAACAGAAAAAATTGACAAAAACCCAACAAGTGTTAGTCCAAAAGAAATTGCAAATGCGGATAACAAAATCACAAAATTTGCAAAGAAAAGCTTTGCAAATTTAAATATTAAGGAAATTAAGAAGTTTTTGGCATTGAAATGGTTCGCCAAAATATTTGTTTATTTTAAAAAAGGAAAATTAATTATTTTTGCCGATTTAATAAAGCTGAAGAAAATTTTATTAATGACGATCAGAAATGACAAATCCTCCGAAACACAAAAAAAGGTTATGAAAACATAAAAATAAATTTCCAAAATTTTTTAAACAGAAATTTTTTTTTAAAATTTTGATTGGTTTTAGTATTTTTTATTTATTATTGTTTTTATATGAATAATTATAATTTTGTATTTTACTAAAAAGGATTTTATAAACATTTAACTAAATTGAAATAAGTTTTAGATAATTAATTTGTCCGACAATGTGCTGTTGGCGATTTCTTCAAATGTCAATTTTCAAAAACGTTTAAATGTATTACTAAAAAAACTAAAATATGATGACAAATACAATAACAAAATCATAAAAAGCCCGTATATTTACATGAGCAAAATGATTGAAATGCGAAGTTATTTTTATTTTAATATTTAATTATTAAAAAAAAAACTTCTTGGATTTTCAATAATTATTTTTTAGCTGACAGCAAAATTGGACACCGAGCCAAACGCCAAATTGGCTCAGATATCGTCGCCTTTGTCGGATACTGCGCCTTTTATTTTGGCCTAGCCGTTCTGTTCATCGGGGCACCAATTGTGGCTGCCATTTTTCTAACCCCCGCGCTGTTGGCATTGTTCTTCATCACCGGATGGATTGGCGTTCCAGCAGCAAAAGTCTTTTTTGAAAACTGTGTTTTTGGATTCGGATAATTGATCATTTTTAATAAATCTTTTATCATTATGGTGTTTTTAAACATTTGTTTTTTTTAATTTATTTTTTAGGCACTTGATTTAGCCCTAGACGCATCGAAATTGTTAAAGTTGTGTGTTTCTTTTCTGAATGTGTCGGTCGGTTTTTTCCTATTTTTGGGTTCGGTTTTTTTTCGGGGTTTAACCGAAAAAAACCGACCGACACATTCAGAAAACCGAAGAAGCCAACCGACATCTATGAAAAAAACGAAAAAAAAAAACCGAATAACGAATTTGTATTTTTTTTTTTACAATTTTGAAGCAAATCTCTTTAATATTTTCCAAATTTTTGGTTTAACTGTTACCAAAATACACCGAAATTTCAAAATTTTCCCCGGCAGCGCCTGTCAGCAGTGCCGCTTTTTTACTGTTTTCTTCGCTTTTTGAACAAAATTTTCAAAACGAGGCTTTTTTTACACCAAATGAGGCGTTTGCCGCTGGGGAAAATTTTGTGTCTTGTTCAATTGTAATTTCGATTTTCTCTTCATACTTTTGGCAGTGCCAAAATATATTTGCCGACAGATTGAGGCCAAAGAATTTCCCCCCGGGAGGCACAAAATCTCATCGGCACTCCCTTCATAATAAAAGCATCTTTTGACCTCCTCTCATTTCTGCTGATGCTGCTGTTGTTGAAGCGAAGCTTCTCCCCCTCCTCATCGTCCCCTCCCCACATAAATTGGATGTGACATTCGGCACAACTTTTCCCCTTGGGCAGGCGGTGCCAAAACCATTTTGTTGACACGAGAAGTGCTAATATTTTTTTTTGTTTTTTTGTAAGATTTTCAATTTAATGTATGTCTTTATTTTGAAAATTATTTTTCCATTATGCCAAATAAAATAAAAAATAAATATATTCTATCTAATTTTATTGAGTTTTCTATAAAATTCTCTGTTTTATTATAAAAAAAAACTCAAAAATTTCTTTCAAATTTTGGCCAACCAACGTCGGTCTCCTAAAAATCTTCCGTCAAATCAATTCATTTTTACAAATTTTAACTTTGGCATTTATCTTGGCACTTTCTTTCTTTCTTTTCGTCCACCTCCATTTTCACTTTTCTTTCAATTTTGCCAATTCGTGTCAAATTTCCCACACTTGGGCCCAACCCAACGAAAACATTTTCTTCAGCAATTTGTCCTCCTCCCTTTTTGTTGTGTCCACCCAACCAACCAACAGCCATCACCTTTTGCTGCTTTTCTTCACATGTAATGGGGGGGATAAATGACCACAATTTAGCGTAAATATTTTATTACGTATAAAAGGGGGCAAAGTGCAAAGATTTTGCACTCAGTCAAACAAAATTTATATAAAAATAAATTTAAAAATATTTTTATTATTATATAAATGTCAAAAATAATTGACCTTATTTCAAAATATCCAAACTATGATGCATTCAGCTTATATGTATGAAAAATAGTCAAAAAAATTCAACATTCTTTTTCTCGGCTTAACCTATTTTCTTTTTTATTATAAACGCAAAAAAAAATGTCTTTCTTGGTAAGGCATAAAAATGCAATAAATTCTATTTTTTTTTTTTCATTTTTCCTATCTTTCCTCTTATTTTTGATGGGAATTTTTCCAAAAATATGAACATTTGAAACTATTTCCATAAATCGCTTAATTTAATTTGTATAATTTTGCTTTTCGCAACCTTTTCAAATTTTACAATTTTCCACTACCATTTGTCCACCATTCCGCTCAATTTGTTGTCATCATCCTCTTCAAAATGCCGTGCCATTGTTCATCATCCCTCGCCCCCGCACCCTCACTCAAAAATCTCCAAAAATATGCTCCTTTTGCAGCCCATCATTCATTCGTAATGTCTTGGAAATTTCGTGCAAATTTTATAAAACTTTTATTGGTTTCTTCCATTTTTGAATTAAATTCCTTAATTCTTTTATTTATATAATTAAATATTTGATATTTATTTGTCAAATATAAAACCAATCTCTTCGCCTTTTAAATTTTTCACGAAATTTATTTAAATACGAATTCTTTATCAATTTCGGTATAGGAACAATATTGCTTTTTTTTCCAAGTTTAGTACATAAATCTGATTATCTATTAAATAAATACTGAAACATTAAGGCAAATTTTCGTAAATTAAATCTCAATTTTCCATACGTCATCCAAGGTGACCGCCTTCATAAAATAATTTCATTCACATCCATTTCTTTCTTCCCCAATTTCACCTTTTTAGTTTATGCTTTTTGGCATATTTCTTTTCAATATAAAACAAAAGGTTTTTCTCCATAAGTTTCATGGGCCATAAATACGTCAATTTTGTAACTTTGTAAGCTTTCATTTTATGTGCTAATATTTAATTCCAAAGGCTTTCAAACATTTATTATTTTCCCCATTTTAAGAAATCTAATTAGTAAAAATAAAGAAATGAAAATTTGTTAATTTATGATAAATGAAAAAGTACTACCAAACCAATCTTTCATATCCTACGTGAATATTATTAATGAAATTAACTGTCTAGTGACCATTTTCCAATTTTTCCTGTACAAAATGTTTTTTTTTAAATGTTAAATTAGCGTCAAATTTCCTTGGCCAAGCATTGGCATAAGTTTTGCCATTTCTTGGCTCTTCTCAAATTTGCACTTACCACCAACAGCGTTGCTTCTGCTTTGGCCCCATCAATTGTTAGGAGCAAGCACATGCCAAGCAGAGCAAAGCTCAAACAACACTTTCCTTTTCCCAATGTCTCATCCCCAATTTTGCCCTCGGGGGACTAATTAATCGTCGTCCCGCCGCTCCGCTTCTCGACTCTCGAAAATGCCGAGAGAACACCCCGCGGAAGCCGAGGCGAGAACAGTGCTGCCTTCTTCTCCACCAACCTTCTCTTGGCACAGTGTGGCGTCAAGCCATCCCCGCGGGGGCACTCTCCCTTTGAAGTTCAACTTTCCTTGACCCTCCCTTGCCATGGGACGTCTACAAATTCAATTCGGGAATTATGGAAAATTGCCAGTTTTCAAAAATTTTGCTTCGAGTGTTTCCGAAAGAGGCCAAATTGGGCTCTTATACCCTTTGATGAAACCCTAACAGATTTGAAAAGTCTAATTCAAATCGAATAAATCAAAAAATCCTGTTTGGCTAGCTACAATTTAAACAAACATTGCCCCTGCCAAAATCTTAGTGTTTTAACTTTTAAATGCAACTTTAATTTTTTCCGAGTTTTGAATCATAAATTTACTTAATGCAAATTCGTTGTTGTAAATCGTTTATTGTCCCACACATTAGTGACCAAGTGGCATGGTTTGCTTTTTTGGCACTTCTAAACTGGGCCCATTTTCTTGACCCCGATTTGTGTTGCCTGCTAATGTTTCCATTCCGCGCCAACTTTTCCACTCCAATGCCCACGGGGGAAAAATCGGTCGGGTGCCCAAGGATTGGCTGGGGGCGCGGAGAAGGGGCTTTGGTTGATGGTTGCTGGACACGCCTTGACGACGGCGGAAAGGTCCTCTGGCCGGCAGCAGAGGGCAACCGACCGACCGCTCGCCGTCAGTGTCGGCAGATGACTTCCGCTCCCGACGGGGGTGGTGGGGGGGGGGCGCTCATTTGCGCTTCTGTCTCTTCTTAACTGATGCCAATTTGGGGCGGACGGATGGTGAGGAGGAGGGAGCATTTTGGCATGAGATAGACGCCGAACATTCAATTTTAACGCAAGAAGGGCAGCTAAGTGATAAAGATTAAAATTACCTGTGGTACATTGGGTGGCTTCCTTTTTTGAATCTTTAGTACCTTTAAATCAGGGCGACTATTTGTCTTTATTTGAGGGGTCGAGTCCTTATAAATTAGAATACGTCTTTATTTATAATAGATCCTTATTTTGTCCTTATTTCCTACTCTGAGGTAAAAAATTTTAGAAAAATGATTATTTTTTACATTTTTTTGAAGCGATTTCGTTATTATTTTAAAATTAACAAATGGGCCATTATTTTCAAAATTTTCTTCGGCGGCGCCTATCGGCACCGCCGACCCTTCCTTTTTTGAAATTAGAAATAAAAACTCTTATTTCAAAGCCTAACAGCTAAAAAAATACAGTCATAGAGAACAAATATTTGAAAACAGTTGATTTTTTGAATATTTTAAAGCTGTGGAAGCGTGTTTTAAAAAATGTTCGTATTTTGACACAAAATTATTTTTTTACCTACGATGTCCTTATTTCGGAAAATTTTCGATGGCATTCCTGCTTTAAATGTTTTTATTTCTCATGTTAATAAGAAAATTAAACGATAAAATAGCTTTAATGTTCACTTTCTTGATGGGTTTTTTCAGAGGAATTAATTAGTTTGTGTTAAAAATAAAACTTACAGAACTAATTTGCATTAGGCTTAATTTATATTCTCGGTCACAAATGAGCAGATTTTTATTATCCGGTTTCACAATAAGCCAACTTTTGTCGGAACATACGCCAAAATTTGATTTTTCAAATATAATTAAATAATTTTCCATTGGGTTTTCTCCTTCCGTTTCCGTTCGTCTTCCCATAATGAACAACAAAAAGAATTATTTTTTTTTCTTTTCATACGAAGGCTTCTCTCATGCATATATACGTACACTACTGTCCTTTCATAACCCCTTTTCTTGGTGTCTGAAACTGACAAAAGCATTGTGCTTCATCTGTCCACCGATGCCAACCCTTCCTCCGCCCCGGGGCGCTGTCCTTCTTACGGATAACACATGTTTTACTCCCCTTTTTTGCTTCATCTCAAAAACAACAATCCCAAATCCATTCCCGGCACACATTTTTCTTCGGCATCCCATTGCCAAAAGGGGGCCGAGAGGAGGAGGGCGGGGGGGGGAAGAGGGAGTATGGGGTGAAAGTCGGCATGAGCTTAAGAAAGGGATGTGCCATGGTGCCCCCCCCCGCGTCGACAATGGCACATCCCCACTCACTCACGCCTCATGTCCGTCGGGCGGTGGGGGGGGGGTGTATATGTGTGGTTATTGGATTAGGTTTTATGTACACATACGTAAAGCAGTAAGTCAGTGCCATTATCCGCCCATCCGATTCTTCAGTTGTGCCGCTTGCTGCCCCCCCCCGGCCCCCTTTTTTGTGCAGTGTCAACAAAATCAGTGGCACGGGCACACAATTTACTAGGTGGACTTTGCCTTGTCACTCTTCTAACGAATTTTTTATTTGCTAAAATTTTTACGTAAACATTTTTTCGCTCCATTTTTTTGTGCCAAATTATAATGTCAGGCGAAAAATTTTTTGTTCGAAGATGGCCATATTGACTTTGATGGCCGTTGCCCAATTGGGGGACCTTTATAAGTGGTTCCAGTGCCAATGCCAATTGTAATAATGAATGCCTTAAGGGAGTAATTCAATCTTTGTGCCTCGGGCAATGATAATACAATAAATATTATATACATGAAATTGGAAACCATTGGCACCCCACCCATTGACACAATAATCCGTGCTCATCGATGTTGTGTTTGGCCAAAACACTCAGAAGATAGGCACAGTGTGTCCAATATGAATCGAATAGTCAATAATTCACAATCTTCATTTTTATTTAATTAAATATAAGCTAAATTAAAATTAGAAAACAGAAATCGATTTATTTAATAAATTGCTCCGAAATGTCGCGAAAAATCCGTAATAACTTTTCTCAGAAGTTACCAAATTGTTAAAGCTTAATTTCACTCGATGGCTGAATCTTATTTATTAGTTTGCACAATTTCAAAAATTAACCTTTTTCAAAAAAAATTACGGCGGAAATTTTTTTTTTTTTTGAATTTTTGCTTGTGATTTTGAAATCGAACGGAGATTATCAATTTTTTAGACAAATAAAGAATATTTTGGGCTATCATCGTAAGTTATTTCTTGAAAAGTTATGACCGGTTCTCCTCGAGAAAAATTCGCAATTGTACGAATCGATGGTGGTCCAGCTAGAGAACAAAATTGGAATTTATTTGATTTTCCAATTTTTTTTTACCTTTAAGCTTAAATTTATTTAATTTTTTCTTATGATTTT
Source organism: Heterodera filipjevi (assembly GCA_039877585.1). Lineage (NCBI taxonomy): Eukaryota > Metazoa > Nematoda > Chromadorea > Rhabditida > Heteroderidae > Heterodera > Heterodera filipjevi. The sequence continues at coordinate 4,272,062 of JBDPZO010000005.1, read as the reverse complement.
TTAAACCAAAAAAAAAGTTCTCCAATAAAAGCCGAACCCTCCAGCAGTATATATAATACTATAATAAAATGATGATGGCCAGCAGTCAAAGGTGTTTCAACAATTTAATCGCCCCCCTCAATATTCCCCAAATCCATTCTCGACAGCTCATTAATCTTGTGGAATTCAATTTGGTCGCTTCTCTGTTCCTTGCCGGTTGTCACCACCCCTCACTAATTTAGCGACAGATGCCTTCCCCCAAATGCCCATTTCCCTTGTTGATGGGACACATTTGGTGGTATGATTTGTGATGGTCCACCTTATCCCCCCTTATCCATCCAATCTGATCACTCCCATCTTCCGCCTCTGATCAGTCGCTTCTTGCCTCTCCCCCAAAAATGTGTTCCGATCAGCGAATGGGAAGAAACGCTTTTTAAGCAATTGGTCAGCCAATCAACAAATCATTCATTCAATTCATACCCCTTTACCTACCATCTTTTGATCTCCGCTTCTTCTGCTCTGTTTGTTGATCAGTAGCAAATTGCAAAATAAAAGCATTTCTCACAAATGGAAATGTGACCAAATAATGTGCCGCTTACTGACCCTTTTGATCAGAAAATTTCGGCAAAGTAATTTAGCCTTTTCGTCTGAATAAAACAATGCGTAAATTTAATTAAGTTTGTGCTTATTATAAACATTTTGAGAATAAGCTTCTAAGTAATACGGACTTTTCTATATTACCGAAAGTTTGGTACTGTAATACGAACCCGAATTATGCCCCCCCCCCAAATGCCCTAATTGACGCCCGTTGTAAATTTTGTTTTTTTAAATAATTAAAAAGAAAAAAATTTTCGTTAAAGAGCAAAAACTCATACATACACAAACAGTCAATCCTTTCCCTTATTTTGTGAAAAGGCCAATTTTCAGTTGGCCTCAAAAACAAACTCTCATGGGAATTCGATGGGTCGGTCATCCAACCATTTCTGGCCTCACAATTGAGCAATTTAAAAATTGGCGGAAAGCCCGAAGTGACCAAGTGGTCGTTTTTTTAAATAGACGTCAAATAAAAATTTGAAGGAGAATTTTTTTATTTTATTCAGAAATCTTGAATAAAAATATTTATAATTAAGCAAAAAACAAAAAACCGGGAATTTGAAACTATTGCCCAGCGCAATTCCTTTCTCCCCGTTGCCTGGCCTCGAATACGTATCCGGGTCCGGGAATTTGAAACTATTGCCGAACGCAATTCCTTCCTCCCCTTATCCGGGACAATTTTTGTCTTTAATTTGGCCAAAAACGCATTTTTGCCTAATTTTTTCTCTTCCAACAATTCTCATTTTAAAACTGAATTTTATAAAAATTTTCATTTGGCTTTAGATTCAGAGCCAATAAATGCCAATATTTTAAGGTGAATTTATGTTAACTTTTTTCCCCTTAGTCCGATAAAACATTGGCGGAAGATGGCACACATTAATCCCCCCGGGGGAAAGAAAGCCTTTTCGCCCTCCAACCATCGTCTTTCTATCTGTTTTGTGCTCTCCGGCAGAAACAGCTTATTTTTATGTTATTCTTTTCTTTTTTTTTGGTAAATTTATTTAAGACAAAAACATTTTCATTTATATTTATTTTAAAATTAAAAAAAAATTGTATTTGTCTTTAAGCTTCTCTTCCGATTCAAAAAATAATCCTCGCACATTTTGAGCGGTTGCGAATTAATCTCAATAAGCAGATTACACGCCGAATTGCACAATTAATATATGTTTTTCACAACTCAAAAAATATTTGTTTTTGATGCAAAATACTATTTTTACGCAGTAAAAAAGGAATAAAAAAAAATTGGGCCAATTTAAACTTTTCGCCTTTATCAAACAACAATATTTGTTGCAAAATTGGCCAAATCAGAGCATGGTTTCTCCTCTTCCCAACTGAACATTTGTGATAAAAATGCTTTTTATTTTGCTTTTGCTTTGGCACTTTCTCTCTGTTGGAATTGTTTTTTTTTTTTGTAATTTAAGCATTTTTCTAAATCTTTTTGAATTAAAATTATAAAACGAACAAAAATTAACAAATTTAAATTTTCTCAGAGGCCCTCTTTTTGTTCGCCACTCTCTGTCAGTGATTTTGGCAGGCGTTGGCCGACCGTCATAAAGTCATTAGCCATTTTTGAAAATTTCTCACCACTCCTCCTTCTGACCAATTCTTTCTCTTTGTAAATGATGTGTGATGATGCCCTTCTGCTGGTGACGAATTTTATGAGTTTATTACGCCCAAACCGAAAATTTAAAGAAATTCAAAAAATCTTTTCTTTAAATATTAATTTTTTCACAAAATCGGCAGACTGCGAAGCATTGTCGCAATCCCTAACGACCTCGGTGTTCAAAATTCGACAAACTTATAAGCTTGGCATGCACTAAACTATTAAATCCCAAAATCAAAAAACCCTATTTGATTTTGGATGTCAGTAAATGGGTATTACCAATAACTAATGTCCAAACTGTCACCAAAAGGAATAATTAACTGATACTTTTGGGGTTGAACATTTCTCTAATAACTGTATAACAATTTACGAATTGTTGATTTCTTTTTTTCTAAATTGCTTTTTCGATCATTTACATAAAGTGATTCGATCTCCCATTTTCCTATGCTTCCGCCCTGCCCCCGCCCCCTTCCTATTGCCCCGGCCTCTCCCCCTCCCCGCCTCCGATCAATTGATTTGTGCTGCTGATGTGTGTTATTTCACCATTTTTATTGCCCTGTGTCCCACCGTCCGTCCCCCCGGGGGACAACAGCAAGTCCCATCCCACCCCCCCCCCCGCACCTTACCGCTGAATTGGCCCCCGGCGGGGCTCACATTTCTACGACTGATGAAAGGCCACCACATCTCCCCCCCCCCCCCCCCCCCCCCACCTTCTTCCATCGCTCAATCAATTTGCGGAAGGAAAAGCAAGCAGCACACACAATCGCTGCTACACCGCCGCAGGGGCAGTGTCCATCATCATCCGCCTATCCATCCGATGGCTGATCCTACCCCCCCCCCCTCTCTCATCAGTCCCCCACCCCTCTCGACCACTGCCCGATCAGAAATCCCCACCCCCTCCCCCTCCCCCACTCATTCATCGCCTCCAAGGCGAATTTCATCGAATGTTTTGAGCCAAATCAAAGCCCACACTCGCTTGGGCACAATAATTGCTGGTCTCGCTGGCAAAATCAAAAACAGCAGGCAGCCTAAATAGTATTTGAAAAATGGGCTGGGCCCCCGGAGAGAATCTATTTGTCCCGATAAATATTTTTGGTCGCGCAAATTGTGGTCCAAAAAATGCCAATTCGGCATTCGTCACATGAGCAAATTTGATGTCGAACATTTGTAGCTCCATAAGTGTTTAACAGTTTCCATAATTAATTGGACGTCTGCTACTCAATTACCTAATGGACACTAATGATTGCTCATTAGCAAGTTTTTTCATTTTTAATTATAAGAAACCAGCTCTTCCCAATTTTAATTTTGATTCTCTTCTTTTCTTTATTAAATTGTTGATTTTCTTAACTCCAACGGCATTTTCTTGGCCCTTTACCCCATTCTCGGCCCAAATGGCCCAATTTCTCGCCTTTCCCCCTATTCAACAGTCTTCCGTGTTTCTATGCAAATAAACACTTATCCCCTCCCCTCCACTTTCCCTCTTTTCCATAGCATTGCACTCTCATCACCCCCCCCCCCCCCTCCACCCCGTCCCACAGCCCCTCGGGGGAAAGTCAGTCGCCAAATGAGTCAATTTGACCCCCTCATCCGGCGAACATTTGACCCCTCTCTTTTGCTCAGACAAAGAAGCGAGAAGAGGAGGCCCAAAGTTAACAAAAAGATGGTGGGGAAAGGGGAGAAAGAAATCACGCTGTGATTTGCTTGGTTGAGAGCTCAATTTCCAAGCCTGGGTAATTGATACCACGTAAACTTAAGTTAAAGAATTTTTAACCCATAGGTTTTTAGGAAATAATTTTCATTGTCCGAGTGCCAAACAATTAATATGCCGAAACAAAAATTCAGATTTCCCCTTAACCGCTGATCAGACATTTTGCAGCAATAAACTTTATTATTCAAAAAAAACATTAAAACTCGAAAATCAAAAAAAAAAAGAATTATTAGTTCCGTACTGATTGATCTTAAGATCAGATCACTGTCAGTCCAAATCGCTTCCCTGAACCGAAACATTAATTGAGACAACCTGAGTTTCAATGGCTGTTCAATACCAAAAACACACAAAATCCTCATGAAATTGATACTCGGTCCCATTGGTCATTTAGTTGAGGGCACAAAAGTGCCGCGCTTCGTGTCCTCACTGTCTGTCTGTCCGTCCATTTGCTTTTCCCGGTCCGATAAAGAGACAATAATAATAAATATGTGCCCATGTTCATTTGCCTTTGGTGTTTTATCTGTTTTGTTGTTTGATTGTGAATTTATGGGGACGGACGGACCAATTGACTTGTTGATGGGGCCGACGATGGTAATGGGTGGTGGTGGTGGTGATAGATTTTGTGTGGACAGCGGTTCAAAGGGCGCTGGAGTTGTCTCGAGAATTTGGCGCCGCGGGGGCGGTGGGTCGATGGTCAATTCTCGAGGAGGGCAGGGGGCGGGGGCGAGAAGGCAGAGGGCCAATTGGGGACGTCCAATTGATCTGACTGATGAGACTATTTTGGCCTTGCACATTTGCTCATTCACTTGACCACCGCCGCCGCCGCCAGCCCATCGGGAAGAGCGAAGGAAGGAGAGGACACAAATTTAGGGGGGAGGGGAGTCATTAAAGTGTGATGTTTTATTGCTAATATGAGAAATAATTGCTATAGGGGGACAATTTAATATTTATAATTATAATTTTTTTAATTTGGACCATTTTTAGAGTATTTTTTTATGTTTAAATTCTAAAGTGACATTTTATAGGTTAATCCAGTGCTACCCTTTGTACTTATTTGTAAGTATTGTACTTATTTGGAGGGTCCAAAACTTATAAATTTCTAATTTGTACTTATTTTTGGAGAAAATCTGTTAATAAATCGGCCATAAATTTTGAAAATTTCTCCGAAAAAATTTCCCACTCCATCACACAGATATGTAGTCTTACGAAAATTATGCAAATCGATCTCATTTAAATGGCATATTTAAATTATTTTTGAAAAAATTTTGACTCCGAAAAATTATTTAAATGATCGATTCTCTTTAAGTGTTCGATTCCCCAACCTTGCCCATTTCCGTTCTTTTCACTTTTGACCAGCAGCATATCGTTCTTTGTTTCTTTCGTCTTCTTCTTCCGTTTATCCAATTTTTGTTTGCCTTTTTTTCTAATGTCCCTCCGTTTTTCTGAAAATGCTTTTTTGTTTTGTTTCATTTTCTTTGTTAGTTCCGCCTTCTATGCCCCCCTCCCTTTTTCTTTCTATTCACCTTTACTTCCCCCCCCCCTGTCCCCCAATGTTTTTGTGGTGCCGTTTCGCCTATCCTTTTCTTCCTTTTCAATGGCATTCATTGCTTTTATGCCATCCGTACTGGGTGCCATTGTTGTGAAATGGCATATTCCCATCATACCTCCTGTAATCCATCCCGCTGCCATCATTATTATTCGCCTTCCTTTTATCCCCCCCCAAAAAAAAATCTTAAAAAATACTATCCGCAAATTTGCTTTTTCCAATCTCTTCTGTCTGCTTTTGACCATTCTGGCGATTGGTCGATATTGATCAAGTCCGAGATTTTTTCTCAGCTTAGAATAAAAATCCCGTGTGATACACTTGACCCAATTAAAAAATTTTTTCTTAAAATTTGTACACCTTCAATATCCCTAAAATTGACAAAAAAAAAAAAAATTTTTTTCATTAAAATTCCTTAAAATTTTGCTCACCTAACGGCGAAATCCAACTTTCATATTTTTTCTCTATTATTGTCGCATCATCACCTTTTGACGATGCATTTCTTCACTTTCTTTTTTTTGTGTATGTAAACCGCCGCAGAAAATGCCCTGCGGGCAAATTCCCACTTTTTGCTTTTGTGAAAACTTTTGCCGCCGACAAAATTCGTGATGCATCATCATCATCATCATCATTAAGTTGGCAAAACCGCTGAATTCTATCACTTTTCCTTCAGAGAAATGATATACTTGTAAAACCGTACAAACATTCATTAGTTCATTTTGGAGTTTTTTTGTTTGACAATATTGCTCTAAAAATTTCTTTATCCAAAAAAATTTTGAAACAAATTTTTCTGCAATTTCTATACAAATAAAGAATTAATACAAACAAATTATAAATGAAGATTCATTCCCTTTTGTTCTTTATTTTTCCCAAATTTTTTATTTTTCAAATTCAAATTTTATAATGTCGGGTAAGCAATTGAAACAAAACTCATTCTTCGATGAATGAGACTGATTTGTCTCATTTGACAACAAAGTTTGTTTACCTAACCATCAAATTGGGGCACCATAACTTTTTGGGGGTGATTTTATTGGCATTATGTACCACCATATTTCTCGTCAAAGTCATAAAAAAAGTACAAGATTTTTATCTCGGACATATGTTTCCTCTCGTCGAGTCAACACTCGGCACGGGGGGTCATCATAACCCATCAGCAGCGGAACGGCACGGCACATTGAATGGGATAAATAAATTTACGCCATTTACCCCCGCCTCGATCATTCATCACTCATTCTTTTATTCATCCATTTACCCATTCATCCCCTCTCCCATGATCTCTCCCTTCTCCCCTGCCCCCTTCTCTCCCTCTTTATCTAATCCCCTTCCCACCCCTCCCCCACCATTCTCGACTCTCGACCCACATCCGATTATTATTTTTGCGCGGTGCTGTCGGCGCCGTTTCGGTGCCAATCTTCTCGACTTGCGCTTTCTTCGTCCCCCCCGGGGGATTACCCAGCGGCTTATCCCTCCTTCCCTTTTGCCCGCCCCCGCGCGAGGAGGCGCTCCGTGCCTTTTTGGCCCATTTCGGCCGTTCTTCTTTGGTCTGCTCCCTTACCCTCGCGCCTCCTCGGGCCTCGCAACGGTCTACGCCCAACGGTGCCTAATTCGTCGGCCCCGCGGGTCCACTCATCTCATCACCATCATCATCCATCCATCCATCGGTCGTCACAGCCCCGCCACCGCCGCTGGCGCGCAATTTGTGCCATGGCCAATTTGGCCCTTCCCCCGCGCCATTTGGCATAAATTGAATCGGTCGGCTTCAAGGCACCAACACATAGGCAAAAGTCCCGAGGCGATGATTGCTGTCCTGGGGTGGAGAACGGCTTTAATAAATAATCCTTTCCCGTCCTCCCCGCCCCTTTTCCATCATTCACTTTGAGACATTTAATCCAAAAAGAAGTTTAATGGATGAATATCTTCCAGTATTTTTATCCAAATTAATAAGTGACAAAATTAAAAGCTTAAATTTTCTAAATCCCGTAAATCATAGAATCCGTTAAACCGTAATTCATTTTCGAGCTTTTCTGTTCTTTTTTTTTCTCTTCCATTTAATTATTTAGCAATGGGTCAAAGGTAGTCTCGAACTTCTTACAATTTCTAAAAATCCTAATCATTCGCTCGGGCAATTATGGTGCCGAAGTGGTGCTTTTCCCTGCAACCGTGAAATTAAGGGGGTTCGGTCGGAAAATATGTATATGGGCGCATCCAGAAATGGTTTAATATCGCCGTTCGTTTCTTAATTTGAATTTCATTTTTTAAGGAAAACGAAGAAATGATAATTATTCAATTTCCTTTTTTTGTTAACTTCATTCCCTCCGGTAAGTAAACTGACGATGGGATGGATTACTCATTCATCCCCCCCCCCCTTCCCTCCCCCCTCACCTCCCCTTTCTTCACAGTTCGCTTTTTTTGCCCTTTCTTATCCACCAAAGTCATCCCCCCCCCCTCCTCTCATCTTTCACAGTTCATTCATTCATATTTGTGGCCAGTTCACAACACTCTGTTGTTCGTTTTTGTGTCGTCTTATGACACCAAAAAAAGCACAGGTGTTGTTGTGTTAAGTCAAACAAAAGTCATCCCCCCCCCTCGGATCATTTGCGAATTTGTTTTTGCCCTTTGTACCCTATTCAATTTGTTTTTTTCTTAAACCCACGGGTCACCCAATCATGTTGTTCCCTTTCTTGCAACTATGGCATTTTAGTAGGGTGCGTCCATAACCCTTACGGACGCGAAATTGACCAGGATCTGGCTTTCTTCGTGCGTTTGTTGGGCTTGAAGGCGTGCCATAAGGAATCCACGGTACGGGGAAAGGAGTATCTATTTTTTCCCCTCCCCATAAAAATTATTCATATACATAAATTTCATTATTATCATTCCTAGTTTATGCTCTTAATACAACACACGTTTCACCGTTTACCACCATAACTATTGTATCATTTTTTTAACACAAGTGCAAAAAATCCTTGTCCGGAACCTTGAAAACAAAATTTTTTTTAGAATTTAATTCCGATTTTGCCCTTTGGTCTAATCATTTGTCTTTTTTTCAATTACGGGTTTTAATTGTCGTCCTCACCTTTTAGCTCGTCTATGTGTTAATTAGTTGATTATTCATTATTTATTTGGCTGAAATGCCTCCAATCTTTGCCCCCGTCTCCCGCCCATTAAGAAATTGTTTTTGCTGTGCCTAATTCTGCACTTTTGTTTTTTGCACAATCACTGTTTCTGATTGCTCTTCAAAATGGCATCTTTGAATAAAAAAGGGGGCGGGGACGGGGGATGGCGGAATTTGTCCTCCGCTGCCATCACCCCATTAGCCATCCATATAAATCAGCGCCCATTAACGAATGCTGCTCATCTTCTAATTGCTGCTAAAGTGTTAACCGGACGAAGTCATTACACAACAATAAAAAAATGCTGCTGCTAATGATAGTGGGGAGGACGGTACTCTGCCGGCGCTCGGTGAAATGGCTTTTTCTTTTTTTTCCATCGCCGATTGGGCGTAAAAAAGAGAATGTTTTTCACATCCAATCCCCGGTATAAGTTGTTCCATCATTCATCCAAATACTCTCTCTCTCTCTCCCGCTCCGTTTTTTTTTGATGATAGTCCAATGCCTCCCTCTTCCCCCGAGTAATCTTTGCCGTTTTTCTTTTGGCAGACATTTTTTGATTCTTATTTTTATTATCAATTTTATGTTTGTTAATGGCCACCCTCATAAATTCAACAAAAATTACCCCCTACTGTTTCCGTAATTTAAATTTTTTTCTTTACTTTACCCTCGCTTTTCCGCTTCAAAAATTTATTAGTTTTTCAATTTTGATTTTGACACTGTCAATCATTAGTTGTTTGGTTGATTAGCCAATTTGATTGACACACAAAAATAGAGAAATTGTTTCCGAATTTTTCTGTCCGTTCTTTGCCTGCCGCACCATTCACTTTTAACACTCACCAAATGCAAATGACCAAAATTTAGGGTCATCCATTCATTTCGTCGTTGATTTTTTTTTGCCAACAGATGGAATATTGTCGACAAATCCATCCATTAATCCCCCGAAGTTTTTTCGCCCTCTTAAACTTTGGTTGTCAACCCCCAAAATTTTTTTAGTTGGTTTGAGGGTCATCAAATTTTGCCGCTGGCAAATTTTTTGGTACATTATTTTCATTTCAATAGGGTAATCATCTATTTTATTTATTATTAAACTTTTCATCATTTTTTATTTTACTGAAAAATTAATTAGCCAAAAATATTAATTCTAAATTATTTATTTTTTTTATTCCTTTTTTAATCCGTTATCCTTTAAATCCCATATGGTTAATCATAGGAAGCAGACTTTATAATCATTGGCAAATGCTATAAAATCCGTGAATCTCGGAGTAGTCATTTTAACAATTTATCTCTTCAAACGCAAAGGCTTTAATTATTAAACCGCCAAATAATTTAAATTTCAAAAAAAAAATTATTATTTTCTTTAATTGTTAGTTTTTTCCACTTCTTTCTCATCTATTCGCAGTAAAGGCCGCACAATTACTTAGCAAATTTTTCATAAATATAAATCCATGTCTTTCCATTAGGTTTATTATTATTTTTTGTCTAATTTATTAATTAAGAAATAATTGTATATTTTAAATTCCCCCTTAAGACATTCTGCAAATATTTTTTTACGATAAATTTTCTACAATATTCCCCTTTTCCCCTTCCTTTCTTTTCCCATTAAATTTCATAAATGATCTGTTGCTTTTGCATCATGCCCTTCTTGACACTTCGTCGTAGTGCCATTCTGCTGGTGTTCATCGCTTCATCACTGCTTGCCTCAATCCATGGGGCCCAACGAATTGTAGAGGAGCCGCAGGATACGGTGGCGCGAGTTGGTGAAACTGTACTGCTACGGTGCCGTGTGGCGGACCAGGTAGCACAATTCGCAGAATATGGCATTATTTATATTGAAGTCCGGGCTCTGAAAAACCGCGAAATTCTCACACAAATTTTTGAAATTTTGTGTCACGATGACACCTTTTTATTTTAATTTTTAAAACCCAAAATTGTTTAGACCTCGACCGACTTCCATATTTTGGTTATCTTCCAATTTCTTGGAAAATTCTAATTTTTTTCACAATTTTTTCACATAATAACTATTCTTGAGCTAATCTTTGAGTTCTTTGTTGACAAATTTTTCTTAGTAAAAAAAAAATTCTCAATTAATTTTTTTAAAATTATATAATGAAAATAAATGTTTTGACCCCAAAACATGAAAAGTCAATTAATCATTTCTTTTTATCGACACGGCGCAAAAAAAGGAACAAAAAAAAGCACAATTTTTTTGTAAGGAAAATTAATCGTTTTGCGGGCACTTTTTTTGTTCCTCCCATAAATGGCACTTATTTTTTTTTGGGTGGACAGCAGCAGCAGATGGACATGTGCTGCTAAGTTCGCCTCCCATTTTTCATTACTCAATCGGCACCACAAATCCGCCATTTATACGAGGGGAGGGGACGGGCGGATAGATCGGCACCCGAATTTGCCCCCCCCCCCCCTATCTCCCCAAAAGGCATAAAATGCCAAATTTGCATTGAAGATGGATGGGCGAGGGTGATGATGAGCAGCAGAAGCGGCACAGAGAGAGAACCCCTCGGGGGATTAGTGGGGGAGAAATTATCCTTTTGGGGGGGGGGGGTTTTTCGGAGGGGAGGGACCATTTGTTGTTGTGCAATAATTTTGGGAAAGAGCGCGCAGAGAGCACAACAAATGCCAATAATTCATCATCAATCATTGATGGGCATTGAGGCGAAAGAGAAAGAAGGTCGAGGGGAAAACTTGTGGGGGGGGGGGGGGGGGGAGGGGTGAACCGCAAAAGAAAATTTAAAAAAATGACAAATTATTAGGCAAATTTTTTTTTGTTGCATATACCATTGTTTGTAAAAAAGCGCAATTTCTTTGGCATGCCATTACGTTTTTTTCGCCAATTTTTGACAATGGTTCTCAATTTTAGTCGATTTTAAAAAGAAAATTTGCTCGCAAAACGGTTTGACTGAAACAAGTTGTTTTTTTTACTTTGTTAGTTTAATTTAATTGAGTTTTTTTCGAATCTTTGAAAATACTACAAAGTGTCCGGCATTCAATTATTTTTATTTATTTGCCTTTTTTGGAAATTATGATGGGCTCTTCAACTCCCAAGCCCATTATTTTAGTATTTCTTATTATTTTTAATATATAAAAAATTTACAATTTGTTTATTTATAATCAAAAATTTCAGAAGGGCCAAGTGATTTGGCTGCAGGGCGACATCGGCCTGGGCCCCCAGCGCGATTTGCCATTTTGGGAGCGCATGCGAATGGTTGGCAATACGAATGATGGCGAATTCCATTTGGAAATCCGAAACGTTTCTAATAATGACGAAGAGACATATCAGGTGGGTGACGGATGGGCGAGACCGACAGTAAAAAAAAGTGATAATTGGGCGATTAATTAACTAATTGGCGGGACCTAATTGGCTGGGCAATTTAGTTAATTAATTGATTGATTTAATGGGTCGCAGAAACTCAGAACACCGATAATTTATCATTAATAAATCGTTTAGTGTCAACTATCGTCTTCGGAGGATGAACCAATCGCAAAACTTTCCCGTCGGGCAAAACTTACCGTTTTGTGTGAGTACTACTGTAATCAACGATTAAAAATTAAAAAAAATAATTCTGTCCCTAATCAATAATTTGAGAATTTATTAATTTAAATTAATAATTATAAATTTATATTTTTTAAAAATTATTATGTATATTAATAAAATTTCTCAATAATTACATATAAGGCACAGACACACTTTTAAGATGAGCCATCAATGCCGCAATTGGTGGGCGAATCAATTGTTGGCATTGCGTCGCCCACTGTGCCGTCGGTGTCAGCGCAACAACGCACTCAGCCCATTGCGGCCACCGAAGGGCGTGCCATTCGGTTGAGTTGCCAAAGTCGGGCGGGAAAGCCACCGGCACGGCTCAGCTGGGCATTGGCGGAGGATTGGCAAGCACAAAAAGTGATCGGACACATTGCCAATGGGACGACAGCGGAAGGGGGGACAACAGCTTTTGTTGATCAACGACCGACAACTCCGATCACCGGGCATCCGATCAGAGGTAGTGTGAAAAAATTGATGGTTTTTAATATTATATTTAACATGGTGGTGATTGTTGATGGTCGGTTAGGGTAAAATTCAAGAATACTTTTACCCCACCAAATTGTACAAAATATGTCAGTCGGTTCTTCTTGGTCTGTAGGAACGAATCCGAAAAATCTTTTTTTGCGGAAACAGTACCCTGACGAGTTGCATGCAGACTTGGGTATCAAATTTTCAACTATCCTTGAAACACAATAGTCCGCCGATGGTGTCGAAAATGGTGCGGAGCGTTTATGTAAAAACCATTATTATGAAACATTTTAACAAAAAACCATTCATAACTTTGCTCCAAAGCAACCAAATTTTTTTTTATTCTTGGTATCATTTGATAGTCCTAAGTTTTCTCTATTCCCCTGTAAATTGAAATTTTACAGGACAATATAAAACATTTAGGGCTATCAAATGATATCAAGAATAAAAAAATTGGTAACTTTGAAGCAACGTTATGAATACTTTTTTATTAAAATTTTCATAATGATCGTTTTTAAATTACGCCCTAGCACCGTCGAAAATTGTTTTTCTTTTATCGATTGACCAATCAATAGCTAGTAATAACAAGAATGCCAACATTTTCTCGAATTTTCAATAGTTAGAAGAAACAATGCTTTTAATTGCCTTCAATGTGGCGAGGCTCTTACCCTATAAACACGTATAATCCTTTATCAAAAAATTCTTAAAACGAAATAAAATAGAATTTTTTTTTAATTAAGTCCGTGAACATCTGCGTCCATTCCGTCAAGCTTTCGGGAACATCAGCGAAGAATTGGTCCGAGACAGTGACACCGGATTGAACACAATCACTTCACATTTGACGTATGTTTCGCCAAATCGGAATATTTAAATTCCAATAATCCATGGCGTACTGTAATTTCAAGTTTTGTGCCGACCCAAGCGGAGAATGGCCGTTGGTTGGTTTGTCTGGCGGCCCATGAGTTGTACGGGCACGAATCGCGCAGTGCCAGCATTCAATTGGACGTACTGTATGCGCCAAAAGTGCGCATTGAAACAATCCCGGAGGCCAGTCAGGTTGTCTTCAAAAATATTTATAATTTAAAATTTATTAATAATCAAAATATTTTTTAATTTTTTTTTTCAGGTTTACGAGGGTGGCTACATTCGACTGCACTGTGCCACCGATGCGCGTCCAAATGATGTCAAAATTCGTTGGAGTTGGGACGGTGAGCCAAAGCGGCTGGAGGCGGTGGATGCGCAGGTAAAAAAAAAGTGTAGCACTTTATACATTTTTTTTTGTGACAATTTTGCTCGTTGTGCTTAGAAATTTTATGAATTTGGATTTGGAAGAAATTGCTTAAATTTTCTTCAAAAAATTTCACATTTTTAAGGAATTTTCAGTAAATAAGGGGAAATCTTTATTTAAAAATATATATTTAAGACTGTTCTGCTCAATGGACTTCGCTTCAATGACAACGGTCGTCGTGTGACATGCACCGCGGAGAACAGCATCGATGTTGGCACGGGCGTATTCGAATTGGACGTGCCATGTAACGGAAATTTTTTTTTATTCAAATTTTAATTAATTATTTAATTTAATTAAGATGGGCCCCGTTTTATGTCAACAAATCAGTCAAAGGTGGTCGAGCGTGGTGAACAGGTCACATTCCAATGTGAAGTGCTCGGCAATCCTACACCGACTGTCCAATGGTACCACGGCCGGGACATGACGGACAACATCCCAATTGAGGAGGGCAAAAAGTACGTTTTCTTTCTATTTTCACAGTTTTTTTTTATATTTTTCGAAATCGTTTTTTGCCAGACCTTTTTCGAAAAATTCCTGATAATTTTGAATCTCGTGGTTTGCTGATTGAGTGTAAAAGAATTGGGGCAGTGACTGGGGTTTTCCTATTCTCTAGTCTTTACCATTGTTTCTGCGATTCTAATTTTTTTTATAACTAATGAGGGTCTTTAAAATTTTTATCCAAAATAAGTAAAATTCATAATTATTTATTTTACAATAATTTTTATTAATTTACCATTTATTTATTTTCTTTATTTTTTGCAGTTTAACAATCACTGATGTGTTGGACTGGAAAGAAGGCGAATATATGGTGAACTTTGGGAGGGAATAATTAATTTGATTATTACTTCATTACACCTAATTAAAGGGCTTACCGACAATTCGTTATACGCAATTAGAAGACTTAACAACAGTTTATAATGACTAATTAAAAGACTTAATTTTTAATTCGGTCTCATTTTGCCAGTTTAAGTGTGTTGCTGAAGTGTACGGCTTTCCGCCAAAATCACTTCACCACATGCTGTTGCTGAAAGGGCCGCCCAAGGTGGAGTTGTCCGACCAGTTCGACTTCGACGCCACTTCGGTCATACTGTCCTGCAAGGTACAGTATACCATAGCATTGATTAATGATGATTTTAAAAATGAGTATTTTTCATGTCAAATGATGAGTACTTTTTTGTGCGGAACCACTCAGTTCGGCGCGACTAGCAATAACTTTTTTAATTTTTGTTCAAATTAAACAAATTAGGTATTATTCGAAAGCATTTGACTAGGTCTATCAATGTGCTAAATTTCGAAAAAATTTAAAAATATACAAAAAAAATTTGGCCAAAAAACCTCAAAAAATTGAATTTTTCTGCATAGTTCGGCGCGACAGATCATAACTTTTTTATATATGGATGGATTTTTTAGATATTTGGAAAATCAATGCAGCACATATAGAACTTTCTGATGATTCCAATTATATTTGAATTGGCAGATTTAGAAAAAAGTTTTGGCTTCTTAAAGTTGGCCGCGTCGAACTGAGACCGACCATTTTTTGTGTCCCAATGAGTATTTTCATGAGATCACATCTCGAGGGGGGCTGCGTTAGGTCTGCATTGGGTCATTCTGCTCTGTGTTGTTTTTATGCCATTGGCAATCCTTTTTTCCGATGTTGCATTGACCCACCCAAATTGATCTGACAATGTTTGACCCAAACTTATTCCCCGTTTAATTGCTTTATTTATTTTGTTAATGCTTTTCCTTTAATAAATCCCTTTCTCAAAAACCGGTAATTCAAAATGGCTTAAGGCCTTAAGCCCGGGGACACAACACTTACAATCCATACAACCTTTTCCGAACCAAGGCTCAACTCGACCGTAGGCGCATATAATTTTTTGGCCACACATTTTTATCATTTATATTTGAGGACACTGATTTTTGTTTGATCCTGCTTATTTAGAGCTACTTTGTTAGGTTCTCAGTGGTCTCCAAATACTGTAAATTTTATAATAGGCTGGCTCATTCCGAACATTATTTGGAAATCCCAATAAAAAGCACAAAATTCAATTCGGTATTACAAAAAAAAAAAACTTCAATTTTGCGTGCAGGTTCAACACCGTTCCGAGCGGGTGAAGGTCCATTGGTACCACAACGGACATCGGGTGGACATCATCGAGTCGGGCGGAATTCCGCATCATCAACAACTGCACCAGCAAAAGCAAGATGACGATGCCATCGGCACCACCACAGATCAACAATTGCGTCACTACACAGTTCGTGATGATCGGATCAATCGATGGCTGATCGTCTCACGGCTGACCATTCACCGCTTCACGGACGCGGACTTTGGCACGTACAATTGCACGGCACGCAACGAGCACGGCTTGGGCTCTGATCAGCGCGAGATTCGATTGAACGCAGTGGATACACTTCGTACTTTTTGAAACCGATTATTTTAAATAAAAAATTGATGTCATTTAATGAGGTTCAAATATTTGATTTGAGCCGATAATGTATTCTTTTTTTTTGCAGATATCGAGTTTTGGGGCATTTTTATCTAAATTGGATAGGCTTTTTAAGAAAAAAGTAGATTTTTTAAAAATCCCCTATTTTTTCGAATTTTTGTTGTCAGAAATTTTCCTTTCGCATCCCGCATCATATAGAAAGATGTATCTTGGTAACTCCATATTTCGGGGGACATTCATGGAAATTGAAAAATTTTCAATTGCCAAGGATGCCTTCCCAATGAAATTATGAGGACACGACGAATTGGGCATCGGCATTTTTAGGCCTTGTTTACTAAGACTAGTTACAAATAATATATATATATTATATATTTATATTCTATTTGAATACACTTAAAAACTATCCAATTCTCTCTTCCCAAAGGGTGGTATGCGAATAAGACGACGCTGGAGGCGTCCGTCGGAATTGGTGCCGCGGCACTGCTTCTTTTGCTGGTGGCCTGTATTGCCTGCGGCTGTTGCGTGCGCAAATGGCGTCGACGCCGTTGCTGGACACACAAAATTCACAAACCACCGAAGCAGCAAAGCGAGTAAGTTTTTTAAAATTTTCTAAACTCTGAGAAATTTTTTTGTTAAGTCAAGTACCCGACCTTGGTCCAGGAAAAGTGTCGAAATAAGTTTAGGGAATTTAAGTTGGAAGCATAACTTAATTTAATAGAATCAATGTTCAGAAGGACCCTTGCAAATTGGTTTGATGGAATAAAAATTATTAAATTAATCCTATTTTTAACTTTGGTTTTTATATTCATTAATAAGTTGAGCCTTCCAAAAACTCCGGATCAGGATTAGGGAGTAGCACTCGGACCGAATTTTTGGATTCAAAAATCCTGTTTCTCCGGACTCCTGATCCGGTCTATTTTTCCAAAAATACCCGGGACAGGAGTCCGGAGAAATGCTAACAGGGTCCGGTCCTGTTCCGGGCTCTATTAAGAAACAAGAAAAATAGAAATAATTCGGTGGAAAAAGCAACTTTGAAAAAGTTTTTTTTTCAAAAATTCAATTGTAATACTTTTTTATACGTTTTAGGAGTAGATGGATTAAGCTGTTTGTTACTTACTGTAATTTATTTGTTCCCTATTGCAGACGGTGACGTTACTGTAAAGGTCGAGGAGTTGATGGAAAGTAACGGGACAAACACAAGCAGCACCGCACCGTTGTGTGATGAATTTTTCCCACCGGTAAATGAAAAACTTTTTTTTTTGATTATTGGTTTTATTCAGTTTTTATTACAATGTTTTTATTATTATTTTTTTTGATTTTATTTCAATTATTTATTATGATTAGATTAATTATGATAATTAAAATTTGTTAATGCTAATATTAAAAATATTCCTTCTCCAGCAGGACTATCATTTCACCAGCTATTCCCCGAACAACGGTTTTGTTCCATCTTCTATCGCTGCTGCTCATCATCAGCCCCAATACAGTGCCGACCAATACATTGTGATGCCCAACGGCACAATGGTGTCGGCTGCCGCAGTTGCTGCTGCTGCTGCTACTGACCCATCAAATAATGGTCATCAACAGCAGTCGTTCTGCCCCTCCTATCAGTCATTCAACAACGGAATTGGCAACACTTTTGGACGCAAAACGGGTAAGGATTTTGGGTCGAATTGACCCGAACATTGTTGGAAGGAATCCTATTTGGGATTAGACCAATCATTTTAGGAGTATTTTGACATTGTCTGGTCTGGGTGTAGTGCTTGAATTCAGTAGCCCGGTACCAGGATAGGGTGGACTGGTAGCTAATGGAAGTAAAGATTGGGTTGAGTGTCCGACAATTTGAGAATGCGGACAGAATTCGACTTTTAGGCATTTTTTGGCTTTTTATTGAGACCATTGTTGTCCGGCTCTAGCTCTTATGTTTACTGATACCAATTTACTTTTTACAGTATTCCACCTCCAGTGATAGGTATGATGGTACCAAATTTACTTATTACAGTATTCCACAACAACAACAACAACGGTATGTTGCCGACACTGATGTCACCAAACAGTTTTGACGCTATGCTGGCAATTGACGGCACACAAACAGCAGCAGCAACACCAAATGGAACATTGTCGTCGGCATTTTCTACAGCCAATCAATCGTCCCCACCGTACAACAATCGGCAACTGCAGTACGATATTATGGAAACGGTACCGGAGGAAATGCTGCCCCACTCGCCGGACTCCAACACGATGGACAACGGCACATTCTTCACCAACACTGTTGGTGGTGGCATGATGATGCAATTGGCCGATGAACAGCATCCGCAGCAATCGCAACGAACATTTTCGCGCAATTCCACCCATGTTTAATTGCCCTAATTAGCGACTAATGGGGTTTTTTTAATGCAGCAAATTCGGTCTTTTGAATTTTTATTTGAGCATTTTTTTAATTAAGGGCAATGCTACAATAAAATTAACTCATAAATCTAATTGTGATTGATTAATCCTAATTATTCAAAAATGAGTATTAATGACCGGGCTGCCGCAGGGCTTAACAGACATGCACCCCACTCAATTAAGCACCCATTATACAGCAACCAACGCTCAATCATTTACTTTTACGCCAATTATTGCTAATTAGTTGAATTACAAATTAACTTTCTTTTTTTATCGCATAATTTAATTACTGAGCCATTTCGTAATTCTGAATTTCCATTTTTCTATGATTTATTTAAATTGTTCACATTTCATTGTTTATTTTATCATCATTTGCGCGGGTTTTTGCGTTGTTTTCACCACTTTTATGCACATTTTCTTCTTTAAACAATTCCACTGTTTTGTCAGCAATTTTTTTTTTCTTTCATATTTTTATTTATATTTTTCTTTTGTGTATAAAATAAAAAGTAAAATGAATATTTCGAATGAATGATTAATAAGGCCTAATTAAAAAATAATGGTTCCAAACTGTTCATTTCACTTATCATAACTTTTTTTTCGAATCTCAATCTCTGACTAAGTGATACATGCATTTCGTATCCTAAAATGGATGACACCAAGAATGATTAGTCTGGTTCATTCTGCGATTTTTTCTTGTTCCCGCGCCGCAAATGTTGGCCAACAAATTATTTGAGCTGACCTTTGAAACTGGTGCGCTTTGCCTTACCTGTCCATTGATAATTCCTCTCCTTAATTACTCCTTAGATGGTGCCAAAACTCGTCCCTTAGAACTCCCGTATTTGGCACAAAAATTTACGAGAGCGGGAACGGGTATCCCGCCTTTTCCCGCTCCCGTAAAAACTCCCGTCTGGGCAAAAAAGCGGGAGACGGGAACGGGACTCTTTTTATTATATTTTACTGGAATGATTAATTTGTCAAAAAAATTAATCCAAAATATTTAATTTTTAAGTCCTTTTTAATCCGTTATCCTTTGAATATGGTTAAGCGTATGAAGAAGGCCAATAAAATCAGTGACTCTTGGATTAGACACTATTTAAAAAATTTCTCTTCAAACGCAAGGCTTTAATTATTAAATTGTCAAATATTTAAATTTTAAAAAATATAATTATTTCCTTTAATTGTTAGTTTATTCGACTTCTTTTTCATGTAAAATGGCAGACTAGGTGTTAATTGGTAGAAGATGGCATTATTTTAATGGAGTGGGCTTTTAAAAATTCCGTTATTCTCACAAAAATTTGAAATTTTTGTGTCTTTATAACAGCTACTATTTTTAAACCCAAAATTTTAGACGAGGACGGACTGCCATCTACAAATAAGATCCAAATTTGCAAAATTTGTTTTTTGTAGTTAAAAAAATTCCTAAAAAATAGCTCTTTTTTTGCGAAAACTGTTCAACAAATTTTCAAATATTTAACCAACAGCGCCTATCGGCATCGCCGTCCTCCGCCTATTCAAATTAAAAAATAAAAAAACAAACAAAATTTTACTCTCTTTTTACGGTGGATGATTTTTTTTTTTTCAAATGAGCTTTTGCCCCCTTATAAAGCCTTGGATTTTTATTGCCATCCCAGCTGTGAAATAAATGAATTTATTTGTTTCAACGAAAACTGGTTTGCTTACATTTTTTTTAATAATTTTCATGCCAAATAAGGATTTTTCAAAGCTCTGATGAGGATTTTAAAGTTTTGAGATCAACTGACCCAAAATTATGATTTTTTAAAAATAGCTCTTTGTTGATTGACGATGGCTTTTTGATTGGCTCAAAGATTTTCCAAAAATCTTATTTTTCCCTTTTCATATTGATTTTATCAATTTTAACTCCACGATAAAACTGCGCAACTATTATCATTTTATTGATTCCTCACTAATATGCATAATATAAAATGCATTATTATAGAAAATGAAAAAACTTTTTAAATATAAGCTTGAAATAATGGTTACCATAATTTTTTTCTTCCTAATTAACTCTGTAACAATGGCAGAAAGGACTGATCAACCGAATAATTCTGAACCAATGAATTCTAATCGCCCTGAAACAATGGTCGAAAACATTGCTCAACCGAATAATTCGGAACCAATGAATTCTAATCGCCCTGAAACAATGGTCGAAAACATTGATCAACCGAATAATTCTGAATCAATGAGGTCTGATCACTCTGTAACAATGGAAGAAGCGAATGCTGATCCACCGAATAATTCTGAATCAATGAGGTCTGATCACTCTGTAACAATGGAAGAAAGGACTGATCAACCGAGTAATTCTGAATCAATGAGTTCTAATCACTCTGAAACAATGGTCGAAAACATTGATCAACCGAATAATTCTGAACCAATGAGGTCTGATCACTCTGTAACAATGGCAGAAAGGACTGATCAACCGAATAATTCTGAACCAATGAATTCTAATCGCCCTGAAACAATGGTCGAAAACATTGCTCAAGCGAATAATTCGGAACCAATGAATTCTAATCGCCCTGAAACAATGGTCGAAAACATTGATCAACCGAATAATTCTGAATCAATGAGGTCTGATCACTCTGTAACAATGGAAGAAGCGAATGCTGATCCACCGAATAATTCTGAATCAATGAGGTCTGATCACTCTGTAACAATGGAAGAAAGGACTGATCAACCGAGTAATTCTGAATCAATGAGTTCTAATCACTCTGAAACAATGGTCGAAAACATTGATCAACCGAATAATTCTGAACCAATGAGGTCTGATCACTCTGTAACAATGGAAGAAAGAACTGATCAACCGAATAATTCTGAACCAATGAATTCTAATCACTCTGAAACAATGGTCGAAAACATTGATCAACCGAATAATTCTGAACCAATGAGGTCTGATCACTCTGTGACAATGACAGAAAGGAATGTTGATCAACTGAATAATTCGGAACCAATGGATTCTGGTCACTCTGAAACAATGGTCGAAAACATTGATCAACCGAATAATTCTGAATCAATGAGGTCTGATCACTCTGTAACAATGGAAGAAAGAACTGATCAACCGAATAATTCTGAACCAATGAATTCTAATCACTATGAAACAATGGTCGAAAACATTGATCAACCGAATAATTCTGAACCAATGAGATCTGATCACTCTTTAACAATAGAAGAAAGGACTGATCAACCGAGTAATTCTGAATCAATGAGTTCTGATCACTCTGTAACAATGGAAAAAACGAATGTTGACTCTAGCAGCTCGGAGTCAGTTTGTTCGTCAAATCGCCCTGTAATAAAAAACAAAAACAATGCTGATCATACAAGAAACTCAGAATCAATAAAACTAATTGAAAATTCTGCCCAAATGCAAATGAATTCCGTTGATTTGCGTTCTCCAAACCTTTCAAAAAAGGTTTATTCTAATAAGGAAATGCATGCAATAGTTATCCGCTTTCTTGAATTAAAAGCCATATATCGTTCACAAGGTTATAATGGCCCAATTAAAATATTGGAAATCGAAATTGGTGACAAATTGGGCGTGAAACGTAGTACAATTCTTTATTGGAAAGAAATTTTTGGCATTAAACGTTCGTTTAAATGCATAAATAAAAATTGAAATGAAAATTAACTTTTAATTTTTAGAATCACAAATTCAAAAAGAGTTCAAAGAAAACCAAAAGAATAATTATGCACTTTTAATTGAAAAAAAATTGGCGAAACAAATAAAAAGGATGAACATTTTGCGAAATTCTTTGAAGGAAAAATGCAGGGAAAATTCAATGAAAATTAGCAAAAAAATTGTCAAAAATTTCTTAACAGAGAAATTTGAAGGGAAAAAAACGATGAGAAGCCCAGGTAAGGATTACCAATAATACTATTTTGGAAATTTTTGCAATTTTATTTCGTATTTCCCTCTATTTTTTTTTCTTCAGATCGACCAATTCAAAAAATGAGTGGCAAAGAGAAATTGGGTTTTGTCATCAAACATATTGCCATTAAGAAAGTTTTCCGCAAAATGCCAAATTCCGCAATTTCTGCCATTCTAAACATTCCTAATGGGACTATGAAAAAATGGCAAAAAAAGCTGAGCGTACAAAATTACGATTTTTTTAGTGGGAAAATCGACAAAGGTTTCTTTTGTTTTTTGCAAAAAAATTTGCTTATATTTTATCATGGCATAGGGAACAGTATGGCCTTTGTGGCAATTTAGAAAAGATTTTTTGGACAAAAATTCTTAACAAAAAAATTTTTATTGTAAGAGCTTTTAAAAAGTTTCCTGAATTTTCCTTTCCGTATGTATGAAAAAAAAAAGTATGTAAGCAGATTTCCAAACAGGCGCCAGATTGGATTCCTAGCGATTGAGAGCCAAATTAAGTTGAATCTGAATGATAGCGATAGCGGCGCCTAGTTAATCGCTCCAGTTCCCTACCGCCACTCCCCCCGCTCCCCGTCTACTGCCGTATTTGTCAGTAATATAAATAGCGAAAAAATTAAAATAAATAGCGAAAAAATTAAAATAAATAGCGAAAAAATTAAATAACTTTTTAATCAAAGCAAAATATATAAGATAACACCGATTTTAAAAACACGGTATCGATTTTTAATTTCCCTAATATGAATTGTTATCCAAACACCACACCTCTGGCTTTCTCAATGGCGACATGAAGTTTGGGCACCATACAGCCAATTTAAAAAAATAAAAAGCCGTAAAAATTAAATATATATAGTTTCCGTGCTCAAACGTGCCGTAATAATCCAAAAAATGCCACAATATAATTAATTGTAAATTTCCAAAAATTTTAATTAATGAAAAAATTTAAAAAAATATATTTGCCTTTTCTCTTATAATTAAGTCTCGGTCTCGACTCGAGAAATTTTAGGTCTCGAGTAGTGTATTACTCTTTATATGTCCTATCTTGAATTTTCTGGTGCCCAATCTTCCCTTTGCACTCTCAATTAGGGTGAACAATTTTCGTTTTTTTATAGAAGATGTGAATTCAAAAGTGGGATCGAAGCTTGGCGTGAAGAATCGCGGAATAATTATAAGAGAGAATTCAAGGTTCATTTTCTTAGTTAATTTCTATTTAAAGCAAATTAAATATTCATTAAAATAAAATGAGGCAAAAAAAGGGCAAAAATGCACTGATTTATTTGCAGTTCTGACGAGAAACCGCTGGCAGATTTATTCCCAAAATACAAATTGAAGAAAATTAAGAAATTGAACATTTGATAACTGTAAGTTGAAAATATAATCCTGTTTTCATTAAAAAAACTTTTTTTTTTTATTTTAATTATTCCTATAAAATTTAGAAAATTAATTGTCGAAAACGCATTAAAAATATTCTGATTTAATTTTCTTATTTGCCCATTTTTAATTGATTGGAACCGAAACCTACCATTTCAAGCAACTGAACAGAAAAGCGAAAGCGGAATTTCTTTTGCCCTCTTTTGATGGTCTATTGAATTTATTTATGCCTAATATTTTTTCATTTTACGACACACCAAGTGATACCGCATTCAGATTACCAACTTTGATCTTAATTTTTTAGATGACAAGGTTCTTAATTGTTATTGAATGCCTATTAAGGACCTTGGCGGGAACATTAACAAAACCCAATGGCATTTTGAAAACAAGGATATTTGCAAATCACCGGGTCCTTAAGCCTAAAAAAAATTCTGAGAAAAATAATCTAATAGAAAATCGATAACAACCAAAATTCTACGTTTATGCTACAGTAAGAGATAAGCAAAATGTTAGTCCCGAGTGGATCTGGGTCCCACGACACGGTGATTGCTTCTCACCCAAACCAGTGCTCGCCCGGCTGAGCTATTGAGGCACGTTAGCCATCTTTCTTATGGATCTTTTCACCCCCGCCTTGCGGCGTTTTAACCTAAAAAAATGATAAAAAAATAAAAAGTGAAAGATAAAAGGTAGGAGCGAAAGGTAAATATGATAATAAGATTTTAGTATTAATTTAGAATTATGATTGCTCGTCTATTAAGCATTAATGCGGGATTCTGTATTTTTAAGCAAAATTAAAAAACTCCATAAAGAAACGGTTTCCCAAAAGTTCTTAACTTTTCAAAAAATAAATTAAAAATTTCTTTCTTGGAAGAAGAATTGAAACATAATGTAAAATTTTCTTTTTGACCAAATTGAAAGGTGGAAGGCCCAAAAAAGGAGAAAGATTCGAAAGGTGAAAAGTGCAGAATATGTTTACCTTTTTTAAAATTTATTATATAATGTCTGGTTGAGAAATCAAATTTTTGAAACTCCAGTCTCGAGGGGCGGGCATCAGTCAAACAAATGCTGAACAAACAAATTAAAATTAAAAAGGCATAAATATTCAAATGATAAAGTACAAAGAAAATTATGTCTCGAAATTGGTATAAATAGTCCAAAAGTGGTGATTAAAGAACAAAAAAAAAAACATAATTATTCATTAAATAAATTAAATATATCCGTCTAAAATGGAACTCAAATTTACTGTCCTTCTTTTTGTCTCTGTTATGGCCACGCTCATAATTGGTACTCAAATGGAAATTGCCAATGGGAACGAAAATGAGGAAGAAGAACAGGCTAATGCACCGGAGAAAAGTGAAGTGAAGCGGGAGGCTAATGGACAAGGGAAGTACGGAGGATATCTGAAGCGCGAGGCTAATGGACAAGGGAAATACGGAGGATATCTGAAGCGTGAGGCTAATGGACAAGGGAAGTACGGAGGATATCTGAAGCGTGAGGCTAATGGACAAGGGAAATACGGAGGATATCTGAAGCGTGAGGCTAATGGACAAGGGAAATACGGAGGATATCTGAAGCGTGAGGCTAATGGACAAGGGAAATACGGAGGATATCTGAAGCGCGAGGCTAATGGACAAGGGAAGTACGGAGGATATCTGAAGCGCGAGGCTAATGGACAAGGGAAGTACGGAGGATATCTGAAGCGTGAGGCTAACGGACAAGGGAAGTACGGAGGATATCTGAAGCGTGAGGCTAATGGACAAGGGAAGTACGGAGGATATCTGAAGCGTGAGGCTAATGGACAAGGGAAGTACGGAGGATATCTGAAGCGTGAGGCTAATGGACAATGATAAACGAAGAAATGTGAATAGAAGATATGGATGTGGTATTTCCAATTTAATCGAATAATAAAAAAGAGAATATTAAATTAATTGATTATTCCCAAGAAATATTCGTGGATTATATTAATATCGAACTGGCGCTGAATTATTTGTCTTTGTTTTAAAGCTGAGCTTGTGTAGTTTATGCAATACCGGACTCTTAAGCCTGTTTTATAACAAAAACGTGAAGAAAAACTCAAAAATTTGGTGGGTTTGAAAAGGTCAACGCGTGGGGGGGGGGGGGGGTTAAAATTGACCTTTTTTCGAGTAAATGTAAACTCGAGACTCTCGAACATCACTAGGCGCAGCTTGAATGAGTATTAAATATTCTATTTTAATTATCAATAATCATTTTGGGCAATTTGTGCCTGGAAATAAGTAAATCGTAGACTTCGCAGCAAGATTTTTAGCTGTTGGGCTTTGAGATGAGACATTCAATTTATAACTTTGAAAAAAGAAGAGTCGTCGGTACAGATAAGCGCCGCCGGGGAAAAATTTGAAAATTTATAGCCGACCTGTTAACGATTTTCACCAAAAATGGTCAATTTAAGGTCCCTTTTTGAAAAAATTTCTGAGTGCCCGTCGGTGCCGACAGGCGGCGCCAGAAATTTTTGAAAAAAAGACATTTCTTTGGAAAAAAGCACCTGATAGCCATGTTTAAATATCGCTATATTATAAAATTATTGTGAGATACAGTTAATTTTTCCTAAGATTTTGCAAAATTTCTTCTTCAAGGTTATAATAATTTGGCATAGGAAATTATTTATTAATAAACTTTTTTAGTGTTTAATTTTTAATTCCATCTGTAATAAACTTGGATTTTTAAGCCTGTGACATTTTTAAATATGGACAGTATATAAAATTTTGAAAATTAAAAAGGCAATTAGAATAATTAAATTTACTTAATAAGATAATTTTCCGGATTCTTGAGGCAACACGATTATATACATTTACTTAAATCAATATAAGGCGTTTTTTTAATTATTGTATTTTCTCTCTTAGTTGCATTTGGTGCTAGGTCGATTCACAAAAAGTGCAAATTTGGGCGATTCACAAAAAGTGCAAATTTGGGCGATTCACAAAAAGTGCAAATTTGGGCGATTCACAAAAAGTGCAAATCGGGGCGATTCACAAAAAGTGCAAAATCAAAAATCAGACTTTTTCCTATGATTTTTTATCAACTGGTTATCTATGGGTGTGGGGATTTAGGAGGAAAGCCGTTTCAGTACGGAAAGCAAATTTAATTAGTTAATCGACTTTTCAATAAAAGGCAACAACTCGTACAATTTTAAATTGATGTGGCCATTCTTAAAACTTCATTCGAATTCTCTACATGTCTAGAAGCGATGATTAAGCAGAAGCTAAGCGATTAAGCATCTCACAAAAAAGTTACATTTTAAAGAACCTTAAAAATCACAAAAGCAGATTTTTTTGGCAATTTATAAATTATAACTTTTTTCTAAGATGCTTAATCGCTTAGATTCTGCTTAATAATAGCTTCTAAAGATGAAAAGCATTCGAAATGATACCAATTTAAGAAATGGGCCTACTAAAAAAAAAGTTATGGCCACATTAATTTAAAATTGTACGAGTTGCCTTGTACAGTTGCCATTGACCCCTGTCCTGGACTGGAATTTTCGAAAAAAAATATAATGCCAAAAATAAATTGTATTTTTTTCAAAAAAAAAACTAATTTCATTTTCTTTTAATTCTCTTCTTCACTGACATAACTGCTAATTTCAAAAATTTCAGATGTGTTTTTTTAGTTGCCGCGAGACATTAAAACGTTTACTTTTTTTAGGATTTTTAAGCTAAATTTTTACGCACATAGGGATCCGGTGGTGCCGATAGAGGCTACTGAGAGAAAATTTTGAAATTTTATTGTGTTTTAGTGAAAGGTTTTGCGCAAAAAGACCAATTTGAGTATTTTAAGAAATTTTGAGAAACTTACGTCAATGGGGTACGTTACATACGGTGGTGCCAACAGGCGCCACTGGTGGAAATTTTGGAAATTTATGACCCGTTTGTTAAAAGATTTTCTCCAAAAATGGTAAGATTTATCCTTTTTGAAAAAAATTCGAAAAAGATTGAATATTGGGCGGTGTTGAAGGGCTCCGCCAGGAAAATTTAAAAAATTTTTAACTTTGAAGATTTTTAACTTAGTTTGAAATAATTAAATTAATTAAATTTGCTTTCCGTACTGAAACGGCTTTCCTCCTAAATCCCCACACCCATAGATAACCAGTTGATAAAAAATCATAGGAGAAAGTCTGATTTTTGATTTTTGCACTTTTTGTGAATCGCCCCGATTTGCACTTTTTGTGAATCGCCCAAATTTGCACTTTTTGTGAATCGCCCAAATTTGCACTTTTTGTGAATCGACCAACCACGGTTGCATTTACCCGTTATTGACCTAGCAGCCTGTCTGAACACTTTGCAGACGCAACTTCTTATACAACTTCTAGGGGTGTTCGATTGGTTCGTCAGAGTGATCAAGTTACTCATACCCAAACAATTTTCGAATTCTAAGTATATGCAAAATTATGCAAGCCGACCGTGGTTAAATGGTGCAATGACGCAGCCTTTATTTTTGCCTTCCGAGTAGAGTGTCTACCAACGAACTCACTGGCATTTCACGCAATTATGAAATGAGACCTTAGCCCGCTTTTTATTTCATATTGCGAGTCGATACAAAACGAGCTGAATTTTTTACCATTAACATTAGGTTAAATTTAATTAAATATTAAATGCATGGGTACTTCGAATAATGGCCCTACTATAATGACACTACGTGAATTAAAGAATTAGGATTTTCTACGACAGTTTTGAACCAAATTGCTTGTAATTTTGGTTAAGGCTACTCACGCTAAAACGGTCGCGCTAAAACGACCCTCACGCTAAACCGGCCACGCTAAAACGGCCACGCTAAACTGACCCTTTTCGTCGGACTTCGTCATAGCACCGGCAGATTTATGGACAGATTCGAATGAATCCGTTAAATAAGTGCAGAAATATAATGGACCTGAAGACCCTCCTTTGTGAGTTCTATACCCAGAGACAGCTCGAGCGAGTTTTACATTTACTCGAAAAAAGGTCAATTTTAACCCCCCCCCCCCCCCCCCCCACGCGTTGACCTTTTCAAACCCACCAAATTTTTGAGTTTTTCTTCACGTTTTTGTTATAAAACAGGCTTAAGAGTCCGGTATTGCATAAACTAAATAAGCTCAGCTCTAAAACAAAGACAAATAATTCAGCGCCAGTTCGATATTAATATAATCCACGAATATTTCTTGGGAATAATCACTTAATTTAATATTCTCTTTTTTATTATTCGATTCAATTGGAAATACCACATCCATATCTTCTATTCACATTTCTTCGTTTATCATTGTCCATTAGCCTCACGCTTCAGATATCCTCCGTACTTCCCTTGTCCATTAGCCTCACGCTTCAGATATCCTCCGTACTTCCCTTGTCCATTAGCCTCACGCTTCAGATATCCTCCGTACTTCCCTTGTCCATTAGCCTCGCGCTTCAGATATCCTCCGTACTTCCCTTGTCCATTAGCCTCGCGCTTCAGATATCCTCCGTAGTTCCCTTGTCCATTAGCCTCACGCTTCAGATATCCTCCGTATTTCCCTTGTCCATTAGCCTCACGCTTCAGATATCCTCCGTATTTCCCTTGTCCATTAGCCTCGCGCTTCAGATATCCTCCGTACTTCCCTTGTCCATTAGCCTCGCGCTTCAGATATCCTCCGTAGTTCCCTTGTCCATTAGCCTCACGCTTCAGATATCCTCCGTATTTCCCTTGTCCATTAGCCTCACGCTTCAGATATCCTCCGTATTTCCCTTGTCCATTAGCCTCACGCTTCAGATATCCTCCGTACTTCCCTTGTCCATTAGCCTCACGCTTCAGATATCCTCCGTATTTCCCTTGTCCATTAGCCTCGCGCTTCAGATATCCTCCGTATTTCCCTTGTCCATCATTAGCCTCACGCTTCAGATATCCTCCGTACTTCCCTTGTCCATTAGCCTCCCGCTTCACTTCACTTTTCTCCGGTGCATTAGCCTGTTCTTCTTCCTCATTTTCGTTCCCATTGGCAATTTCCATTTGAGTACCAATTATGAGCGTGGCCATAACAGAGACAAAAAGAAGGACAGTAAATTTGAGTTCCATTTTAGACGGATATATTTAATTTATTTAATGAATAATTATGTTTTTTTTTTTGTTCATTAATCACCACTTTTGGACTATTTATACCAATTTCGAGACATAATTTTCTTTGTACTTTATCATTTGAATATTTATGCCTTTTTAATTTTAATTTGTTTGTTCAGCATTTGTTTGACTGATGCCCGCCCCTCGAGACTGGAGTTTCAAAAATTTGATTTCTCAACCAGACATTTTATAATAAATTTTAAAAAAGGTAAACATATTCTGCACTTTTCACCTTTCAGTAAGAGATAGGCAAATGTAAGCCCCGAGTGGGTCTTGATCCCGCGGCCTCCGGTGCGGCGATTAGCTTCTCACCCAAACCAGTGCTCTCCCGACTGGCTACCGGGGGTGACGTCCTATTTTTGCTTAGGTGGCGAAAAATCCGATTTTTGCTTGGGTGGCGAAATGTCGGGTCGCGAAACGTCGGGTGGCGAAATGTCCGGGTGGCGAAATGTCCGTACACGATAAAAACGAGTTGGGTCAAAAACAAGTCGGGGTAAAAACGAGTTGGATGTCGTCCTTTTTGGATTGGCCTATTTGCAATCCAAATTTGAGAAAATTACATTAAATTTTAATGAGTTATGTCAATTTTTTGCTCTTTTTTTTGGCAACATTTCATGAAAACAGATTTATGTTCATAGAGACAAAATCTTGGTATCATTCGATTGCTATTGCTTGGTTCTTTTTGCTTGATAAATTTCAAAAAATTTCATTGAATCTAAAAGAAGTTATGCCAATTTTTCCGAAACGGGTTACTTTGGCGTGGCCACTTTTTGCTTCTTTGCTGTTAGTTAATTTTTATCTTTTCGGAAGACTAATCGAGCTCTTGAAAAGCTTTCGAAGGGAGCAGGAAGGTTCGCCGATGCCGGTTCGCCGACGGAAGGTTCGCCGACAGACGATTCGCCGAGAAGACGATTCGCCGACAGACGATTCGCCGAGAAGACGATTCGCCGACAGACGATTCGCCGAGAAGACGATTCGCCGACAGACGATTCGCCGACAGACGTTTCGCCGATAAGATGCGGGACAAAATGTTTATAAATAAATTTTAACTAACGCCAGAAACTTATGGGAAACCTTTTAGTTTAAGAAACGAGCGCGCTAAAAAGCCGGCGAAAGAAATTTGAAAACTATTTGAACTTATGAGGCGGGCACTGTTTTGATATAAGCGTGGTTGAGCACATATTTTCAAATTAGTTAAATCAGAAAATTCGATTCAATTGTAGCATTAAAAAAATGAATTTTGGAAGTTAAAGTACATTGGTGATTTTGGAGATGAAACTTAAATATTTTCTCTATTTAAAAAAACATTCTGTCCCGCATCTTATCGGCGAAACGTCTGTCGGCGAATAGTCATGTACCCGATCTTATAGCTAACTGGAAAAAGAAGTATCTGGAAACATTTGGCGTGAGCATCCGGACAATATTCAACTGGAGACGCAAATACGCGATTGGCACATGTAAGCGGTCAATTTTTTTTTTTAAATATTTGCGTAAATTTAATTGTTTCACGGCAATGGACAGACTGAGAAAGAAAAGAAGGCAATTTTGAAACAATTACTTAGAAAAGAAAACAAATGCATAAAACAAATTGAGAAGGAATTGAACATCAGCAACAGCAGTTTGCATAGGTGGCGAATGGCATTCAAAAAATCCAAATTTGCAAGTAAAAATTATATTATATTACTAATTAGGCTAATTTTTCAAAATAGAAATAGTTTTTAGCCGCAACCATCACCCCACTCGCAGTGACCGATGCCGACGCCAGGTTTGCATAGGTGGCGAATGGAATTCAAAAATTATTCAAAAAATAGATCACATAATAGAAAAAATATTTATTTTTCTTAGTGCATGTTTATTGTTAGTTAGTAGGAATGCCATTTTTATGTAATAAAATTATGTAAGAAAATGGTAAAATGTATAAATATTTATATCTATCTCATGATTACAAATTCGCAGAAAAAAATGTCTTTACATAAAAATGGCAGCCCTAATGATGCGTGTACAGCGGTCCAAGTAACGGTAATGGCCTGTAATTACAAGCATTACTGCCTTTCGAGTATGCGGTACCGCTCCTTGAAGTACAAACGATTACAGGTACCGCAAATGTACCTCAAGTAATTTAGACTATAAGAAACAGTCGGTAAGACACCGAAGGCAATTACCCGGTTTTTCAGGGATTGGTACTGGATCGGATTTTAAAAAATGTCTCCAGTAGAATTAATGTTAATGGTTTCAATTGTACTTAAAATATCATAGTTCACTTGAATTATCGGCTCCCCGACAATGCGGCAGTGGACAATTCGACAGTGACAGTTCGGCAGTGATTTTCGACACTTCGGCAGTGACAATTTGGCAGCGACGATTCGTCAGTGACAATTCAGCAATGGATAAAACATGTAGATATTAAATATATCGTTAAATAAATTTTTATCAAATATAACTTAATATATGGATGTGCTAAGGCCATTAAAAATGGTTAGATGGGTCAGAGAAGAGGTGGATGTGAATAAAACGAAACATTATTTTTTCCATCATCGTCTTTCATCATCCCCTATTCTATTATAACAACCAAATCTTGCCGAAAACTGACACATAAGCAGCAATTAGCAATTAATAAATAATTTCCAATAAAAATTAGTCCCCCCCCCATTTCATTTATTTGTATGTGGATTTTTTTAAATTAAAATTTACTGCCGAATGGTCGCTGCCGAATTGTCCACTGCCGGATTGTCGTGCTACGGAATTATCTTATAAACTTTATTCGATTCCAATTTCATTGCCAGAATTCAGAATTCAATTTAGTCACTTTTTGGTTATGCTACTTTCTATGAGTTCAATCCGGGTTTTATCAGTTTAATCAAACCAGCCCTAACCTTTTTTTGATTTCTTTCGAAGACCGTAAAGTCCATTAAGACAAATTTCATGAATTTAAAGGAAATGAATAAATTTTGGGTGGGTTTTGCTTTTTTCGTCTGTTCTTTTCCTCAACGAAACTGCTAGCGCCCAATTTAGCCTTTAAGCATATTAGAATTTCTTTCTTGTGCGTTGCAATTAGGGAAAGCGTTTATTGCAGGGCTCCCATCTCCCTGTGCTCTAATTCAAAGCACATACAAGGCGATTACAAAGTACACAAAGGAGATAATTTGTTAATTCAAAATACACTTCAAAAATTTTCATTTGCAAAAAAAATATCTTTATTTTATTTAAATGTTTAGATTTTTCACCAAGCGGGGGGAGGGGGGAGGCGGTGCAGGCGCCGCCGGGAAAATTTTTGAAAATTTGGGTATATTTTTGTAACAGATTTTGCACAAAAAATAATTGAATTAAAGTAAATTTAGAGAAAATCTAAGGTAAAAAGGGTCCTGTGGTGCCGTAGGCGCCACCGGAAAAAAATTTGAGAATTTGGGTCTGATCTGCTAATGGATTTTGGCTAAAAAATAAAGTACGTACTTTGAAATAAAATACATATGGGACTCCTGGGTTATTGTATTATTTTATTGATTACCTTTTTGTTACTTTACGTTTTGAGATTTGCGTTTTGACATCACAATCGGAGTTCGGTTTCCCGATTTGGCATTGAAACTCCCAACTATTTTATTAAAATCTGCGATTGGTGTATCTATCTCGTGCAATGCAATTTAATTATGTAATTTCATGCCCTCATCTCCCGCATTTTTCCTTTCCCCGCATTTTTTCCATCCCCCGCATTCACTCGTCCCCCTCCCCGCATTTTTTCCATCCCCCGCATTCACTCGTCCCCCTCCCCGCATCTTTTTTCACCGACACCACAAAAATGTTTTCTCCTTAATACAACGCTTCGTGCAAATGTTTGGCGTTTTTTTTGTTTGTTGATCCGTCCTTCATTCAGCATCATTTATTTGTAGTTCCATTCTTCTCTCCCCATTTTTGCTGTTTTATTTTTGTTTGGCCCTGCGGGTCCATCCCCCCCGCCCCCCGGCATTACCTCTCTCTCCCTCTCCACCGCACCAATGGCCCTTGTTCGGTTTGCGAACGAAGAGAACAAAGATGACATTTATAAGCAAAGAAAAAATGCAACATCAATATGATATATAGTACAATTTTTTTTTCTTTATTGGATTTTTTATTATTTGCCGATTTTGAAGGGTTTTTAAAAACAATTTTTCATAAATTTGATTGTTTGTGAAGCCAAATAGCTCTTTGTTTTTACTTACTACATAAATAGCATAAAATTTGAATTGTCCGTTTTTGAAAATTTCGCCCGGTTTCATGCACTGTTTGGTCCATGAAAACCCTAATATGATGCAAACTCCTACCAGTTCTCCGCCTGCTAATGTTGACCCATTTTTTGAACAAAATCTTTAGTCCCGTCATATATATAATTTTATCAGAACTTTCATTGTCGCTTATTTTTTGTAAATAACTTTAATTTTAATAATAATTTTTTTATTGTTCCCGAAATAAAAATGTTCCGTCCTCTATCTGCTGCTGGTCTTAATGAAGAAACAGAGAAGCACTTAACGAAACTGTAAGTCCAAAGAATTTGTAAATGAATCTAGCGGGCATGGCAATTAGGGTAAAAAGACGATTCGTATTGTTTATCGTGACAGCGCAGACAGCGGAGGTTAGACAGTCCTTATACTTATAACACGTAAGCAGTACGAATCGGGTGCCGTCCGGCAATTAGCCCTCTTTAAAATATTTAGGGATAATTTAAATAATTATATTAAAGCGATGGCATTTCATTTCACCGGTTCAGTGTGACTAGCAAGGGCGTGCAAAACTAAATTTTATTTTGGTCACGAAAACGAAGCCAAACAAAAAAACTGAAAAAGACGAAAATACTAAAAATAAACTATGTCCCTCCAATTTTTAATCCAGTACTTATACCGGGAATATTTAATTCGAATTTTTGAAGAATTTGACAAATTTTTGACACTCAAAAATTCGCAAAAGTGGTCCCTTTTTACATTTGTGTGTCTCAGAAAATCAAAATTTAAAAAAACCTTACTGTCTAGGTAAAAATACACCACCACAAACTTTAAAATAGCATTAGTGTTTAGCGGTTTGTTATTAAGATTGGCATTAGTGTTAAAAACTATTAATGTGACTAATAAGAGTTTAATTAATGTGGCTAGAAAATTTCAATCAAAAAATAGTGCTGTTCAGCCTAGGCCTTAGCCTAAGCTAGGGTGTTATAGGCCTAAAGCCTGAGCATAATTTTTGAATTTTATCAAATTTTAGTTATGTGTGCAATGATATTTGGTACAATGTGTTCCCATTTGTTGGCCACACTTCGCTTGGCCTCACTTTGGCATTGTGCAGTTGCCGTTACGATGCTTTGGTGGACCAATATTTTACGGTAATAAAAAAGGAGTGCCTTGTTTAGGTGAGGTCCCTAAATGAATTTTCAGAATGCCAAATGGTCACTTGGACCCATCGAAATTTGTCGCGCACCGAACGAAAATGGCATGGAAATTCGAACGGATGGCAAAGTGGTGCCAATGGCGCACACTCCGCCTCCCCAGCAAATCGTGGACTTTGATTATATTCTTATACGGTACTTGAAAATGCCCAAAAGAAAAGATGAGGCCATGCGCCAGAGGGGCTAAAGAATTTACAATTTTTCGACTCAACCCCTGTGACTAGGACTCTTATTCTCGGCCAGGGTGCCATCTTAAAAACAAAATAATGGCACCGTGGTTCAGCTTGTGGCAGAATAAAAGAATTAATGATAAAAAATGGCATATAATATTATAAATAATAAATTATATATATATATTTCATGAATTTTATTATTTCTTATCCAAAATATGGTAATTCTAAAAAGAACAGTTGCAAAACACGGACAAATACCCCCACAATAATTGCCCACCATTCATTTTGCAGTTACATTGACCAAAATGTTGTCACTTTTATTGGTCGAATTGTCCGCCTGCGCACCACCATCAGCTTTAACATTTTGGCTTACAACCAAACAAAACCCATGTGCATATGGCCTACAATTTGGCCTGTGCTCGCAAATTCCATCAGGTGATACATAAAAGTGTCAAAGTAACGAGCGCATTAAATTTTACAAATTAATTGCTTATAGTAATATTTGCCTACACTAATATATTTTCGCAACAATAACGACAAACCCAGAGAATTACTGTTCCCTCTTTTTACTGGGTTTTCCTTAATTTGAATGGTAAACGGCAAATTTTTTGGTTTTTACTATTTTTTTACCGAGGCCAATTTTACCAATACTGTATGTTCTTGTTTTATAAGGCCCTGGTTTTCTATTTTTCAACCTCTGAAAAGGGGCCTTCTAATTCAGGGGGCTTAATACTAGAGGAAATACGGTTGATCATTACTATATTATCGATCAATAAGTAATCAGAAAAATCGA
Source organism: Heterodera filipjevi (assembly GCA_039877585.1). NCBI lineage: Eukaryota > Metazoa > Nematoda > Chromadorea > Rhabditida > Heteroderidae > Heterodera > Heterodera filipjevi. The sequence continues at coordinate 4,235,655 of JBDPZO010000005.1, read as the reverse complement.
TTCTCTTTTTTTGGATTCTGATGTTAAAATACGGTAGAAAACAGAAATCGCAGGCATATGAATTCATTTTTGAGAGATATTTAAAATTTTCATAATAAAATAATAATTAATTTTCATTTAATCAGTTGCCTTAAATTGGATGTTCACCATTTGACTGTTCTACAACAGAATTTTTCCACATTTGTTTTGTCCAATTGTGCCAATCTTTGCACAATCGAATTTTGCAACGACAGCTTTCAGCCCAGTGAAAATGCCGTCGACGCCAACCCATGGCCTGGCCCCGCTTTGTTCCATTGGCTGCACGTGCCGTGTGCGGACGGACGACCAAAAATGCTCAAATACTTTTGTTGGGGGCTTCAAGCAAAAATTGACTTGGGACCCATCAAAAAAGTAATTGCGCTAAATGTTTCATTTGAATACAGTAACTTTAAACGGTATATTGTGTAAGGAAAACCCGAGATTTGCCAGAAAAACAAACAGTTTTAGGGGTTTCATTGACATTTAATGAGGAATATGAACTATACTTTATTATTATATTTTATTTGCTAGCCTAATGGGTTAATTAATAGCCCAAATTAGGTATCCTTAATTACTATATAAAGCCATAGGCAGAATTTGCTTTTCATGTGATATCATTAAAAAAGCGTTGTGATTTTTCTTATAAGACATTTACTTGTCTTTGGGTTTTTTGTCCATTTTGGTTTGATTTGGTTTTTTTGGCTCTGCATTTTCAATTATTGAATGTTTCACCAAAAAATGAATAATTTTGAAAGTTTAGGCTTTCGCCAACAGCGATTATTGTCCCTCCGCTCAGCCCATCCGCTTCACCATTGTAATCCGTGTTGCGTGCGTCTTCGTAAACGAAATTCAACCATTTGCTTTGGAAAAACATCTGTCCAATGAGCGGTTGGCATTGAGACGCGTTGCCAACGATTTGTGGCTGTTGCAAAGGGTGCCAATCGGCGGACGACAAAAAACGCGTGTCAATTGGACGACAGTGGACAGAGAGCAGCATCAACAAAATGATGAGCTAGCATGGGACGAATGTGGAGGAGAACAGCATGGTGTCATAACTGTTAACATTTGGGATGAGTACCACGAGGGGCACACCGTTGGTACGGTAACCAGTCGTTGATGGGTACGGTAGTAAATGGGCCGGTGAATAGAGGGGGCTAACTCAAGCTATTTTAATAATATAATTTCAGTAATGACCAACTTGATAAGAAATCTTTATGGCGGGAAAACATAATTTCTTAACCTTATATTACAGGTTTTTTAATGTTGGGGAAAACAAATATTTTCTTGTTTAGGGCCAAATTGATCCATTCATCAGACAGTGATCGGAAGAACGAAAAAATAAGGCTCCAACAAAGAAATTTTTAATTTTTGATTTCGGATTGGTAAATTTTGCAAATTCTAATGCATAAAACACGTTTTAGTGCAACTTTTGATTGGTCTTTTTTATGTATTAGATTTATTTGTTCTTACAAGAATATAATTTTTCCTTTATTTACCATTTTTTGTTCCATAAATGACCAAATGATAATTTTTACTGAATTTTGAATATATCTAGTCATAACTTCACTCAGAAGCAACCAAATTAAACAATTTTGGTATTATAGGATAGCATTTGTATTGCTTTATTCGTTTACTAAATTTCAAAAAGGAAAATTGTTAAAAGTTTTACCTGTGATATTCTTATTTCGAACATGAAAACAAACTTTTTTTTTATACGTGACCAAAGTTTTTTTTTAATTTTTCCAAGTAAAAATTAGTGAAAAATAATTGCACAGAACCAAAAATACTAAAGTTTTTAAAGGGTTTCTTTTAGTTCATTCATCATACTTTGAAGCTTTGTTAAGCGTTCGTTTAATTCGCCGATTGCCCCTTCAATTTTCTTTCTATTTTTGTTGATGGTGGTCAATTCATTAATGAGCTGACCACAGTCTTTTATGCCATTGCGTTTTGTTCGTCCGCCACAATTTTCGGGACAGACACCTGCCGAAACAGGAAAAAAAATTATTGTTTCATAACATAGGTTAGCGGAGTCTTTATACCTGGTTCTCCAATAGGCCCTGGAAGACCTAAAAAAACAGCTATAAGAGTTGTCAAATGAAGAGACTTTTAAAAACTGGTAAATCAGTATTATCGTAACCTAACAGCACCGTGTAAACAAACTATACAGTACCCGGTAGTCCGTCGTGCCCTGCATCTCCTCTTTCGCCTTTTAAACCCGGAAATCCTTGCGTCCCTGGAAATCCATCCTCTCCTGGTTCGCCTTTTGCACCCGGAAGCCCGCCGAGCACATCACCATTTGACAAACAGGCGCAAATCAGTAGCAATAAAATTGCCGGAAACATATGGATGCCAATTTTTGATATTGGAAGTTGAAATTCGCTAAAATGGTAAAAAATAATGCCCCTCAATTGTATTAGTAGAAATTTTAGAAATTATTATTTCGAAATTGCCAAATTAAATAAAAAGCCCAAAAAAAAGTTAAATATAAATTAGTAATAATTCAATTGAATCAAATGATAATGATCAAACTATTGGCCTTTGACTAAGCCTTAGATTAGCAGCAATTTGAAGACGACATGGATTGGATGGATTGGCCAATTGCTATTGCTCTGAAGATCATTGGCAATTAATCTAATTCATCACTCCGTTGCATTCGACGAGAAAGACAAATTTTGTGCATTTTGGGAAGTAACAATTTTCCAAAAGCAATAATTGGGCATTCATTATAAGAAAAGCCAAAAGATCAGTGAAAGATGAAGACACCAATCTAAAGCTTATTCGTTTCGGAAATTATGATAATTTTGTTGAAAATAAATTTGCTTATAGCAAGAGGGACAGATTAAATGCATCTCATTAATTGAAGATTAAGCATTATGTAGCCATTGATTAAGAGAAGAATGCATTGGCCATTTGAATAAGCCAATTCATCCATTACACTGATGGCCAAAATGCATTTGTCCAAATGGCCATTATCGTTTTGGCCAAATAAACAAAGAACATATTTGAGGGACTTTTCAAATAATACCCTTTCATCCTTTCAGGCATTCTTTGCTACCGATGCTGGGTCGTTTTGTAAAAAGTGGCAGCATGAATGGCGTTTAGTTGTACAGCACGAATCGGGTCATTAGTCGGGCCATTTTAGTCGGCCGTTTTAGTAGGAAAAGCCTTTTCATTTTTTTTTTTGAAAACAGCCCCTATCCCCCGCCCTTCTTTTTTTGAAAAAAACCGAACCTCCTAGTTTTTTTAAAAAAGAAATAAAAAATCTTCCTAACTAGGGTTGGGTTTTAAAAAAAAACTAGGGGGTTGGGTTTAAAAATAACTATGTGGTACGGTTTTCAACAAAACAAAAAAAGGCTCTTCGACTAAAACGACCCTCCGACTAAAGTGGCCCGACATAAACGACTCCTCCGATTAAAACCGTCAGACTAAAACGGCCCTATTAAAATAACCCCTACCGTACAGCATGTATTCAAACAAAATTTTATCAAGCAATTGTTAGAAAGATAGAAATAAAACCATTATTGATTTACAAGCAAAAATTGGAATCTTTTTTTCTTTAATACTAGAGCAATTAGAAGAAATCCCCGATTTGTAGTGGTGCAATTGTACTGTTAGTGAGGGGCCCGTGTTGGGTCCCCCAGTCGACTCCACCGTTTGGGAATGAGAGGGAAATTGGGACGACATGCCAAATGGGAAAGGAATCCTGGCCCTGGATCCGATGGTATTTCCCAAATGGCATTAAGCCAGAAGACCAATTTAAAGAAATGGAAAGTCAGGGATGCGATCTCGATAGTCCAAAATAGTGGCGCCAAGCTTAAAAAAAAGTGGCAAAATAGTGGTTAGAACCCCCCCCCCCCCCCCGCCCCCTAAATTAAAGCCCCCCTTTTGAGGAGGGTTGAACAATAAAGCCCCCGGGGGCTCTATTTTAGGAAATACGGTATTAATTTTGGCATATTGTTTTCGCGAGTTTTTTATTTGGCTTTATTAATTGATCCATTTTCTTTTACATTATTGTATTTTTGAGACAAAATCTGTTAATGAATTCCCACCTTTTCAAAAAATTTTCCCGCCGGCGCCTTTCGGCACCGCCTCCGCACCCCCCCCCCCCCCCGCATGGTGAAAAATTTAAACAATTTTTCATTGTTTATACGCGTTTGCCCCCTTTTAGGGGCTGGCGCCCCCTTTTCGATGTACTGAGATGGTCACCCTGTACCGGAATCTTAAATTAAGCTCAATTTATTATATCAAAATTGGTCATTTTTTGTGCAAAATTTGCTATAAACTCAGTCGACTAATTTGCAGATTCTCTATAAAAAAAATTGGTGATAAAGTCATGACTCAGGCATAACTTAAAACAGAGCTGCAATATCTGAGGACTTTTCCCCTTTTTTTAATGAGGATTTGCGGATTTTTGTTGTCTTTTGAGAAATTTGAGGATTTTTAGTGCCAAATGAGGATTTTTGAAAGCTTTGATTAGGATTTTAAAAACCTTGAGATCGCAGCTCTGATACTTTTTCTTGAAAAAACCCGTTTTCGTACGAAACGAAAAAACCGAAATTTTTCAGAAGCAAAATTTTTCCTAAATTGGGTTCCAGGTCGGTTTTACGCGTCCAATTATCACTTTCTGAGTAATTACGGCGTATTCTAGGGAAGTTGCGAGACCAAAAATAAAATGCGTGAAGCGAGAAAAGTTCTTTGTCAAGATTTGTTACTAAACACACTCAATTTTTGAAAATTTTTCCCGGCGGGCGGCGCTTATTTTTATCGACACCGCCGACCCTTCCTTTTTCAAAGTTATAAATTTAATGTCTCATTTCAAAGCCTGACAGCTAAAAATCTTTATGCTTAGATTTTCCCAAATTTTATCACAAAATATTTTAAAAAAGAACAAATTTTTTTAAAAAGAAGGGGCCGGCGGTGCCGATAGCGCCGCTGGGAAAATTTTTGAAAATTCGGGTGTGATTTATTACCAGATTTTTGAGCAAAAATGGTTGAATTTTGAGAATTTTTGAGACAAAAATACAGAGAAGCATTGTTAAAAAAATTGAAAAATTTTAATTTTCGTATTTTTGCTTTTTTTGCGTCGTGAAATTAATAAAAAAAAATTCTTTTAACATAAAGAACAATTATATAAATCCTGCGATGAGGGGGACTCGAACCCAAGCGAAAGCAAGGCAAAGGTAGCAGTCATAACAAATGCACCAAAATACCAACTGACCGAGTCACGAAAACGAAACGAAAAAACTAAATTTTGAAAACCGAAAACGAAAACGAAATGAAAAAAATTTGGCGGACGAAAACGAAACTGAAAAAGTGCCAAAAATGTAGGACGAAACGAAGACGAAATTTCGTGCAGCCCTGGTGCCGATAGACACCACTGGGGAAAATTTTGAAAATTTGGGGGTATTTTGGTAGCAATTTTGTACCAACAAAAAAAGACAATTTTTAGGCAAATTGTATTAAAAAATTAGACCAAATTTTCCAAAATTTTCCACGATGGCGCTAACGGCAACACCGAAACCGAACCCTTGTTATATTTACTCAAAATTTATCTTGAAATCGTTTTTTTGGTGCAAAATCTGCTAACAAAATATACCCAAATTTTTCCCGGTGGCGCCTATCGGCCTCCTGCCCCTTTGAATTCCAAAAATTTTTTGATGCTTTTTACTAGGATTAGTCGGGCGCGACCAACCCAACTTTTTACTAATTTTTATTGCTTTTAAAATATTTTTTCAAGTGATTATTTTTGACTCCTTATGAGTTTGAAATTACGCTTTACATACTTTATTAATTGAGATTTTTATTTTATTTTTTGTCAAAATTTTTTTTTTTCACTAAATGCGGATATATCTGAGGACATCCGCGGACCGATATGACTAAGAATAGGGACGAATGCAAACAGAAAAATTTTTTTTTAATCAATTCGTATTTAAGTGCGAATTTTGGCGCTAAAAGATAGAGAAAATTTCTATCATTTAAAAAAAAGTTTATGGCTCTAGCATGTACATGGGATTTTTTATGAATTTTGAAAAATTACCCACGTTTATCGATTTTTGTAAGTTTGATCACTTTTTTCTGATCACTTTTGGCGCCTGCTCCAAAAAAGCCAAAAATTTACAATAGTAAATCGACTGTGCTCTGCACGATAAATGTAATTTTAAAGTTATTTGGATTGTTACAGTTCGGAATGTTCCCTTGTAAACCTCAATTTGTGTGTTTTGTGGGGTTTGTCGATTTTCTGAGGCTTTTTATGGGTTTTTAGCGGTGTATAAAAATCAAAAAACTGACAAAACCCCTTAAAATATTATCTTTTTAGAGGCAAGATCTGTTAACAAATCTCGCCGAAATTTGTAAAATTTTCCCCGGTTGCGCTTATAGGCAAAAAGAATTTTTAGATCATCAGACGGAAATTTATGAAATTTGCAGAAGTATTCAATATGTCTTTAGTTAGAAAAGTTTCAATTCGACTAAAATTGTTTTAAAAAAGTAATATCTTGCAAACCGAATGTTTATTTATCAGATTAACTCCTTTTTTGCATATTGTTAGGCCCATAAGCAACATTATAACTAGTGTTCGGCAAATGGGATTTTTCGGTAAACCGTAAATAAAAATCGGTAATATTCCGATTACCGATTTTTACCGATTTCCGCCCAAATCGGTCGGTAGTAAAAATTCCCTAGAGATTTAAAATATAAAAAAATATGAGGACGGGTTTGTCGCTGATGTTGGGCACCGGCAGTAAATTTTTCTTGCAAATTTGACTCTGCTTTTTTAACCGGCTTTGACCAAAAATGGTAAATTTTGGAGAATTTTGTTAGAAAATCTAAAGTAAAAAGAGTCCGGCGGTGCTGATAGGCACCGTCTGTGTAAAATTTTAAAATTCAAATGAATTTAAAGAAAAAATTGTGTAAAAGATTGGCGAAAAATTGCTTTTTTTTTAGAAAAAAACCTCCTAAACATAATGCCAAAATAGCAAATTTTTGTTTTCTCACAAATTCCTCTCCTATTTGTGTCCATTGACCCCATTCTTAACAGTGCAAATTTTTACGGGTTGTTACCGATTTTACGGCGGTAAATTGAGTCGGTCGGTAGTAAAAATCGGTAAATTTACCGATTTTCATGAAAAATTTGAAATTGGTAAACCGTACAAATTACGCGGTAAATTTACCGATTTTTACGGTGCCAAAGCCTAATTATAACAATTAAATGTCTTTCTCAACCCATGCCAATATCGTAATGATAAGTATGCCAGCCATCAAATGAATGATCAATTATCTCTTCGGCATTTCTTTTGTTGTTGTGGTTGGCATGGCACCCATTGTTATTCGACTTCACTTTGCTTTTCCCCGTCAATTTGCTCCGTCTTTTTTGGCATTGTGAAGTGATCATTTATTTTGCGCAGCTCCCCATACATTTTTGTGCTCAGTTCATTGATAGTCCACGCCATATTCGTCAATTTTTGCATGTCCGTCTCTTGGCGTTTTGTTTGCCCACAACTTTCAGCACAAACGCCTGACGAGAGAAAAGAAATGTTTACAGAATCACTTAAAATTGAATTCATGCGACCTGACTGTCCTGCCTCTCCTGGTTCACCCTTTTGACCCGGTAATCCGAATGAAATATCTCCTGAAAAAATTGATTAAGTTTTACATGGACAAAAACAAAAAATTATTTATAGAAATAGTCGGTTCAAACCTCTCTCTCCTCGTTTGCCACTTGCTCCAGGTAGCCCTGAAAAAATTTAGATGAAAATTAGTAATCCAAAAGAAAAAAGAAAAAATTGTCGAATGAATTTCAATAAATTTAAATAAAAGTCCTAAATATAATTAAGTTTGATTGTTAAAAATGACCTAGAATCTAGTTAATCATTACATTGGTTAATTTCAACAATTACCCAAAAATAAAATTTCTAAATTGAACTATGCAAAAACAGCTATAAATTTTTGATCAATCACAGTCCGAGGAAACATTATCGTATTCAAACAGCACCCTTAAAAATATACAGTACCCGGCATTCCGTCGTCGCCTCTGTCGCCTTTTTCACCAGACATTCCTGGTAACCCTGGATATCCTGGATCGCCTTTTGAACCCGGAAATCCAAATATTCCTTTTTCGTTTATTGGACCCGGCACTCCTGGCGGCCCTGGCATTCCATCTTTTCCTGGTGTACCCGGATATCCTGGCACCCCTGGAAATCCATCCTCTCCTGGTTCGCCTTTAGCACCGAAACCGAGCACAGCATCATTTGACAAACAGGCGCAAACCAGAAGCAATAAAATTGCTGGAAACATTTTAGAAGTCAATTTTTACAAATTGAATTTGTAATTTCGCTAAAATGCAATTTATATTTTAGTCAATTTGTAAAAATAGTGTCAGTGAATTTGAAAAATTTTTCACTTTTATTATTTATAAATTGTCAAAATTGCAAAATAAAAACGTATACTAATATGAAATGCTAAAATTTATATATATAGTAATCGTTCAATGAATTTAGTACAATGATCAACCGAAATTAACGGTCATGAGAAATTTTTGTTTGCAAATATTTGAAAATTGTTAGAGAAAAAATAATAATTATTTTTGCTTAATTCAAGGGGACTGCTCAAATGCATCTCATTAATAGAAAAAAAAGCATTGGCCATTGACTAAAACATTCTATCTGTCTGTTACACCTGATGACTAATCTTTTGCTCAAATGGCCATTTTTTGATTCATTTTTTGACCAAATAAACAAAGAACTTATTGCTATGGACTTTTTTGCTTCCTATATATTAATTAATATATGTTTCCGAAAATTGATAGTGTCCAAGAAAGTGGAAATATTATATATTTTATGAAAATTTGGTAGGAAAAATTAGTTGCTAAAAAGTCGCTCTAATACAAAAAGATTCAAAGAAAAAGAGTTTTCATACTTCTCTTATCAATAGGGCTGGGATTTTTAGTTTCTAAAAATCGCGAAATAGTTAACTAAATAGTTGCTAAAAAACCCCAAAATGCGCAAAATAGTGCGAAAATAGTAGTTGAAAACTGGAAAAATCCAGTGTCTTTATGTATTTTTTTGGGTATTCTTTAAGAATGGTCTGGTGGTGCCGATTAGGGACAGGCGAAATTTCGTTTCGCGTTTCGAAAATTTTGTGGTTTTTTTTTGCGTTTCAAATTTCACGTTTCCAGTTTCGGGTAAAACGCCGAAATTTTGAGAAAAATTGTATGGCACCACCAGATTCCCACCCCCAGTTTAGATTTTCTCAAATTTGCGGAAGTCCCGGGCGGGAGCGGGGGTTTCAAAAAAATTTTCAAAACTAAATTTAAGACATAAATTAAAACGGTAAATCTTTTTACCTCTCTTTTTATTTAAATTCAGCGAAAAAAAACAAAACATTTAATCATATGTTTTTAAAATAGATTTATTCCAAAAAAAATTAGCATTTCTGCGTGTTCGGTTAAAGCCCAATTTTTGGATAAATTTTTTGTAAGAATTTCCTTCCTTTTTTGCCAGAATTAAAATGGAACTCGTTTGAAGTGGCCGTGGGTAGGTGCCCGGCGGTGCCGATAGGAGCCGCCGGGGAAAATTTTGAAAATTTCGGTGTAGTGTCACAACAGATAGTATAATAAGCAAGTATTTGAACAGAAAGGTCAATAATAATATTAACAAAAGAAATGAATGAGAGACGGAGATAATGAGTACAAAGACTGCCACCAGCAGAATGGGTCGGCGGCATTTGGGCCTCCACGTTTGGGGCCCTATGTTTGGCCCCGACGTTTAGGCCCCGACGTTTGGGACCGCGGTCGTTTGGGCACCAAGCCAAAAATCGAAAAATTCTACGCAAAATCTTTTTTTTAAAACCTACCCACCTGGGTTTTCTAAAACCTAACCCCCTGTTTTTTATGATGGTGTTTTGAAAACCTAATCCCCTATTTTTTTGAAAAAAAATTCTTAACCTAGGGGTGTTTTCAAAAAATCAAGGGGTTCGGTTTTCAAAAAAACCAGTGGGTTCGGTCTTCAATAAAACCAGGGGGTTAGGTTTCCAAAAAACAGGGAGTTAGGTTGCTAAATTTCAAAAATTTCGATAGGTTACAAAAAAGTAATGGCCAGAAAACCTCAAAAAATATAACTTTTTCTGGCCGCTTCGTCGTGACACGCCATATTTATGCTTGGAAAAATTTGCTATAAACTCATTAGTAAAACAGAGCTGCAATATCTGAGGATTTTTCCCCTTTTTTTAATGAGGATTTGCGGATTTTTGTTGTCTTTTGAGAAATTTGAGGATTTTTAGAAAGGAGCTTTTCTAATGCAGAAAGTGAAAGAACTTTTTCTAAATCGGGAGAAGTTTATAAAAGGAAGGAGTTTAATTACGACCAAGGCAAAAAATGATTTTAAATTAAATACTTTTTCTTTATTATTAATATTTAAATTATTTTTTTAATGGTTTAAAAAAAAATAAAAAAATAATAATTTAAATTGAAACCAAAATTAAAAAAAAAATGAAAAACAAAATCAAAAATTCATGTTTCATGGTCAGGGTTACCGTCACGATTCACCGGGTCTATTCACGGTCACGGTTCAAGCTATACGGGTTTTATCAGTCACGGCAAGTCTCTAACAGTGATCGGACCTGACTAAAATTTAGCATTGAATCATTGATAATTTATTAGGAAAAAATACTTCTTTTCCAATTAAAAATAACAATTTTTGTAAAAAAAAAAATCTAGGCTGCTGTCCGGCGGTGCCAATACACGCCGCCAGAGAAATTTCAAAATCAGGATGAGTTTGTTAACAGAATTTTTGCATTTTTTTGGACATAACTTTCCTCAAATTATCTTTTTTTTTAATTTGGCAAGCAAATAGAGCTAATAACAGGGGTCGCATTTAATCTTAGTTTTAAAATATGGCCAATTTTGAAAGTCCAAATCTTACAAATTTAAAAAGTCTTATTTTTAAGATTTGGACTTTTATTTTTTTCTAACTTCTTACTCTAAGAAAAAAAGCAGAAAATTTATTATTATTTACAATTTTTTGAGGCAATTTCTTTAATATTTTTCAAAATTTTCTCGGTGCGCCTATTTTGCCAAGTTTGTTTCAAAGCCGGTTATTTTTACTTTTTTTTTATTGTATAAAAAAATTTAATATTAGAGATAGAAATAGGTTGACCTCTTGGTCAATCAATAAATCCATAAATCCAATGCATATGACAACAGGGAAAATGGGCGGTAAATCATTCATTCATTCAATTATTTTATTTATTTTATTATTTTAAATAGGAAAAAGGATAGAAAGTACTTTCATTCATTCATTTTTACGTTTTTTTTAATTTTAAATTCTATTTTATATATACAAATTTTTTTAAAAATAAATTGGAAAAACCTAAACTCGATCCACTTCGCTCTCAGTGTTGAGAAATGTATTTGATTGGGTTCATTTTGATTATGCTGTTGTCTTTGTCAACAATTAGTCAAATCGACAGATGCTACGGGCAAAAAACGCCGAATTCATCTGTCAAAAATTCTGACAAAATGCCAACTCAAACGGAAACTCCATTCGATATTTTATTTCAGAATTTTGACCAAAATAATTTTGCCACAAAAGGGGAGGAAGGGCAAAAGATGAAGAAATTCATGACAGAAATAAGCAAAAAACAGCGAATATTAGAAGCAATTTTAGGCAAAACAACAGAAGAAGTAAAAATAATAATTTAAAATAAAATAATATTTTTTTAAAGGAAGCGAAAAAATTTTCAAAAGACAACGAATACAAATGTTTAAAGGAGAGAATCAATGAAATTTATCGAAACGATTCACCATTGAGTCTAATATTAGAGCGTTTAATTGCAGTGCAAATTAATGCTAAGGAGGGATTAGAATACGGTATTATTGCTTGCCGTATACCAAAAACCCACTTTTTCAGATAATACTAATGAGTTAAAGGAGAGAATAGAAACACTCAAAGGGAGTTTGGCTTATGCTGTCACTTTTATGGCAAATCGTCACAAAATTCGGCTGAACAGCGAACGGCGGGGGGAAGAAAAAGTTGGGAAAAAGACAAATGACCAAAGATCATTGTGGACAGAATTGGCCAATTATTATGAGGAATTTCAAATGGATAAAATTGGCAAAAAATGTCATCAGAAAAGTGATTATTATGGCAACAAAAACGGGAAAGAAAAGGAAAACAAAGGAAGGGAAGAACGGTTCTTCCAATTTGTGACGCGGACATTGGAAACGAAATGGGAGGGAAACGCATTTTCAAATGGACAAAGCGGCGATGATGATGACGGTAATTGGAATAATATAGAAATTTTACTTATTCCTAAAGAAAATCCGTTTTCCAATGATTTGAACTCAAATTTTAATTTTGGATGCAATTTGTCGAAAGCGTCGCAAGCGAAGGATGAATCCTCCGCCGTCGCCGGAGAACGACCATATGGGGCTTAGAATGCTTGGCTTTTTATTAAGCATGATTGTGGTTTTAGTGTTGGCATGTTGTGTATTTTGTCGTGATCCTTCACCTCGAAGAGAGATGATTGGGCGGAGGGATGTGCAAACGTCGATAGTACACCCAATGCCGCCACCGCGAACTACAAATGCAAGTGGGGGAGAATTTATAGAAAACAAAAAAAATAAATTTCAAATCTAAGCGATTAATATGCCAGCAATGCCCACCGAACGTAGCGAACTAATGCCAGCACGATTTATGCCTCAAAATGCACGTGGGTGAAAATTTATAGAAAATGATGAATTTTACATTCAAATTTTAGAAATGGCACAACAACAGCAGAATGGCGGAGTTGTTGGTTCGTCGAATGGACACAGAAATAGTGCGTCAAATGAAGATGGTCACCATCTGAGCATTGATGTGCCACCATGGTATGCCAACCATGGCACGCATGGTAAATAGAGTGAATTGATTGGCGGACGAAAGAATGGAAGAGATGGATTCAGTTTTTTTAAAGAAAGGGTGAATGGATTGCCGCAGGATTTGTTGTCATCATTTGAAAACCATTTGTAATTTCTAATGGAATTTTAACACATCTCCCACATTATTTATTCCAAGTGTGTTGCAACGTTTTGTAAATGATTCCGTCTTAATAGGTTGTCTGAGGCAGGGTTACAGTACGAAAAGGTGTGCAGAACTTTTAAATAGGGTTGATCGGGTCTGGATATTTCGACGAAAATCGGGTTCGGCTGTTGCCGGGTCCATAAATGCCGGGTTTGGGTCCTGGTCCAAGTTTTATAATGTCAAGTAATTGATTTTAAGATAGATTTCCAGAAACCCTAAGCGAATGGGACTCGGCGGTGCGATAGGAGCCGCCGGAGAAAATTTTGAAAATCTGAGTGTGATTTATAAACAGATATATTAAATTTTCTGATATGTGAGAGATTTGAACCAAAACCAAAATATATGGAAAAACAATAATTCCCCCCACACCGAATTATCATTTGGATAGATTATTAAAAAGAATATATTTATGACGAAGTTGGCATAACAGTTAAATTACGTTAACAAGAGTTTACGCGAATTGAAGCAAAATAAATTTTATTTTCTAAACTGACGTTAATTTTTTGCAAATATAAGTAAAATTTTGAAAAAAATAATCTGGTGTTGCTCGATCGGCACCAGGGATGGGCGAAACTCGACCAAGGACCCGAAATGAAATTCAAAACGAAACTAATTTTTTTTCGAAACGCGAAATTCGAAACGCAAAAACCCGAAAGTCTCGAAATTTCGAAACGAAACGAAACGAAATTAAAAATTTTTTTTTTGTCAACATATTAACGGATAAAATTTTTGTCATAAAACCCCTTTTTGAAAACAATAAAAATTGCAAGCAAAATCAGTTAACAGTAGGGATGGCAGATGAAAATTTCAAACAGATTAAGTGTCCGGTTGTGCCGACCGGCGCAACCGGAAAATTTTTAAAAATATTAAAGAAATTGCAAAAATAAATCCCATTTTTAAAATAGTAAATTGTAAACCAAATCAGTTAACAGTAATAATTTTGGTTTGAAATAAACATTCATCAATTTCTTGTCATTTCTAAGCTCTTCACGGTCCTTTTAGGCTCGTTTTTAGAAAATTCAAAGGGCAGTAATCTAGGTGGCTGTATTTTGGTACCTCGAAATCCGAAACGCAAAACGAAATTTCGCCCATCCCTGATCGGCATCACTGGAAAGGAAAACAGCAACGACAAAGGTCCGGTAAAATTCCCGGATGGAACTCCTTTGGAAAAATTCCGGTCTATAAATAATTTGTTCAGTTCTTTATCTATACTTTCTTTTCTTTTTTCGTTTTTATTTTTTCGGCTTATTGCATCCTATCCTTTGCAGTAGCAAACCGTGTACGGACATTTCGCCACCCGGACATTTCGCCACCGGACGTTTCGCCACCCGACATTTCGCCACCCAAGCCAAATTCGGACGTTTCGCCACCCGACATTTCGCCACCCAAGCCAAATTCGGACGTTTCGCCACCTAAGCAGTCTTTCGCCACCTAAGCAAAAATAGGACGTCTCGCCACCAGTTTTGCCACCTCTAAGAAAAGCCACCTATTTGCCTTCAAAAAACTCAAATGTGTTATCACTAATACATTCAATGCTAAAACTTCAATTTTCGCTTAGGTGGCGAAATGTCCCTTTTTGGCTTGGGTGGCGAAATGTCTGGGTGGCGAAACGCCGGGTGGCGAAACGTCCTATTTATGCTTAGGTGGCGAAACGTCCGATTTTGGCTTAGGTGGCGAAATGTCCGGGTGGCGAAATGCCCTATAGCCGTAGCAAACATGATCAGTGAAAAGATGAAGACCCCAATCAAAGGTAAAAATTATGGCCAATAATTGGAGGAGTTTTCTTCAATTCTCTGTATTAATAAATGTTTCCAAAACTGAAAGCCAGGAAAGTGGAATATTTGTTAAATGAATGAAAATCGAAAATTTGCCGGAAGACCTTTGCACAGGGCTTCCAAATGTCAGGCCTTAGCCTCATTTTGTGGGTTTTTGAGAGGCCGATGAGGCTAAATTTTCAAAATGAGGGTTTGAGATTTTTTGAGGGTTTCGCGATTTTGTAAAGTTTTGGTTGTTTTTTACAAAAACGGAGTAGAAAATCCAAAAAAATTGGCAAAAAACCTCAAAATAAAATTTTTTTTGTGTGTGTCCGTCTCTTGGCGTTTTGTTATTAAAAAAAAAACCTAGAAGCATAAAATTGTCATTCTATTCAAAGTAATAATTAAGGCTGTCAATTATATGGAAATTATATTTTCCGGGACAATAGTGGGCAGAGCGCTTGAAAACCCATCTTTTTAAAGCCCTAGTGATAATAATTAAGATAGATCTCAGTTTGGAATTTGGAAGATGACCTCGAAAGTTGCGGATCCCTACAATGATTGTTTTGACAATTTCCCTAAGACAAGGTTGTTTTCTAAGAAAAACTGGTCATAGCTTTGCTTAAAATCAATAAAATTGAACAATCTTGGTATCGTCCGACAGCTTTTTATGGTTCTATTAGCCATCCAAATGTCAAAAAATTTCATTAAATTTTTAGAGTTATGTCAATTTTTTTACATTTTGCCATTACTTTCTTAATTACTTAATCAAATTTATTAAAGTTGGATGGATAATAGAGTCATTAAAAGACCATCGGATGATACCAAGATTATTTAATTTCGTTGGGTTTTTGGGCAAAGTTATGATCAATTTTTCTTAGAAAAAATGCGGATTTATAAAATGCGCATGTCGTGGCCGCCAGCACGGTTGAAAGGATCGTAATCTAACGGCACCGTTCTAATTTAACCTGGCATCCCTGGATATCCTGGTGAGCCTTTTAAAACCGAAACCCTGGCGCCCCAGGCAATCTATCCTTTCCTGGTTTGCCTTTTGCACCCTGAAGACCGCCGAGCACATCACCATTTGAAAACCCGAATAAATCAGAAGCAATATAATTGCCGGGATGAATGACAAATTGACAAATTCAATATAAAAAATAAAAATTCGCGATCAAGTTTTAAATAAAATTTCAGAGAATTGAAAAATTATATAAGTCAAAGAAAGTGGTGGCCAAAAGTGGATTTCTTGTTTATTGCGTTTTTAATAATGTTATGGCAAAATTATGCCGGGAGACTATAAAATTAGTGGTGCTGGCGTGTTTCTTAAAACTGCCAATGTAACTGAATTTTTGGCTAAATTTAGTCATAAATTTGCTCAGAAGCAACTAAATGAAAAAAATTTTGTATCGTAAGAAAGCACTCGAATTGCTTTATTAACTTGTAAATTTCAACAGATTTCATTATGTTTTAATATCGGCACCGCCGGCACTTTTTAACTTGAATTTTCTCGAGATTTACTTGAAAGATTATCGAAAACTAACCATTTCTTCGTACAAATCTTCTAGTTAATCAGCCCAAAATTTTCCCTTGCGGCGCCTATCGGCACCGCCGGACCCCCAACTCTAAGTTACCGGACCCGTGCCCTAAGAATTTTCGAAAATTTTTGTAAATATAATGAAAATTTTTCGTTAAAATATCTATGTTTTGAAAATGTCGAAATGCAGCAGAAAACAATAAAATTCTTGAAAAAATTCATTCCGGTGAAAAATACAAACATTAGAATAAATTTAGATGCGTTAAAAAAATCGAAAAATTTTAATTTTCGTTTTTTTGCTTTTTTTGCGTCGTGAAATTAATAAAAAAAAAATTCTTTTAACATAAAGAACAATTATATAAATCCTGCGATGAGGGGGACTCGAACCCAAGCGAAAGCAAGGCAAAGGTAGCAGTCATAACAAATGCACCAAAATACCAACTGACGTGTCTCTAACATAAGAAATTTATGATGAATTGTTCCTCCTAAATTTTTTCAAATTCCTCTACTATTTTTGACCTCAGAATCCCAATTCTTACCAGTACTTTTTCACGCGTTGCCAATGATTTGTGCCTGTTACAAAGGGTGCCAATCGGCGGACGGCAAAAAACGCGTAGTCAATTGGACGACAGTGGACAGAGAGCAGCATCAACAAAATGATGAGCTAGCATGGGACGAATGTGGAGGAGAACAGCATGGTGTCATCACTGTTCACAATTGGGATGAGTACCACGAGGGGCACACCGTTGGTACGGTAAGCATTCGTTGATGGGTACGGTAGTAAATGGGCCGGTGAATAGAGGGGGCTAACTCAAGCTATTTTAATAATATAATTCCAGTAATGACCAACTTGATAAGAAATCTTTATGGCGGGAAAACATAATTTCTTAACCTTATATTACAGGTTTTTTATGTTGGGCAAAACCATTATATATTTTTGTGTTTAGGGCCAAATTGATCCATTCATCAGACAGTGATCGGAAGAACGAAAAAATAAGGCTCCAACAAAGAAATTTTTAATTTTTGATTTTGGGTGAAATAAAAAAATATTGGACACAGATATTTAATTCAAAGAATAACCTATATACAATGTGAACTTATTTTTTTTGTTCAACGTAACTTGTATACAATGTATATATTCTCATTTTTTGTATTGGTAAATTTTGCAAATTCTAATGCATAAAACACGTTTTAGTGCAACTTTTGATCGGTCTTTTTTTTATGTATGTATTACATTTTCTCGGTTCTTACAAGAATATATGTAATTTTTCCTTTATTTACCATTTTTTGTTCCATAAATTACCAAATGATAATTTTTATTGGATTTTGAATATATCTAGTCATAATTTTACTCAGAAGCAACCAAATTAAACAATCTTGGTATTATAGGATAGCATTTGTATTGCTTTATTCGTTTACTAAATTTCAAAAAGGAAAATTGTTAAAAGTTTTACCTGTGATATTCTTATTTCGAACATGAAAACAAACTTTTTTTTTATACGTGACCAAAGTTTTTTTTTAATTTTTCCAAGTAAAAATTAGTGAAAAATAATTGCACAGAACCCAAAATACAAAGTTTTTAAAGGGTTTCTTTTAGTTCATTCATCATACTTTGAAGCTTTGTTAAGCGTTCGTTTAATTCGCCGATTGCCCCTTCAATTTTCTTTCTATTTTTGTTGATGGTGGTCAATTCATTAATGAGCTGACCACAGTCTTTTATGCCATTGCGTTTTGTTCGTCCGCCACAATTTTCGGGACAGACCCCTGCCGAAACAGGAAAAAAATTATTGTTTCATAACATAGGTTAGCGGAGTCTTTATACCTGGTTCTCCAATAGGCCCTGGAAGACCTAAAAAAACAGCTATAAGAGTTGTCAAATGAAGAGACTTTTAAAAACTGGTAAATCAGTATTATCGTAACCTAACAGCACCGTGTAAACAAACTATACAGTACCCGGTAGTCCGTCGTGCCCTGCATCTCCTCTTTCGCCTTTTAAACCCGGAAATCCTGGCGTCCCTGGAAATCCATCCTCTCCTGGTTCGCCTTTTGCACCCGGAAGCCCGCCGAGCACATCACCATTTGACAAACAGGCGTAAATCAGTAGCAATAAAATTGCCGGAAACATATGGATGCCAATTTTTGATATTGGAAGTTGAAATTCGCTAAAATGGTAAAAAATAATGCCCCTCAATTGTATTAGTATAAATTTTAGAAATTATTATTTCGAAATTGCCAAATTAAATAAAAAGCCCAAAAAAAAGTTAAATATAAATTAGTAATAATTCAATTGAATCAAATGATAATGATCAAACTATTGGCCTTTGACTAAGCCTTAGATTAGCAGCAATTTGAAGACGACATGGATTGGATGGATTGGCCAATTGCTATTGCTCTGAAGATCATTGGCAATTAATCTAATTCATCACTCCGTTGCATTCGACGAGAAAGACAAATTTTGTGCATTTTGGGAAGTAACAATTTTCCAAAAGCAATAATTGGGCATTCATTATAAGAAAAGCCAAAAGATCAGTGAAAGATGAAGACACCAATCTAAAGCTTATTCGTTTCGGAAATTATGATAATTTTGTTGAAAATAAATTTGCTTATAGCAAGAGGGACAGATTAAATGCATCTCATTAATTGAAGATTAAGCATTATGTAGCCATTGATTAAGAGAAGAATGCATTGGCCATTTGAATAAGCCAATTCATCCATTACACTGATGGCCAAAATGCATTTGTCCAAATGGCCATTATCGTTTTGGCCAAATAAACAAAGAACATATTTGAGGGACTTTTCAAATAATACCCTTTCATCCTTTCAGGCATTCTTTGCTACCGATGCTGGGTCGTTTTGTAAAAAGTGGCAGCATGAATGGCGTTTAGTTGTACAGCACGAATCGGGTCATTAGTCGGGCCATTTTAGTCGGCCGTTTTAGTAGGAAAAGCCTTTTCATTTTTTTTTTTGAAAACAGCCCCTATCCCCCGCCCTTCTTTTTTTGAAAAAAACCGAACCTCCTAGTTTTTTTAAAAAAGAAATAAAAAATCTTCCTAACTAGGGTTGGGTTTTAAAAAAAAACTAGGGGGTTGGGTTTAAAAATAACTATGTGGTACGGTTTTCAACAAAACAAAAAAAGGCTCTTCGACTAAAACGACCCCTCCGACTAAAACGGTCAGACTAAAAACGGCCCTATTAAAATAACCCCTACCGTACAGCATGTATTCAAACAAAATTTTGATCAAGCAATTGTTAGAAAGATAAAAATAAAATCATTATTGATTTACAAGCAAAAATTGGAATCTTTTTTTCATTAATACTAGAGCAATTAGAAGAAATCCCCGATTTGTAGTGGTGCAATTGTACTGTTAGTGAGGGGCCCGTGTTGGGTCCCCCAGTCGACTTCACCGTTTGGGAATGAGAGGGAAATTGGGACGACATGCCAAATGGGAAAGGAATCCTGGCCCTGGATCCGATGGTATTTCCCAAATGGCATTAAGCCAGAAGACCAATTTAAAGAAATGGAAAGTCAGGGATGCGATCTCGATAGTCCAAAATAGTGGCGCCAAGCTTAAAAAAAAATGGCAAAATAATGGCAAAAATTTTAAAAATAGTGGCAAAAAGGGGGCATGTTCAAAAATAGAAAAATTCTACGCAAAATCTTTTTTTTTAAAACCTACCCACCTGGGTTTTCTAAAACCTAACCCCCTGTTTTTTATGATGGTGTTTTGAAAACCTAATCCCCTATTTTTTTGAAAAAAATTCTTAACCTAGGAGTGTTTTCAAAAATCAAGGGGTTCGGTTTTCAAAAAAACCAGGGGGTTCGGTCTTCAATAAAACCAAGGGGTTCGCCGACCCTTCCTTTTTCAAAATTATAAATTTAATGTCTCATTTCAAAGCCTGATAGCTATTAAAAAATTGAAAACTTTAATTTTCGTATTTTTGCTTTTTTTTTTTGCATCGTGAAATTAATAAAAAAAAATTCTTTTAACATAAAAAACATTATAAAGATCCTGTGATGAGGGAGACTCGAACCCATGCGAAAGCAAGGTAAAGGTAGCAATCATAATAGAGACCGGACAGAAGGGCCGGTCGATACATATCGATGAATATCGAAAAAATATCGAAAAAATATCGTATCAATCCGAACTCTAGTCATAACAAATGCACCAAAATACCAACTGACCGAGTCTCTAACAAAGAAATTTTGATGAATTTTTCCTCCTAAATTTTTTTTCTCTCAAATTCTTCTACTATTTTTGACCTCAGAATCCCAATTCTTACCAGTGCTTTTTCGTTGAAATTTTGCTTTGACGAAAACGAAACGAAAATTGAAATTGGTAAACCGACGCGGTAAATTTAGCGATTTTTACGGGGTAAATTTTTACGGTGCCAAAGCCTAATTATAACAATTAAATGTCTTTGTCAACCCATGCCAATATCGTAATGATAAGTATGCCATTAAATTAATGATCAATTATCTCTTCGGCATTTCTTTTTTGTTGTGTTTGCATCCATTGTTATTCGACTTCACTTTGCTTTTCCCCGTCAATTTGCTCCGTCTTTTTTGGCATTGTGAAGTGATCATTTATTTTGCGCAGCTCCCCATACATTTTTGTGCTCAGTTCATTGATAGACCACGCCATATTCGTCAATTTGTGCATGTCCGTCTCTTGGCGTTTTGTTTGTCCACAACTTTCAGCACAAACGCCTGACGGGGGAAAAGGAATGTTTACAGAATCACTTAAAATTTGAATTCATGCAACCTGACTGTCCTGCCTCTCCTGGTTCACCCTTTTGACCCGGTAATCCGAATGAAATATCTCCTGAAAAAATTGATTAAGTTTTACATGGACAAAAACAAAAAATTATTTATAGAAATAGTCGGTTCAAACCTCTCTCTCCTCGTTCGCCACTTGCTCCAGGTAGCCCTGAAAAAATTTAGATGAAAATTAGTAATCCAAAAGAAAAAAGAAAAAATTGTCGAATGAATTTCAATAAATTAAAATAAAAGTCCTAAATATAATTAAGTTTGATTGTTAAAAATGACCTAGAATCTAGTTAATCCTTACATTGGTTAATTTCAACAATTACCCAAAAATAAAATTTCTAAATTGAAATATGCAAAAACAGCTATAAATTTTTGATCAATCACAGTCCGAGGAAACATTATCGTATTCAAACAGCACCCTTAAAAATATACAGTACCCGGCAGTCCGTCGTCGCCTCTGTCGCCTTTTTCACCAGGCATTCCTGATAACCCTGGATATCCTGGATCGCCTTTTGAACCCGGAAATCCAAATATTCCTTTTTCGTTTATTGGACCCGGCACTCCTGGCGGCCCTGGCATTCCATCTTTTCCTGGTGTACCCGGATATCCTGGCACCCCTGGAAATCCATCCTCTCCTGGTTCGCCTTTAGCACCGAAACCGAGCACAGCATCATTTGACAAACAGGCGCAAACCAGAAGCAATAAAATTGCTGGAAACATTTTAGAAGTCAATTTTTACAAATTGAATTTGTAATTTCGCTAAAATGCAATTTATATTTTAGTCAATTTGTAAAAATAGTGTCAGTGAATTTGAAAAATTTTTCACTTTTATTATTTATAAATTGTCAAAATTGCAAAATAAAAACGTATACTAATATGAAATGCTAAAATTTATATATATAGTAATCGTTTAATGAATTTAGTACAATGATCAACCGAAATTAACGGTCATGAGAAATTTTTGTTTGCAAATATTTGAAAATTGTTAGAGAAAAAATAATTATTATTTTTGCTTAATTGAAGGGGACTGTTCAAATGTAACTCATTAATAGAAAAAAAAGCATTGGCCATTGACTAAAACATTCTATCTGTCTGTTACACCTGATGACTAATCTTTTGCTCAAATGGCCATTTTTTGATTCATTTTTTGACCAAATAAACAAAGAACTTATTGCTAGGGACTTTTTTGCTTCCTATATATTAATTAATATATGTTTCCGAAAATTGATAGTGTCCAAGAAAGTGGAAATATTATATATTTTATGAAAATTTGGTAGGAAAAATTAGTTGCTAAAAGTGGCTCTAATACAAAAAGATTCAAAGAAAAAGAGTTTTCATACTTCTCTTATCAATAGGGCTGGGATTTTTAGTTTCTAAAAATCGCGAAATAGCTAACTAAATAGTTGCTAAAAAACCCCCAAAATGCGCAAATAGTGCGAAAATAGTAGTTGAAAACTGGAAAAATCCAGTGTCTTTATAGATTTTTTGGGTATTCTTTGAGGATGGTCCGGTGGTGCCGATTAGGGACGGGCAAATTTCCTTTCGCGTTTCGAAAATTTTGTGTTTTTTTTTCAAACCGGGGAAAATTTTGAAAATTTCGGTGTATTTTTGTAACAGATTTTGACGAAAATGGTTGATTTTTAGAGTAAGCTTTGAGAAAAAAAACTATGGTAAAAAAGGTCCGGCGGTGTCGATAGGCGCCGCCGGAAAAATATTAAAGCAATTTGCTTCAAAATTCTAAAAAAAAAAAGAAGTTAAAATTCGTTATTTGGGTTTTTTTTCGATTTTTTCATAAAAGTCGGTCGGTTTCTTCGGTTTTTTGAAAATGTCGGTCGGGTTTTCCGATTAAAACCCGAAACCGAAAAAACTAATTTTTTTAGATAGGTTTTTAAGAATCGACAAAAAAACGAAAAAACCCGTAAAAAACCCGACCGATCCGATCTCTAGTCTTTATGCACAAAAAGTCCAAAAGTGACTCATTTTTTATCAATTTCGCCCGCACAATTGCAAACATAGAAATCTAATGACCCAACATGAAAAATTTTAAGCGATCTCTAATACAGGTATTTCAATAAAGCTAAAACTGCAATGCATATGACGGTGCTAAGTCGAAGGACAAAAATAAAAAAATATTAGCTTGCTAAATTTCAAAAAAATTTTATTAAATTTTTTAAATTTCAAAAAGAAATAGAATTCAGCAAATTTTACAAATTTTTGAAAATTATGAGTTTGATTTGTTAACAGATTTTGACAAAAAATAGTTGTATTTAGAGTAAGATTTGAGAAAACCTAGGGTAAAAGGGGTCCGGTGTGCCGATAGGTGCCACCGGGAAATTTTATTTGAAAATGAGGGAATTTATTAACAGATTTTGACTAAAATCTCAATTTTGAAGAATTAAACGAGAATTCTTTTAGTCATAAAGCCAAAAATTTTTAATTTTTTATTATGAAAGAGACTTTTTTACATTTATGGGCAAATGCCAATTTCAAAGGACATCTTTGGAAATAAGGACAATTTCAATTTTCTAAGCGGCGAGGCCCAGTTCGAAGGATGGTCATTTGATTCTAACGACGAATCCCACCCCTGAGCTAAACATATCTATAGAAAGCAAACAATAAATAAAATAAAACTTTTGTGATCTAATCGGTTGATGACCTGGCAATCCTGTCTCTCCTGGTTCGCATTTTTAGTTCGCGTATCCCTGAAAAAGACCAAATGCGAAATGGTCATTTAAACTTTTCGAGTGTAATGGCCATTAATTGTTTTCTTTTTGGCCAAAGATGTGCCATAATTGGCCGTCTCTTGGCAGTTCGCCGTTTTGCTCACATTTATTGTTAGTTAGACTCGGTATTATTTTAAGTGGGGCTATGAAGGTCGTTTCTGCGTTTCTTAAATCTGCCATTTTTACTTTAAAACTTGTTCTAAAAAGTAACAAAATGTCACCATTTTGGTGCCATCAGCAGAGTTTAAGGGCCATTAAAGAAACGTCATGGTGGCGGAATTTAAGAAACGATTTAGTACGCTTCTAAGTAATGATACTGTACTTTGAATGATCGTTACTCTATTCAGATTAGGGCTGGATACTGACGCACTCCGTTACACAACAGCTGATTTTTTAGGACACCATTACTTTACTTTTACTTTATTATTCTAACATTTTTTTATTTTACTTTAGCATGCCAAAAACTGGTGGTATATCAATAAATCCATAAATCCAATGCATATGGCAATAGAAAAAAAGGACGGTAAATCATTCATTCATATTTTATCATTTTATTTTATTATTATATTATTATTATTTTTTTTAGAAAAGAAAATTGGAAACTCAACTCGACGCAGTTCAGCATTGGGAAATGTATTTGATTGGGTTCCTTTTAATATTATTTTCTTTTTCAACAATTTGGCAAGTCGACAAATGCTACGGGCAAAAAATGCCGAATTCATCTGTAAAAAACCCCGACAAAGAGCCAAAAGTCAAAATGTCAACTCAATTCGATTTTTTATTGGAAAATTATGGCAAAAGAATTATGGCCACAAAAGGGGAGGAGAGACAAAAGATAAAGAAAGTAATTGAAGAACTAAGCAAAAAACAGCGAATATTGGAAGCAATTTCTGGCGAAACAACTGAAGAAGTAAAAATAATTAAAATAATTTATGAAATAAATTATTTTTTTAAAAGAAAGACGAAATTTATTCAAAAGACGACGAATACAAATGTTTAAAAGAGAGATGCAATGCAATTTATCAAAATGATCCACCATTGAGTCAAATGTTGGAGCATTTAATTGCAGTGCAAATGTATGCTAAAGATGGCTTTGGGTTTGAAATAAACATTCATCAATTTCTTGTCATTTCTAAGCTCTCCACGGTCTTTTTAGGCTCGTTTTTAGAGAATTCAAAGGGGCAGTAATCTGGGTGGCTGTATTTTGGAATATTAGTCTGAATTGTTAATAATTGTAGTCGTTTTGTGAATAAATCCTGAACTACCAGAACTCTAATTCTTAGGGGTATATTTTTCCGAAATTTCGGGTGTTTTACCCGAAACTCGAAATCCGAAACGCAAAACGAAATTTCGCCCATCCCTGATCGGCATCACTGGAAAGGAAAACAGCAACGACAAAGATCCGGTAAAACTCCCGGATTGAACTCCTTTGGAAAAATTCCGGTCTATAAATAATTTGTTCAGTTCTTTATCTATACTTTCTTTTCTTTTTTCGTTTTTATTTTTTTCGGCTTATTGCATCCTATCCTTTGCAATAACAAACATGATCAGTGAAAAGATGAAGACCCCAATCAAAGACATATTCGTTTCGGAAATTATGGCAAATAATTGGAGGAGTTTTTCTTCAATTCTCTGTATTAATAAATGTTTCCAAAATTGAAAGCCAGGAAAGTGGAAATATTTGTTAAATGAATGGAAATCGAAAATTTGCCGGAAGACATTTGCACAGGGCTCCCAAATGTCAGGCTTTAGCCTCATTTTGTGGTTTTTTGAGAGGCCGATGAGGCTAAATTTTCAAAATGAGGTTTTGAGATTTCTTGTGGGGTTTCGCGATTTTGTAAAGTTTTTGTTGTTTTTTTACAAAAACGGAGTAGAAAATCCAAAAAATTGGCAAAAAACCTCAAAATAAAATCTTTTGGCGCACCTATGTTTTGTCGACTCAGTCAAAAAACCACGTTTTGTCGACTATACATTTTGTCGACTCCATAAAATGTCCACTCAGCCAAAAATTGACGTTTTCTCGACTCCGCCAAAAATGCACGTTTTGTCGACTCAGTCAAAAATCGACGTTTTGTCGATTCGACGTTTTGTCGACTCCACAAAATGTCGACTCAGCCAAAAATTGACGTTTTGTCGACTCAGTCGAAAATGATTCATTAAAATTCTTTTCATAATTTTCATGTCACCAAAGAAGTAAACAAATTCCGAACCCCTCATGCTAATTACTTTCACACCATACTAATTTTATTACAAAAAACATTTCGGGGAAATAGAAAAATGAATTCGGTAAAATTAAGAGATAGTCAAATCAATTTGTTTATGCTTGATCCTCATCTTCATTTTGTACACCTTGTGCACGCAATCTAACCATTACCCTGCTTCTGTAGACTAGCAGTGAAAGGCTGTTCAGGAGCAGGTCGAGCGCTGTCAGTTTGCTGGTCGACATTTTCAAAAATCGCTCTCAGAAAATCTGAAACCCGGGGTTAAAAAATGCTCAACGATTATTTTCTGCCTTTTTTCAATTTTTAGTGTCTATTTAAGGATTTTTGTGTCTTTGCGATAGTAATGTGGGAGCATCCATTTCATTATCTGATGATAATATTTGAAACCGTTTTAAAAACTGGTTAACATATGAAAATTTTTAAAAGTATCATTCATTAACTGTGGTGCCTCAGGGCTGCACGAAAATCAAGAAAAAAAAATTTTGTATACGAAAACGAAACGAAAAAGAGCATTCGCAACGAAAACGAAACACGAAACGAAAAAATAAATTTTCAAAAACGAAAACGAAACGAAAAAAATTTGGCATACGAAAACGAAACGAAAAAAATTTGGCGTACGAAAACGAAAAAAAAAACTGAAAATTTTCAGAAGCAAAATTTTTCCATAATTAAATTGGGTTCTGGTCGGTTTTACGCGTCCAATTATCACTTTCTGAGTACGGCGTATTCCAGGGATGTTGCGAAACCAAAAATAAAATGCAAGAAGCGAGAAAAGTTTTTAGTCAAGATTTGTTACTAAACTCACTCAATTTTTGAAAATTTTTGCCGGCGGGCGGCGCCTATACCTATTGACACCGCCGACCCTTCCTTTTTCAAAATTATAAATTTAATGTCTCATTTCAAAGCCTGATAGCTATTAAAAAATTGAAAACTTTAATTTTCGTATTTTTGCTTTTTTTTTTTGCATCGTGAAATTAATAAAAAAAAATTCTTTTAACATAAAAAACATTATAAAGATCCTGTGATGAGGGAGACTCGAACCCATGCGAAAGCAAGGTAAAGGTAGCAATCATAATAGAGACCGGACAGAAGGGCCGGTCGATACATATCGATGAATATCGAAAAAATATCGAAAAAATATCGTATCAATCCGAACTCTAGTCATAACAAATGCACCAAAATACCAACTGACCGAGTCTCTAACAAAGAAATTTTGATGAATTTTTCCTCCTAAATTTTTTTTCTCTCAAATTCTTCTACTATTTTTGACCTCAGAATCCCAATTCTTACCAGTGCTTTTTCGTTGAAATTTTGCTTTGACGAAAACGAAACGAAAATTGAAATTGGTAAACCGACGCGGTAAATTTAGCGATTTTTACGGGGTAAATTTTTACGGTGCCAAAGCCTAATTATAACAATTAAATGTCTTTGTCAACCCATGCCAATATCGTAATGATAAGTATGCCATTAAATTAATGATCAATTATCTCTTCGGCATTTCTTTTTTGTTGTGTTTGCATCCATTGTTATTCGT
This sequence comes from Heterodera filipjevi, assembly GCA_039877585.1. Classification (NCBI taxonomy): domain Eukaryota; kingdom Metazoa; phylum Nematoda; class Chromadorea; order Rhabditida; family Heteroderidae; genus Heterodera; species Heterodera filipjevi. The sequence goes on along the minus strand of JBDPZO010000005.1, from coordinate 4,208,047 downwards.
CTTCACTTTGCTTTTCCCCGTCAATTTGCTCCGTCTTTTTTGGCATTGTGAAGTGATCATTTATTTTGCGCAGCTCCCCATACATTTTTGTGCTCAGTTCATTGATAGTCCACGCCATATTCGTCAATTTTTGCATGTCCGTCTCTTGGCGTTTTGTTTGTCCACAACTTTCAGCACAAACGCCTGACGGGGGAAAAGGAATGTTTACAGAATCACTTAAAATTTGAATTCATGCAACCTGACTGTCCTGCCTCTCCTGGTTCACCCTTTTGACCCGGTAATCCGAATGAATAATCTCCTGAAAAAATTGATTAAAGTTTTACATGGACAAAAACAAAAAATTATTTATAGAAATAGTCGGTTCAAACCTCTCTCTCCTCGTTCGCCACTTGCTCCAGGTCGCCCTGAAAAAATTTAGATGAAAATTAGTAATCCAAAAGAAAAAAGAAAAAATTGTCGAATGAATTTCAATAAATTAAAATAAAAGTCCTAAATATAATAAAGTCTGAATTGTTAAAAATGACCTAGAATCTAGTTAATCCTTACATTGGTTAATTTCAACAATTACCCAAAAATAAAATTTCTAAATTGAAATATGCAAAAACAGCTATAAATTTTTGATCAATCACAGTCCGAGGAAACATTATCGTATTCAAACAGCACCCTTAAAAATATACAGTACCCGGCAGTCCGTCGTCGCCTCTGTCGCCTTTTTCACCAGGCATTCCTGATAACCCTGGATATCCTGGATCGCCTTTTGAACCCGGAAATCCAAATATTCCTTTTTCGTTTATTGGACCCGGCACTCCTGGCGGCCCTGGCATTCCATCTTTTCCTGGTGTACCCGGATATCCTGGCACCCCTGGAAATCCATCCTCTCCTGGTTCGCCTTTAGCACCGAAACCGAGCACAGCATCATTTGACAAACAGGCGCAAACCAGAAGCAATAAAATTGCTGGAAACATTTTGGAAGTCAATTTTTACAAATTGAATTTGTAATTTCGCTAAAATGCAATTTATATTTTAGTCAATTTGTAAAAATAGTGTCAGTGAATTTGAAAAATTTTTCACTTTTATTATTTATAAATTGTCAAAATTCAAAATAAAAACGAATACTAAATGAAGTGCCAAAATTTCATAATATATAGTAATCGTTCAATGAATTTAGTACAATGATCAATCCGAAATTAACGGCCATGGGGAATTTTTGTTTGCAAATATTTGAAAATTGTTAGAGAAAAAATAATAATTATTTTTGCTTAATTCAAGGGGACTGCTCAAATGTAACTCATTAATAGAAAAAAAAGCATTGGCCATTGACTAAAACATTCTATCTGTCTGTTACACCTGATGACTAATCTTTTGCTCAAATGGCCATTTTTTGATTCATTTTTTGACCAAATAAACAAAGAACTTATTGCTAGGGACTTTTTTGCTTCCTATATATTAATTAATATATGTTTCCGAAAATTGATAGTGTCCAAGAAAGTGGAAATATTATATATTTTATGAAAATTTGGTAGGAAAAATTAGTTCCTAAAAGTGGCTCTAATACAAAAAGATTCAAAGAAAAAGAGTTTTCATACTTCTCTTATCAATAGGGCTGGGATTTTTAGTTTCTAAAAATCGCGAAATAGCTAACTAAATAGTTGCTAAAAAACCCCCAAAATGCGCAAATAGTGCGAAAATAGTAGTTGAAAACTGGAAAAATCCAGTGTCTTTATAGATTTTTTGGGTATTCTTTGAGGATGGTCCGGTGGTGCCGATTAGGGACGGGCAAATTTCCTTTCGCGTTTCGAAAATTTTGTGTTTTTTTTTCAAACCGGGGAAAATTTTGAAAATTTCGGTGTATTTTTGTAACAGATTTTGACGAAAATGGTTGATTTTTAGAGTAAGCTTTGAGAAAAAAAACTATGGTAAAAAAGGTCCGGCGGTGTCGATAGGCGCCGCCGGAAAAATATTAAAGCAATTTGCTTCAAAATTCTAAAAAAAAAAAGAAGTTAAAATTCGTTATTTGGGTTTTTTTTCGATTTTTTCATAAAAGTCGGTCGGTTTCTTCGGTTTTTTGAAAATGTCGGTCGGGTTTTCCGATTAAAACCCGAAACCGAAAAAACTAATTTTTTTAGATAGGTTTTTAAGAATCGACAAAAAAACGAAAAAACCCGTAAAAAACCCGACCGATCCGATCTCTAGTCTTTATGCACAAAAAGTCCAAAAGTGACTCATTTTTTATCAATTTCGCCCGCACAATTGCAAACATAGAAATCTAATGACCCAACATGAAAAATTTTAAGCGATCTCTAATACAGGTATTTCAATAAAGCTAAAACTGCAATGCATATGACGGTGCTAAGTCGAAGGACAAAAATAAAAAAATATTAGCTTGCTAAATTTCAAAAAAATTTTATTAAATTTTTTAAATTTCAAAAAGAAATAGAATTCAGCAAATTTTACAAATTTTTGAAAATTATGAGTTTGATTTGTTAACAGATTTTGACAAAAAATAGTTGTATTTAGAGTAAGATTTGAGAAAACCTAGGGTAAAAGGGGTCCGGTGTGCCGATAGGTGCCACCGGGAAATTTTATTTGAAAATGAGGGAATTTATTAACAGATTTTGACTAAAATCTCAATTTTGAAGAATTAAACGAGAATTCTTTTAGTCATAAAGCCAAAAATTTTTAATTTTTTATTATGAAAGAGACTTTTTTACATTTATGGGCAAATGCCAATTTCAAAGGACATCTTTGGAAATAAGGACAATTTCAATTTTCTAAGCGGCGAGGCCCAGTTCGAAGGATGGTCATTTGATTCTAACGACGAATCCCACCCCTGAGCTAAACATATCTATAGAAAGCAAACAATAAATAAAATAAAACTTTTGTGATCTAATCGGTTGATGACCTGGCAATCCTGTCTCTCCTGGTTCGCATTTTTAGTTCGCGTATCCCTGAAAAAGACCAAATGCGAAATGGTCATTTAAACTTTTCGAGTGTAATGGCCATTAATTGTTTTCTTTTTGGCCAAAGATGTGCCATAATTGGCCGTCTCTTGGCAGTTCGCCGTTTTGCTCACATTTATTGTTAGTTAGACTCGGTATTATTTTAAGTGGGGCTATGAAGGTCGTTTCTGCGTTTCTTAAATCTGCCATTTTTACTTTAAAACTTGTTCTAAAAAGTAACAAAATGTCACCATTTTGGTGCCATCAGCAGAGTTTAAGGGCCATTAAAGAAACGTCATGGTGGCGGAATTTAAGAAACGATTTAGTACGCTTCTAAGTAATGATACTGTACTTTGAATGATCGTTACTCTATTCAGATTAGGGCTGGATACTGACGCACTCCGTTACACAACAGCTGATTTTTTAGGACACCATTACTTTACTTTTACTTTATTATTCTAACATTTTTTTATTTTACTTTAGCATGCCAAAAACTGGTGGTATATCAATAAATCCATAAATCCAATGCATATGGCAATAGAAAAAAAGGACGGTAAATCATTCATTCATATTTTATCATTTTATTTTATTATTATATTATTATTATTTTTTTTAGAAAAGAAAATTGGAAACTCAACTCGACGCAGTTCAGCATTGGGAAATGTATTTGATTGGGTTCCTTTTAATATTATTTTCTTTTTCAACAATTTGGCAAGTCGACAAATGCTACGGGCAAAAAATGCCGAATTCATCTGTAAAAAACCCCGACAAAGAGCCAAAAGTCAAAATGTCAACTCAATTCGATTTTTTATTGGAAAATTATGGCAAAAGAATTATGGCCACAAAAGGGGAGGAGAGACAAAAGATAAAGAAAGTAATTGAAGAACTAAGCAAAAAACAGCGAATATTGGAAGCAATTTCTGGCGAAACAACTGAAGAAGTAAAAATAATTAAAATAATTTATGAAATAAATTATTTTTTTAAAAGAAAGACGAAATTTATTCAAAAGACGACGAATACAAATGTTTAAAAGAGAGATGCAATGCAATTTATCAAAATGATCCACCATTGAGTCAAATGTTGGAGCATTTAATTGCAGTGCAAATGTATGCTAAAGATGGACTCGAATACGGTATCAATTATCTACCGTATGCCAATTTTGAGTATTAAATGAATTTTTATTTGATCCCATTTCCAGATAATGCTAATGCATTAAATCAGCGAATAAACATAGTCAAAGAGAGTTTGGCTTATGCTGTCACTTTTATGGCCCAGCGTAACAAAATTCGGCTGAACAGCGAACGACGGGGGGAAGAAAAAGTTGGAAAAAGGGCAAATGACCAAAGATCATGGTGGACAGAATTGGCCAATTATTATGAAGAGTTTCAAATGGATAAAATTGGCAAAAAATGCCACAAAAACAGCGAAAATTATGGCAAAAAAAATGGGAAAGAAAAGGAAAACAAAGAAAGGGAAGAACGATTCTTCCAATTTGTGGCACGGACATTGGAAACGAAATGGGAGGGAAACGCATTTTCAAATGGACAAAACGGCGATGATGATGATGGTAAATTTGAAGAAAATCGTAAATTTTCCTAATTTCAATGGTGGCAATTGAATTCTTTTATTAAAATTTTTTTATACAAAATTAATTATTTATTTTTTTTATTATTATTCATAATTTTGCCAACATATTGAATAAAGTGATTTTTTTTTTCTATTCCCAAAATTTTGAATTAAATTTGGTATTTCAAACCAATTTTTATTTCAGATGCAATTTGTCGTCGAAAGCGTCGCAAGCGAAGGATGAATCCTCCGCCGCTGCCGCCGGGTTATTATTATTCTGAGCCGCCGGACGGCAAAACAGTCTTGCTTAGATTTCTAGCCGCTATTACTTTCACGATTGTGCTAGCTATAGGGTTTTGTTGTTTACTTAGATGTTCACATTCGATAGAAACTTCTTGGTGGAGGGGTGGGGGGAATACGATGACGATACAGAATCCAATGCCGCAACCGCGTACGATGACGATACAGAATCCAATGCCGCAACCGCGTACGATGACGATACAGAATCCAATGCCGCAACCGCGTACGATGACGATACAGAATCCAATGCCGCAACCGCGTACTACAAAAGCAGCAGGTGAGGATAATTTATAGAAATGAAAAATGAAATTCAAAAAATTAAGCATTATTGGCCAATTATTTAACGACAGCAAAGACAATTTTTACGGGAAACCCAGATCCAAACAATATGTGTGCAATTTGTCTCGCTCCGTTTGAGCCGGGGACCGAAATTCTTCCCTTTCCCCCGTGCAAAGTAAGCAAAAAAAAAGAAAAGAAAAATCATTTGAAAAAATATTAATTTACATATTTATTTTGTTGTTATAATTTAGCATATTTTTCACGTCGATTGCTTAACAACTTGGTATGTTTTTCGCTTATATTACTGTTGACAATGAAAAGAGTGTACAATTTTCCTCTTTTTTAGCTTTAACACGCATGAAACATGCCCATTATGCCGCAGACCACTCCAACTTCCATCACAAATGAATGGTGCGCCAAATGGAGATGGCCACCAAATTGTCATTGATGTGCCACCATCGGATTCCAACCATGGCACGCATGGTAAATAGAACCTGATTGAGGGTGGAAAGAAGAAGGGAGGAGATGGAATCAGTGTATGAAAAAAGGGTAAATGGATTGCCAACAGGATTTAATGTATTGAAAAACGATTTGTGATATTAAAGGGAATTTTTCACTTTCTCTCGTCTTATTTATACGAACGCAAACTAAAACTCAATCAAACTTTTATAAATTTATTTCATATTGGATGCAGCCGATTTACGGTGTTTTTTGGATCGGAATTCGGTTTACGGTATTTTTAGGGAAAAATCGGAAATTTTTTTTTTCAAAATTGGAGCCAAAAACAATTCCTCGATTTCTGATGATTTTCGACCGGAATTCCGATTTTCCGATTTGCGAAAAAATTTGCTTCATCGAATTTATTTCCCATTTTTTGAAATCCGAGTATTTTGTCGGATCGAAAAAAAAAGTAAAACAAACTGTTAGCAATATAATTAATTCTAATCATTCTCCGTCTGCCCTAAGAGGAAAAACAAAATGGAAATGAAATACGAAGAAGAAATTCATTCGAAAATGTGTTCATTACACCTTAATGAATTAATTAAGAAAACAAAATTGAAAAATTGATGCAATTTTATATCAAAATCATCGATATTTTGTGCCAAATATTTTGGTTATCATTTCGTAATATCTTTTTTTTCTTCTTTGAATGGCACCCATTTTCATTTTTACTCATTCTTCCTTCTTTCCGCAGTCCTTTTGCTTCTCACTTTCATGCTTTGACATGCGTTCGGATATTTTGAAGAATTCCTGTTCAATTTGCCTGTTCCATTCTCCAAAGAGCTGGTCAACTTGTTCTAGGACACCGTATTCGAATTTTGTTTGTCTGCAACAATATTCGAGGCAATCTTCTGATTTATCTACAAAACATAAGTTAGCGATGCGATTGTATAATTAATATACCGCCCCAGGTCCGGTAAAATTCTAGCATGGACTCCTGGAAATATTCTGGTCACTGGACCCGAGAGATCCCGGCGAAAAAAATTCTACTGCCGAAATCAATCTCATAGGTTAGATAAAGACCGTTCAAACAAATTTTATAATACCCGTTAAGTGGGGCCGATCTTCTCTTGCTCTTTTTTCACCCAAACGCCTGCCGAGCACATCGCCATTCTTCAAACAGACGCAAATCAGAAGCAATAAAATTGCCGGAAACATTTATGTTTTTCGGGCAGACTTCGGCGAGAATTATGTTGTTGAATCCGAAAAGTTAAGGCTTTCCCACGCCCCTTTTATACTCCCAAAATTACATCATTTTTTTCAATTTTGTTTTCTTAATTAATTCGTTAAGGTGTCAATGAACACATTTTCGAATGAATTTCTTCTTCGTATTTCATTTCCATTTTGTTTTTCCTCTTAGGGCAGACGGAGAATGATTAGAATTAATTATATTGCTAACAGTTTGTTTTACTTTTCTTTTTTTTTGTTGTTCATTAATACTCCAGCAAATAAACTAATGAAATTGTAATGTCAAAAACATTTTATGGAACATTCAGTTTGACTTTAGAAGATGATTATTTGGTGAAATGAAATTAAAAAAAATATTCATAAACAAAAAAAAATAGAGCCATAAGTTTTCAACAGTTAGTTTTCTGAAGGCCTAACCCAATTTTTTTTTTGAAAACCTTCGATTTTTAAGCGAAAAAATGGCCAATTATTTATTTATCGAGCAACCACAAGGTACTAAAAAGTACATTTACAGTGGTGCAAAAATAAAACAAAATCAAGTAAAATAAAATAAAAAAATAAAGTTAAAAGGATATTAAGTAAATATTAGGGTTGAGCAAAATCGGTTTAAACCCGGTCCCCCCGGTTTTCGGTTAGGCCGGTTTTGCTACCCCCAGTTTTCGGTTTCGGTTTTTGGCCGATACCCGGTTAATCGAAAACCGAACCCGGTTTTTCGCTTTATTCCAGTCCCAATTTTAATACACTTAATTTAAATTTTTTAACATTTTTTTAATGTTTTGTAAATTTTGTGGGTTGGGTTTTTTTTTTTGGTTTTTTCTTTCCTAAACAGGCCGGGCTCGTTGATGAAAACATTTTTCATGACAATTTTAGCTTTTATAGGGTTTTCGGCTTTTTATTAAAGTATCAATTGGGCTGGGTTACGGCGGTGCAGATAGGCGCCACCGGGGGAAATTTTTGAATATTTGGCAGGGATGTTAGATGAAAATTTTCAAAAAAAGGACATGAATACCAAAAAAAAAGATTTTGGGGTCAAAAAAAGGACATTTTTGAAAAATGATTGTGCAACTATTGTAAACAATTAATGCAAGTAAATGAGTATCAAATATTATATTTTTCGCTATCCATAACCATTTTGAGCAATTTGGGACTGGAAATAAGCAAATCGTACATTTAGGGGCAAGATTTTTTGCGGGCAGGCTTTGAAATGAGACATTAAATTTTTAATTTGAAAAAGGAAGAATAGGCGGTGCCGATAGGCACCGCCGTGGGAAAATTTTGAAAATTTGGGCTTATTTTAGTAACAAATCTTGACAAAAAAGGACCAATTTTTGAGGGTTTTTAAATAAATCTTGAAAATCCTACGCGAGTGGGGGCCCGGTGGTGCCGATAGGCGCCGCCGGGAGAAATTTTGACAATTTATGGCCGATTTGGTAACAGATTTTAACAAAAATTGTTAATTTTCGATCATTTTTTGAAAAAAATTCAAAAGGATTGAGTGTCCGGCGGTGCCGACAGGCGCCGCCGGGAAAAATTTTGAAAAAATACTAAGAAATCGCTTTAAAAATTATAAAAAATAATATTGTTTTCTTCTTTTTTTACCTTACAGTAAGAAAAAAGGACAAAATATGAGCAGTGGGCTAAAAAAAAGACATTTCTTTGAAAAAAGGACATTTTTGATTTAAAAGAATCGACCCCTCCAAAAAAGGACATCTAACATCCCTGATATTTGGGTCAGATTTGTTAAGAGAATTTAACACACACATAATGAAAACCCATAGATTTGATCAAATTTTAGATAAGATGGTGTCATACGAAAAATTAAGATCACATTCCTGTTCAGCTTCCTCGGAGGGCCGGGGGCGTTTGGGCCTTCGCGTTTGGGCCCCCGCGTTTGGGCCCCAAGCCAAAAATAGACAAAACCCGGCTCTACTGCATTTTATGAGTCCAATCGATGTGTATGAGTCAAATCGAAAATTATTGTAGTACAAATAAGACTTTTTTCTCCCAAGTTTAAACCTCAAAAATTATGTTTGTTTGCTCGTCCTACGATGAATAAACGATATGTGTTTTAGTTAAAACGGGTTACGGCATTTGCACGGCACTAATCTAACATGCTCCCCACTTAACTTTATCAATACATGGGATTTTCAAAATATTCTTGAAGAAGTCAATACCAGTACACAGTCTACATATGAAAAGATTAGGGTCGGGGTCGGTTCGCCGCAGCCATTTCGCTGCCAGGCTCGTTTAGGACTTTGTAACTTTTTCGAACCAAAACTAGGTTTTCGGAGTCGCTGAGAGTCGCTGATTAAAATGGATGTAAGAAATATAGTAGTTATCCATTAATTCGACGACTATTACTGATTCATTTAAATTTTTTCTCCATATTAATAAACAAGAAAATATTTAAAAATATTTAAGAAATATTTAAGAAATACTTAAAAATATTTAAGAAATATTTAATAATATTTAAGAAAATATTAAAAATATTTTCATCGTCCCGCGTTATTTGAAAATGGAAACTCCCCAAGAACATCAGTCAAAACGCAGGCTCGAAATTGAACAACTTCAGAATGAATTAAAAGAAATTCGAGCTTCTCAAAGTCGCGACCCGTCCCCTTACAAACAGGACGAGGACAAATGGACAGACTTAGATAAAAAAAAATTCATCGACCCGGAGTGGAGCATGAAAGTAATAAATTGAGATAATTAACGGAAAAATATAAACGCAAATTTGAATTTTTTAAAAATTAGAATTTTAATTTGTTTAGCTCTTCCGAGAAATTCACAAGTTGGCTATGTCTCAGAGCAAGAGTTCTGATGAGCGATGGATCGGAAAATTCCGAGGGGAGCTTGGCCATTCAGAGCCGCCCATGAACATTGGCACAACAAAGAAAGAGGAAGTTTTGGGCGCAATTGGGAAATTGGCAAAATGGCTCAACCTCTGTGAACAGGAGTGCGCGGACAACAAAATGTCAACACACCAATTTGCAGCAATGGCCTTTCTGCGATTTGTCAATTTTTAAATTTTTAAAAGTAGAAGAATGACGGTGCACTACATTCAGTGTGCTAATTTTCAAAATAGTTGCTAAAAGGGTACTTAGTAAAATCAAATGTAGGAATATTATTCCAATATTATTTCATTAAAAAATTCAAATTTACAAAATTTTCCGTGGTGGGTACTGAATCAGTTACACTTAATTTTGCCACATGAAATCGGGCCGACACTGAATTGTACACAGTGCATGGGTGTATTGAAAAAATTTTTGTTCAAAAAAAATAAAAAAGGAGAAAAAATTAAAGAGGCTTAAAATTATAATACTCTCAGATTGTTCTCCATCCCCATCCCGATGGGAATGGCAGAATCGAAATGTGTCAAAATGAAGGTCAGATTCGTACTCAGCGCGTAGAAATACCTCTAGAAACTCATTTTCAGAAATAAAAAAAAAACAAGGATTAGGTTTTAAAAAAACTAGGGTTGTTTTCAAAAAAATCGGGGCCCAAACGAGCCAGCCCCCCGCAGTCGGTACACTACAATTTAGTGTCGCCGATTCAGTGTGGGGCACATTTAGCGCTTTATAACTTCTCTCAAAAATAACTAAACAAAAGGAGCTTGGTATCATTCGAAAGCTCTAATGGTCTATTTTAATATGCTATGCAATATTTAGAAAAATTAATTTAGTTACAAAAAATTTATGTGTAAGTGCAAAAAAGTCGGTTTTTCTATGTTTTTTTTACCATATTTTTTTTTTGTAAATGAATGAAAATTTTCTAAATTTTGCATATTAATAGAGAATCATTAGGGCTTTCGAACGATACCAAGCTCCTTTGTTTAGTTATTTTTGAGAGAAGTTATAAAGCGCTAAATGTGCCCCACACTGAATAGAGCTGCTCCGGTCCGCAGTTGTCGGTCCGCTGTTAAAGTTTAGGTTTTATCCATAATTTTACTTTTAGAAACATTTTTTTTCTCGTTCTTTGAAATTATTTCGGTCGTCTTTTGTGATAAGGAAAAAAAAAGTTTTTCTTGGTGATTTTGACCAAAAATTGCTTTAAAAAAAAATTTGTTTTTAAAACGGTAAGAAAAAATATGCGAAAAAAATTTTTAGATGCCTATTTTCATGCCTTTTTTGGGATTTTTGTGCCTTTTCATGCCTTTTTTGAATTTTTTGGTGCCTATTATAGTGCCTTTTTTGGCCATTTTTCGTGCCTTTTTTTGCGGGCCTTACATCACTCTTTATGGGTACCTAAAAACAAAAAATAGCTTGTAATCGGGGAAAACTCGAAACAACCCTTAGGGATTGAAAAAAAACTTCAAAATATATTCTTAACTCATAAAAGATAAAAAAAATATTCTATATTAGATAAAATGTATTGCTTTGTGCTTATTCTCCTACACATCACTTTCAGAGTGCCTCGACATATTCAGACCTAGTAACTGGAATTGTGCTTGAGTAAATGCGGCATCAATTATGATCCAATTCACGAAGTCGACGAAAATTTTCGTGTGAGTTTAGGGGTATATCAAAAATCATTGTTTTAATGGTTAGGTGACGACCTCTTGCCAGCCAACTTAAGACCCTTAAAATTTTTTTTAACTTACCCAAATTCTATGATTTTGGTATAAACAAGAGCTCTATTAGTTTACTTTAAAAAAAAAACTGGTCAATAAAAAGTTATAACCCAAAACTCATAAAAATTCTGACTTTTTCTGAAGAAAAAATTTATGAGGGTCTAAGGTTGGCTGGCAATGAAACGGCGGCAATGAGTCGTTCCGTTCCATGTTATAAAATCCCTAAATTCTTTACACAAGTGTTCCGGTAATAGGGAATCGAATTTAAACAATAAACAATTCTTTGCAGAAGAAAATATTACCATACTTACGTTTTTTTTTTATTTAAGTCAGAGGGTAGTGTGCAGGCTCCGCAACACTACGCGCCTTGGTCGGTTCTGCTCTTGTTTCGTTCAACCTGCTCTAATAAAAATGTTCTGTTCGATCGCTGCAGTGGTTTCATAATATCGCCAGAACTCATTTTGACGGCAGCTCACTGCGTTTTTATTAAATACTCAACGTAGCAAGAAAGGTGCCAACATCCAGAGCTGATGCAGAAACAATTTTCAAAAACATGGTAGTTAATAAAAATAATAGGAAAAACAAAATGCCGTAATTTTATTTTTTATTTTTCTATAAAATAAATCAATCGACTTCTCGCGGCTTGTTGCTATTTTTTGGCGGCAACTGTTTCTGAAGAGAACGGACCCGGGACTATATAAATCCAGGGAGTTATTAAAATATTTTTCTTAACTTGCTCCTTCATCATGCTCGCTATGGCGTGCCGCTTCTGGGCCAGGGTTGCCGCCCGAATCCCGAGTCCCTAAACCCGGTCTTTTTCTCGTCCTGAACCCCGAATCCCGACCCGAACTTTTTGGTCGGGATTCGGGACAAAAACAAGCACTGGTAAGAATGGGGAGGGGGTTGATTGTAAGCACATAAACATAAGGGTTTGACAGAAAAAATAAATGTAGGAAGAAAAGATTATTATAAAAATGCTTTTTAAGTAACCTGCCTAAGTGATAATTGGTAAATCTCGGCGGCTTCTATCGACACCGCCGAACACCTTTTACCTTAAGAGTTTTTCAAAACTTATCTCAATAATAACTCCAAACTTGACAAGTTTTTTGTCAAAGCTAACGGTCAAGCCGAACGTACAAATCAAGCGATTTTAAATATGCTGAAAAGGTCAACGAAATCGAGCTGGTCATGAGATGACAGGCTCCCATTCATCACTTTTGTTTACAATATTTCATCACCGAAAACAACCGGATTTTCACCGTATATTCTTCTTTTTGGACGTCAAGTAAATTTTTCTTTTTCAAATGATGTGAATTTTATCTGACAAATCCCGAGAAAAAATGGAAAGGTGGTTTAATTCGCAGCCCAAAGTAACTCCGATCAAATACCAAAAAGGTCAACGTGTTATAGTCATTTTCACCGGGTGCTAATCAGCGTTCAACACACAAAATATTGAAGTGGAATATCTTTGGACCATATAAATATTGGAAATTTCAAAACCTTCAGCAAAAGTTGTACCCATTGATAAACACAACTCGGACCCGATTAGTTTACCATTGGAACGTTTAATTCAAGTACCAGACGGATTGCCAAATGTTTTTACTGTGCCACGTGGCAAAAGTATTTACAAAAATTTGTTGAATGTGATGACCATTATAATTTTGGAAAGGGAAAAATGAAAAACCGAATTATAAAAATTTGTCAGAGATCATAAAATCATCATGGACGATGAATTTTTTAGATGGGGAGGAGAAAATGAAAAATGGCAAAGCGGAGCTCAATCGGAAAACCGGAATTCAAATGCCCAAAATTTTTCCGGAAATCGGAAATCGGAATTCCGACCCCAAAAACTTCGGAAATCGGAAAATCGGAAATCGGAAATTTTTTTTCTACAAAATTACTAATTTTTTTTATATATTTTTTTTTGACCAAAAACTTCTCATTTTTCGAAAATTTTTATTTATTTTTGAGAAAATTAATACCGATTTTTTTCCCGATTTTTCGCCAAAAATATCGGAAATCGGAATTCCGACCCAAAAACATCGGAAAATCGGAAATCGGCGGCATCCCTGGCATATACCGATGAAAATCCAATTCGGTCCCCCGGTATTCGACAGGGAAATGGGCCCCGAAATTCTCCAATTCGGCAAAATTCGCCTCGCCGATCAACTCGTATCAGGAAGGCACCGCGCGTCTTGATCTCGATCCGTCGAAAGCAAAATACCAAATTTTTCGGCCATGATCTCGCGCAGGGGGAGGAAATTTCTCAAGAAGGGAGGTGTTGGATAAGAAGATGACTGACCAAAATACATTCTTTTCTCTTTCTCTCGCTCTCTATCTTTGTCACTTCCCAACTCTGACCTGTCCATAAAGATGTGCCCATTCTACCCTTTCATTGCATTATTCTTATTATTCATTTCTTTTTATTATTGTATTCCACTCAATTGCTGACCTCCGTTTATTCATTTATTTTTATTCAATAAATATTGTTGTACGAACACAACCCTAACAATGTCTATGAAAGCTTCAAAACACGTAAAGCATTCGAATGGTAGCAAAGTAAGCATTTGTTCATGTTAGAAAAAAGTTATGAGGTACGAAAGTTCGCTGGTCCGCATTTGTCGGTCCGCAGTTGAGGTACACCTGCAAATGGGTCAGGGATGCAGCCGATTTCCGGTTTTCCGATTTCCGAGAAAAATTTGGGGCATCGGAATTCCGATTTCCGATGATTTTTGGGCCGGAATTCCGATTTTCCGATTTCCGATAAAATTTTTGGCCTTCGGAATTCCGATTTCCGTTTTCCGAAGAATTTTTCGGCATCGGAATTCCGGTTTTCCGATTTCCGATTTTTCAAATCAGAGATCGGCTGCATCCCTGAAATGGGTGCTAGTGCATTTTGTAAAAACCGCCACCCATGCGCGTTTCGTAAATCCGCCATTTTCACTGAATTTTCTACTAAATCTAGTCATAACTTTGCTCAAAAACAACCAAATTAAAAAAAACTTAATATCATCCGATAGATCTTGAATAACTTTATTAGCTTGCTAAATTTCAAAAAAATTCGTTCACTTTTTCAAGAATTATGGTCATTTTTTCCACTTTTTTGGCCATTATTTTTTCAAAAATTATCGAAATTTTTTGAAATTTAGCAAGCTAATAAAGCTATTAAAGAGCTATCGGATAATACCAAGTTTATTTAATTTGGTTGCTTTTGAGCAAAGTTATGACTTGATTTAGTCGAAAATTCAGTAAAAATGGCGGATTTACGAAACGCGCATAGTTGGCGGTTTTTACGAAATGCACCAGCACGCTGCAAATGTATGCTAAAGAGGAATTAGAAAAATACGGTTTTATACCTACAGTATACCGATTTTATACAACAAAAATTATTTAAAAAAATCTTACTTTGTTATATTTAGGGCGTGTAATTATATGCACATGCATATTTTTTCATGGAACTCGTAAGAGCCTGAAACGCACGAAAAACAAGTCTTTAGCTTGGTTTGAAGCTTCCACGATGATTCTCCATATGCATATTTGTGCATTTAAGTGTATATTTTATATGCATATTTTAGCATTTTTGACCGGGGGAGCAAAACCGGCCTAACCGAAAACCGGGGGGACCGGTTTTAAACCGATTTTGATCAACCCTAATATTTACTTACCATCCTGTGAACCTTATTTTATTATTTTATTTTACTTTGATTTTGTTTTTTTTGCACCACTGTAAATGTACTTTTTAGTGGGAACCGCCCAGTTCGGCGTGGACCTTACGGCGCGACTGGCCATAACTTTTTTCATTTTGGTCCAAATTAAATAAATTAGGTATTATTTGAAATCACTTGACGAGATCTATCAATATGCTAAATTTCAAAAAATTTTGAAAATATACAAAAAAGTTATGGCCAAAAAACCTCAAAAAATGGAATTTTTCTGGGTAATTCGGCGCAACATGTCATAACTTTTTTTTTATTTTATTTCCAATCAAAGGTAAAAGGGCGGAATTTAACCAAATTAAAAAAATAAATAAATACGAAATTATCAGTTAACCATTGATCTCATAGATAAAGCAGTATTATCGTAACCTAACAGAACCGTTCAAACAACTTTACAGTACACGGTAGTCCGTCGTAGCGCTCTTTATATTCTGTTTCGTCTTCTGCACCCGAAGGCACGCCGAGCACATCGCCATTCGACAAACAGACGCAAATCAGAAACAATAAAATTGCCGCAAACATATAGATGCAGATTTTATTAATTGGAACTTAAAATATTGCTAAAATGATAAAAATCAGTGCCCTCAATTGTATTGTAAGAAATTTTCAAATTATTATTTTTAAATTGCCAAATAAAATTAAGTTCACAAAAACTCCCAAATAATTTAGCAATTGTTGGCCAATTGGCCATTTGCTATCGCTCTGCAAATTGGAAATTAATTTAATTAATTCAAAAAGAGCAGTGAAAAGATAAAGACACTAATCAAATGCTTAATCGTTTCGGAAATATGGAAAATTTTATAAACACAAATTTGGCAACGGAAAGGGAACGGCAAAAATTGGCAAGGAGATAGTCGATTAGAAGAGTCAAATATTTTTTATTTTTTAATAAGGGCCCAAATGTCGAGACACCTTCCGGAAGAGAGGGTGGATGAAGATTTCGATGTAACTACCAAGAGGATATGCAGCATTATTTGGACTTTCGAAAGGGCCACGCTGGTCATAACCCATTTTGTTTATTTCTCCATATGCATATTTTGCATATTTGTGCATATTTCACGATTAAGTGCATATTTTGGCATTTTTGAATGAATTAAGTCTCTAATGAAATATGGAACCCACAGAAAAAAGATCTTATATATAGGATTGAAAGAATCCAAAAATATTTTACAAGGATTGCCTTTTAAAAGGGTGTTAGGTCGTTTCGTAAATCCTCCATGTTTATAGATTTTCCTAACATAATTCGTCAAAGCGTTGCTCAAAGGCAACCAAACTAAACATCTTTATGTCATGATTGGGTCTATTAGTTATTCAAATTTCAAAAAAATTGATTAATTTTAATAAAATATAGCAAAAAATATTTTTATTTTTCATTCTCACAGTCTCAATTTTCGTAAATCTTATTTAAATTTTTTGAAATTTGGAGGGTTAATAAATGCATTCAAAAGCATCGAAAACGACCCAGCACACTTTAAAAGATGTGGATTAGTCCCAAAATCTTACGAACATAGATTAGAAATATACCGATAACGAAATACCGTAATCTCCAAATTGCTTCGGCAAAAGAAATATATCTCTAATACAAAGAATAACTTTTTTTGGTTCTTATCCTTTTTGCCACACCCCTCGAAACTTTCAATGAAAAGTCCTTTTTAGGGTAATTTGGGGCGCTGATCAAGAATATATCCTTAGTTTTTAAGTGGAAAAATAAAATTTTTAAATGGGTGCCGAAATCGTGATAAGTGACCCCAAAACCCCTCGAAATAAGTTTTGTACGCCAACTATGAAAGTCGGGTTTTTGTTCGAATTCGGGTTAGGAAGTCGAAATTTTGGAAAACTAAGGTCATATTCGTGATCAGCGCCCCAAAATTCCCTAAAAACGACTTTTTATTTGAAAGTTTCGAGGGGGGTGGCAAAAAGGATAAGAACCCTTTTTTTAATAGAACTGTTTCTATTTACATTGGGTTCCTTTCGCATTTGATTATTTTTATTTTCAATTTTACATATTTACTTACCATCCTGTGAACCTTATTTTATTATTTTATTTTACTTTGATTTTGTTTTTTTTGCACCACTGTAAATGTACTTTTTAGTGGGAACCGCCCAGTTCGGCGTGGACCCTTTCGGCGCGACTGGCCATAACTTTTTTCATTTTCGTCCAAATTAAATAAATTAGGTATTATTTGAAATCACTTGACGAGATCTATGAATATGCTAAATTTCAAAAAATTTTGAAAATATACAAAAAAGTTATGGCCAAAAAACCTCAAAAAATGGAATTTTTCTGGGTAATTCGGCGCAACAGGTCATAACTTTTTTATACTTGGATGGATTTTTTGGTTTTTTGGCAAGATTAACCAAGCACATATAGAGCTTTCTGATGAACCAATTATATTTGAATTGGCAGACTTAGAAAAAAGTTATGGCTTCTCAAAGTTGGCCACGCCGAAACGTCACACGCCGAAACGACCCCGACCCCTTTTTAGTACCTTGTGGTTGCTCGATAAATAAATAATTGGCCATTTTTTCGCTTAAAAATCGAAGGTTTTCAAAAAAAAATTGGGTTAGGCCTTCAGAAAACTAACTGTTGAAAACTTATGGCTCTATTTTTTTTTGTTTATGAATATTTTTTTTAATTTCATTTCACCAAATAATCATCTTCTAAAGTCAAACTGAATGTTCCATAAAATGTTTTTGACATTACAATTTCATTAGTTTATTTGATGGAGTATTAATGAACAACAAAAAAAAAGAAAAGTAAAACAAACTGTTAGCAATATAATTAATTCTAATCATTCTCCGTCTGCCCTAAGAGGAAAAACAAAATGGAAATGAAATACGAAGAAGAAATTCATTCGAAAATGTGTTCATTGACACCTTAACGAATTAATTAAGAAAACAAAATTGAAAAAAATGATGTAATTTTGGGAGTATAAAAGGGGCGTGGGAAAGCCTTAACTTTTCGGATTCAACAACATAATTCTCGCCGAAGTCTTCCCGAAAAACATCTATATGTTTGCGGCAATTTTATTGCTTCTGATTTGCGTCTGTTTGAAGAATGGCGATTTCTACGCAGATGTGACTTCCAAAAGCGAACTAAGAGATGAGAACGGCGATTTACCGTGTACTGTAAAGTTTGTTTGAACGGTATCTTTAGGTTACGCTAATGTGTGAGATTGATTTCGACAAAGTAATAATTTTTAAAAATTTATTCATTTGATAAATCTTAAAGCTGTATTTTCCAGGTGTTACAAAGATCAATGGAGATCGAGGTATAAAAAAAATGGGAATTAATTCAATTATTAAACTATTTCTTTGCCTCTGCAGAAGACAAAATACATCATAAGGAAAAAAATGAAATAAAACCGAAAAAAAGCACAAGGAAAAAAAATGGACGAATTTTTTTTTCGCCAGAATCTCTAGGGTCCAGACCAGAATATTTCCAGGAGTTCATGCTAGAATTTTACCGGGCCTGGGGCCTTATTCCCGTCTTGCGGTTTAGTTAACCGTGGTTAGCGCCTTAACCGTGGTTTATTTAACCGCGGTTTATTTTTAACCAAAATTTGTATTCTCGTCTTTAACCGTGGTTAAGAAAACCGCGGTTAAATAAACCACGGTTTTAGGCAATATTTAAATAAAAAAATATTTCACTTAAAATATTATTTGTGGACATAAAAATGACTAAAAATTGCGAGTAATATAATCATGCTTAATTGCATCAATATTTGCTGTTGGAATATCATCATTTGATATTTCTTCCTCAACACCTTCCTCTATAATACTCTCCTCTTGCGGAGGAAGCGGCGCATTGCAATCAATGGCAATATTATGAAGAAATGCACATACATTCGCAATTTTGCACAATTTTTCTTAAAAAAGGGTTTTCTAATTGTGTTACAATGAATTTTTACCCGGTTGGACTCGGCATTTATTCATTAGACATCTCCACCGATTTTTGAAAATGCCAAAACATTGCTCAATAGTGACTCTTGTCAGAGGACACCCGCGTCGTAGGGGTTTCAAAAAATCCCCTTGAACTTGGTAAATTTATTCGTTTTTTTATTAATAAAAAAAAGGTTTTTCCACCCCCAAATCTTCGACTTCTGCCGCTGCGTTGACTACCAAGTCTTTTGTTTCAACTCATTTTGGGGGACAAAGCACTTCCTTAACGGCCGAATCTCCTTTTTTCCAAGAAGACCCATTTGGACCCGCAGCAGTTTTGACGGAATTAACAACAGTTAAACAAAAAATTCAAAAAGTTTCTTCCAAAAAGAGCCAAATCGAGGAGCTTATTCAGCCATCAAAAAATGATCTTCAACTAATTGTAAAAGGAAAAAGGATTACATTTAAAATAACTATTTTTTAAGGCATTGCAAAAAGAGACCGAAAAGTTGGACCTTGAAATGGAGAAATTGAGGCTTGAAATAGAAGTTTTGTCATTGAAAAAGGATTTGTTACAGCGCAAGAATTTAACGGGCTATGATATCGAAAATCTATAAATTTTGATCACTTTTTTATGTGGTATGATCATATTTGATCCATTTACAATTATTACCCAGCAATATTTGTTAATATTTCAAAAAAAAAAATTTTTTTACGCTTAACCAAGGGCTTAACCCTGCCTCGAAATGTGGTTAAAATTACAAGGGAGCGCTTAAACCGCGCTTAAGAAGGGAAAAACGAGAATATGAAAAAACGAAAATACGTGGGTTAGAGGTGTTAACCGCGGTTAAGCGGGTCCTTAACCGCGGTTAAATTAACCACGGTTAAGCGTTAACCACGGTTTAAAATGGAAAGACGAGAATCGCGGTTAAATTTTTAAACCGCGGTTAAGCCATCTAAACCGCGGTTAAGGAATTAACCGCAAGACGGGAATAAGGCCCCTGGGGCGGTATATTAATTATACAATCGCATCGCTAACTTATTTATTTGTATCGGCAGGTTTCTGTCCTAAAACTTGTAACCATGAAACAAGATACGGTGCCAAAGATCTCCTTGACACTCTCTCTAAAGATTGGGAGAAGCAAATGGAAGAAGGATTCCTGAAAATATCTGAACGCATATCAAAGCATGAAAGTGTGATGCAAAAGGACTGCGGAAAGAAGGAAGAATGAGTAAAAATGAAAATGGATGCCAATCAAAGAAGGAAAAAAGATATGCCGAATAAATAGGATGAATATCGACTTTGAAATATAAACAAAATTCATTAAAACAAAAATTGCATTAGTTTAAAAATTGCTGAAAAATGCCAACTCTGAGTATACATTTACACCATTAATTATTATGATTAATTATAAAAAATTTAATTTATTTCCAATCTGAATATGCTAAATTCATTTCGCGATTTTTCTCAGTCCGATAGACTCTGTATTGAAAAGAGGCAATGAAGAGCTATCGGATGATACCAATATTGTTTAATTTGGTTGTTTTGTAAAATTAAAAAGAAACCAACTAACTACAAATGTTTAGACCTTAACAAAGAATTATTTGTAGAGTTAGCGTATGTTCTAAAAATTGTTCGACATTCAGTTATTTGACATTCGGAAGTTTCGAAACTCGGAGCGGAAGCGTGAGGACCCGAATCTGACCCCCTCCCGCACCCAGAATCCTGCTGCTTATCTCAGAATCCTGCAGATACGCAGGGACTCTGGCACCTTAACGGTGTCATAGGAAAAAACTGGGTTCAGACTCGTGATCATTGACCAAAATAAGCGCTAAAATTTTTTTTAGAAAATTTATGAAATTTTCCATGAAAATTTCTTAGGGGGCCTAGCCGAAAATATTATTTTTGAATTAAAATTGTGTATAATATGGTTTTTTATAAATATTTAATAAAAATCCACTCGCACGAAAATGACCTTTACGCCAAAAAGGTCGGTGGGGGTCAACTCGGCGCCACCAACTCGGCGCCAAATGAGCTCAGCGCCACCAACTCGGCGCCAGATCAACTCGGCGCCATGGGTGGAAACGAAATTCCCCGCTTTATTAAATTAATCGGAAAATCAAAAAAAGCTTTCTTGGGGAAGAATCCGGGTCAGGGGTACATGAAATTTTGTTTACAGCTTTTTTCGTTTTCAATTTCATCTTTGACCAAAAATTTTTGATTTTCTAGTAAGAACTAGTGATGTTCGAGACCGAAAATTCTCCGAGACTCGAGACTCGAGACCGAGACTTGACCCCGAGACTCGAGGACGAGACCGAGACTTGACCCCGAGACTCGATACCGAGACCGAGACCAGAAAAAACCCGAGACTTTTCTCGAGTCGAGACCGAGACCGAGACTTTTTTTCAAAAAATTTTCTTACGCACTTAAAAAAAAAAAAAAAAACTAAAATCATATAAAGGTCTGCGTTGAATAATTTTTAAAATTTTGCTTGGTGGCGCCTATCGGCACCACCGGATCCCTTTTTGCTTATGTTTTCTAAAAATGTATCTAAAAATTCCAAAAAAATTGGGCTTCTTTGGAGTTAAATCTGTTAACAAATTAGACACTAAATTTCAAAAATTCCCCGGTGGCGCCTATCGGCACCACCGGCCCCCTTTTGCCTTTGGTTTTCTTAAAATTTACTCTAAAATTCAACAATTTTGGCGCACGCCTATTGATGAAAACAGGTGAAAAGTGGTGATAAATAAGTTATTTAAATGGTTTTCACGTTTTTCACACTGAAGAATTGGCATAAAAAATTGCCCTATTTTTGCCTTATTTTAAAAATTTTTGCCCGGTTTCTGCCCTATTTTCGAACTTGCTCGCCCAGTTTTGGGTTTTGTCAAGGACACCCCTGTCCCCGGCGGTGCCGATAGGCGCCGCCGGGAAAATTTTTGAAAATTGGATGTGATTTAAGAACACTTTTTGAAGAAAAAATAAATGAAAATTTATTTAAAATTGGCATGATGTCTTTTATTTATTCAAATTTAAAATTCAACCCAATTTAATGTTTTGCTAGCTAACGAAAAGCCAATCTTTAGGGGTGTAAGATAGTCTCGTTTTTCGAGACTAAAAACTCGAGACCGAGACCGATACTGAGACCAGAAAAAACCCGAGACTTTTCTCGAGTCGAGACTCGAGACCGAGACTCTCGAACATCACTAGTAAGAACAGCTTTCTTTAAAAGGGGTTTTTTCGGGCAGCGTTTGTTCAGATCTCACTAAAGTCTTCCCAATTGCTAATAAAAAAAAAACCCCAAAACTACTAAAAAAACCAAATTTATTGAATATTTGGGCTTGGCGCCGAGTTGACGGCGCCGAGTTGATTTGACGCCGAGTTGGTGGCGCCAAGTTGATGGGGCCGAGTCGGTGGCGCCGAGTTGACCCGGTTGAAAAAGGTATATGTGGTGACAAATTTCTAAGGTAAAATGTGTCCGGGCGGTGTCGATATACGCCGCCGCGAAAATTTTTGATCATCAATGAATTTTATTGAGAGAAATTTTCAAAAACAATTATATTTTAAAATTTTGACAGGTAGGCATCACGTTTGTTTCATATTTTTTGAATTTTCCGAAGTAATTTTTGGAAAAAATAAATTCAAAAAATAGATTTAAAGGAGAAACAATATTTCTACCACCACACCAAATGGTCATTGCGATAGTTTCAAAAAAATTAAATATTTATAATAATTTTTTCTCCAAAATTTCCTATTTCACAACAATTTCTTACTCAGACACCCATTCTTACCAGTGCTTATTTTTTTCGGGGACGTCGGGGATGGCATGTCGGGGAACGGGGAACGCGGGGAATGGGATGTCGGGGATCGGGTCGGGGAAAAGGCCCAAAAAAGGCGTTGGGTCGGGTCGGGGACGTCGGGTCAGGGCTTACCTTACCCCTAGTTTATAATTTTATTTTTTTAAATATAGTAAAAAAATAATAAATAATTTACGAATTCATTTCGTAAAATGCCTTTACGTAGTTCGAACAGTTCTAAACCGATTGGAATGTCGATAGTTGTTCTTTATAGCCAGACAAAACCTTATCAAATGATACCGCATTCACACCGTAACACTGGTTAAAAAATCTTAAATTAGTTTTTAAGCTTGAAACATGGGTACTTCTTATTACATAAGGAAATTAAAACTTTATAATAGAATAATTCATTATTCTTGGTCAATCAATTAATCTATAAAACCAATGCTTTACAATAGGAAATTGGGGCGCAAGCATATTCATTCATTAATTTTATTATCTTTAATAATAGGAAAAAAGATAATTGAATTATTTATTCATGCATTTTTATTTTTTTTATTATTTTTTTTATTAGTAAATTTTCAACACGGCCCACTCAGCATTGAGAAATGTATTTTATTGGGTTGCTTATGGTGCTGATGTCTTTGTCGACAATTTGGCAAATCGGCAAATGCTACGGGCAGAAAATGTCGAATTCATCTGTCAAAAACCCCGACAAAATACCAAAAGAAATGAAACACTTTGACAAAAAAATATCCTCTCAATTCGATATTTTAATTGAAAATATGGCCACAAAGGGGGAGGAGGGGCAAAAGATGAAGAAAGTAATTGAAGGACTAAGCAAAAAACAGCGAATATTAGAAGCAGTTTCTGGCAAAGGAACAGAAGAAGTAAAAGAAAAAATTATTATTAATAAATTAATTTTTTAAAGGAATGCGAAAATTATTCAAAAGACGACGAATATAAATGTTTAAAAGAAAGAAGCCATGAAATTTACAGAAACGATCCACCACTTAGCCAATTGTTAGAGAATTTAATTACAGTGCAAATGTATGCTCAAGAAAGACTAGAATACGGTATTTAATATTTAATTCGTATACCGATTTATAATATATTATTTATTTGACAATATTTATTTAAGCCCATTTTTAGAGAATGTCAATCAGTTAAATGCGAGAATAGAAACTCTCAAAGGGAGTTTGGCTTATGCTGTCACTTTTATGGCAAATCGTCACAAAATTCGGCTGAACAGCGAACGGCGGGAGGAAGAAAAAGTTGGGAAAAGGGCAAATGACCAAAGATTATGGTGGACAGAATTGGTCAATTATTATGAGGAATTCCAATTGGATAAAATTGGCATAAAATGCCACAAAAACAGCCAAAATTATGGCAACAAAAATGGGAAAGAAAAGGAAAACAAAGGAAGGGAAGAACGGTTCTTCCGATTTGTGACGCGGACATTGGAAACGAAATGGGAGGGAAACGCATTTTCAAATGGACAAAGCGGCGATGATGATGATGACGGTAATCAGGGATGGCACTTCCTTTGCCTTCAATTTGTTCAAAAGCATACTTCTTTTCGATGCAATTCATCGTCGGAAGCGTTCGCAAGCGAAGAATGAATGCTCCTCCGCCGTCCAGAGGGTTATTATGAGTTGCCGGCGATCAACAAAAAAAAACTGATATTGCTAGTTATCATTTTCATAATGGTGGCAAGCGCACTAATTTTATATTGTGCCAATCGTCGTCGCAATATTTTTTCACATCGGAGTGAGATATACGGGGTGGGAAGGGTGAGGATACAGAACCCAGCGCATCCTACTGGATGCAAGTGAGGCAGTAATGATGAGTATACAGTACCCAATGCCGGCAACACCGCCTAGTATAGATCCAGGTGGAGAGAATTACAGAAATAAAAATTGAAATTTCAAATTTAAGCATTATTGACGGTTTATATAACAACGGCAGCGACCATTTTTACCGGCGAATTAGATCCAAATAACACATGTGCAATTTGTCTCGCTCCGTTTGAGCCGGGGACTAGAATTCTTCCCTTTCCCCCATGCAATGTAAGCAAAAAATAAAAAATAAATCATTTTAAAAATAATTATTTTTTATGGTATTTATTTGGCTGTAATAATTTAGCATATTTTTCACGTCGGATGCATAAAATCTTGGTAATGCATATTTTGCTGTTGTCAATGAAAACAGAGTACTACCTTTTCTCCTTTTTAGGCTTAACGTGCAATCAAATTGTCCACTATGCCGCTTAGAATTCAAAATTGAGCCAACATCAAACGGAGATGGTCACCAAATTGTCATTGATGTGCCATCATCGGATGCCAACCATGGCACGCATGGTAAATAGAACCTGATTGAGGGTGGAAAGAAGAAGGGAGGAGATGAAATCAGTGTATGAAAAAAGGATAAATGGATTGCCAACAGGATTTAATGTATTGAAAAACGATTTGCGATATTAAATGGAATTTTTCACTTTCTCTCGTCTTATTTATACGAACACAAACTCAATCAATCTTTTATAAATTTATTTCCATATCAATTGCTTCTGTGGTTCTCGGGATAGTACATAGGTACATGGGAATCCTCTCTTTTACAAGTTCCAGTTACCTTTGTATCTGTATTCTGATGGATAAAAATTTTCTTTTGTACAGCCACCAGAACCGTACAATTTATATATATTTGGACTTTTTTCGAAAACGCGAGTTTAATGCCAAGTTTACATGGTTCCGTGCAGTATACGCTTAACTGTATACGTGTACAATTTTCGAAAAACTGGTAAATTTTGCAAAATTGGTACGCTTAGAGTGGAATTCGAAATTTTTGCAAAAAGTTAACCAGAATTTTCAGAAAATTATGCAAAAAACAAGATTGTTGTCTTATATCTCGGGAACCTGAAGATTAAGACCAAGTCTAACCTGTGTTCGACCCCGCCAAAGTTGCAACAAGTAGTCATAATTTATTAGTGAAAATACAATTTTCATTTAATAAGGAAAGGAAAAAACACTGTCCTTTTTACTTTATTCTGAATATGTTCATTGTTCTGCTTCTATCTTCGTTATAAATGAATGTTTTTCTTTGAAATTTGGTAGGCTAATAGTGTTCAATGAGCTACCGAATGAACAATTAGCCCCGCCCATGCAGACCGATGGAGCAGACAGCGTAGGCCATTCGCAATGAGTGATCTGCACAATGTCTAACACAGAGGAACCGGATGGGCGTAACCACTCAAATAATGTATAAAAGGGCCTTCTTTTTCTTCTCTTTGCCATTTCCTTCTCTGGTGGCATCATCATTCAACTCACCTTACCATTATTATTCATTTTTGATTTTATTTCCTTTATAATTTTTTTTTGAACTCACCCTTTTAAATATTAATCAGCCTGGTCACAACAATTGCTCCTTAATTCATCCTGCACCTCATTATTTTTGGTTTCGTAATTAACCTTTTAATCTTGGTTTTTTTCAGGCACTTCATGAGCCATACACAAACATCGGATTCTGGCATTGCATACTGTGTCAGCACTGATACAGAAATCGCACTTCACTTCATCGCGCAACTGATGCTCACATCTTCATGTTCGACAGGCGGTGATTGTGGGTAGGGTAGGAAGGGGATATTTTTTGACCGAAAATAGTGCCATTGCCCGAAATTAAGTGCTATCGACTGAAATTAAGTGCCATTGAATAGAAACAAGTGCCAGAATGGAAAAACAGGATTGTGTCGCACATATAACTTTTTTGGTACTTATTTTTATTTGTGGTTCCTTTCCCCACTTAATTTCAGGTGTTATTGTGTTCACCCACAAATATTTTTTTTGTATTTTTAATACTTTTCATCACTGAATTCCTTTTTTACTTTCAGGTTCTATTATTGGTCATTAAATGGATATGGTCAGCCCACAAAAAAATTTGGAATAATATTTTCGTTTTTTTTTTGGGTTTTTCCTGCTGAATTTCTTTTTAGTTTCAGGTGTTAGTGTTTGATCAAAAAACGTTGTAGCCCACAAATAACTTGTAATTTTTTGTATCTTTTATACTTTTGTCATTGAATACCTTTTCAATTTCAGGTGTTATTGCGTGAAAAACAAATCGTTATGGTCATCCACGAATAAATTTCATTGTACTATTTTTGTATTTTTAATACTTTTCAACATCCTTTATAGTTTCAGGTGTTTTTGCGTGATCAACAAATCATTGTGGCCACCCACAAATAAACTTTTTTGTAATATTTTTTATTTAAACTTTTCATCACTGAATTAATTTTCTGTTCAGGTGTATGCATGATCAATAAATTTTGTGGTCCGCAAAAAAGTTTTTGTGTATATTTGATTTTTGGTACGTTTCATTACTGATCAACTTGTTTCATGATTGGTGAGTGGCAGACGTGCTTAATAGCTTAACAATTTAAAATAATATTTTGCTTTTTCAGTTAAAGATGCATGGTCAGCAAAATAATTTTGCTTAACAATTTTTCAACATCATAAAATATTCTATACTGATTTTATTGATTATGGCCCCATTCAAAATTTTTTAATATTTTAACACTTTATATCATTTTAATAAGCGATTTACTGGAATAATTATTATTTTTTAAATTTTAGACAGGTATTATTGTTAATTATTCGTTTTGACAGCTTTCTTCAATCGCGCTTTAAACCTCTCTTGCTCGCATATTTTGGTGAAATATTCTCTATAAAGCACATTAAAAATTTTTTTAAGTTCTCATCAAATCACATATTTTTTTTAAGTTCTGGTCATCAAATCACATTTATTTATTTATTATCTTCTCTTCTACATTTTCTCTTAAATTTTATTCTCTTTCATCATTTCCTCTATTTTTTCTCACACCCCTTTCCCTTCCCCCACCCCACCGTCCTCAACTCGGCCCCATATCCCGACTTTCGCCACGACCCATATCCAAAACAGCTCTATTTAGAGCTTAACCCGCATTCCTCCACAATTCTCTCCTCTTTCCCTTCATCGCCAATTTTGTGAAAAATGTCTAACAAGAAGACCTGCCCAATGGTATTAATGCTTGCTTTTTTGTTCTAATGAAAAATTTTGTAGTTCGCTACATGCCCGTTCCACTGAACTACATTTCATTCTCGCTGCCTCCTCGACGTTTTGAGCGTGAGCGTTCAATTTCGCCATCTGATGGGGTTCGAGTGTCGCCATCTCCTGAGCGTGTTGTCATTCCATCAGGAGAGTCTCCCGTCGATTTGACGGTTTTCAAGAAACCCATCCCAGTATGCAACGTTCGCCCACCATAACAAAATGCTATATATGTAGGGACGAGATCATAAAGAAGACTGTCGTCGCGGACTCGTATTGTTAACGGCACACTCAAATTGCAAGGACCGCTTGTTATTTAAAATATTCATTATTAATTATTTCAAAATTTTATAGTTGAAGAAGCAATGCACAATTATTGTTCTTGTTGATGGTACAATTATTATTTTATGCTCATTTGTTGTCATTTTTACGTTCAATTGCAGTTATAATTTTGTGTCACAATCAAATAAATTTAAATTTCCTGCGGCGTGAGGGATTTGAACCCGGGCCAAAGATGGAGAAAATGTTTATAGATTTTAGTAAAGCGAGAATGTCTGTCGGTGTCCAATCTCGTAACATTAATTCTGTTCTCTCCAATCCCTTTACCATGAACCAAAAAAAAATAAGCCGAGTTGGCAGAGCAGATTTTAAAGAAGGTATTTTGATTTAAAACAACATTTGAGTAAAAAATACGATCTATTGCGAAAATTTTTGTTGAATTTGAGTAATTAATACAATTACCAAAATTTTTTTTTAATAAAAAACCATTTATACTTTCAGAATTTACCTGTGCAAAAATGGAAAAATAAAAAGAGGAAAGTAATAAATTTCTTTAAATGATAAATATTTTCTTAGTTTGTGAAGAATTCCTCAAGAAATTATTTTTTACAAGAATCATTATCTTTTAATTGGTTCATCATTTTTTATTTTCAATCTTAAAACTTAAATAAATAAAAGAATGCAATAAAAAATAAAATAAAGATTTTATATGGACAGAAAAAAGATTGGTCTTAGCAAAAATTCACCGCATTATTTCACCATCACTAATGCTGCTGTTGATTAGTGATGAAAAAATTTTGTTGATAATCATATTCTTTTGTATAAAGCTAAATTTTTGACGTATTAATATTTCCAAGTCGTTTTGCTGTTTTGACCGTTTTTA
This sequence comes from Heterodera filipjevi, assembly GCA_039877585.1. Taxonomy (NCBI): domain Eukaryota; kingdom Metazoa; phylum Nematoda; class Chromadorea; order Rhabditida; family Heteroderidae; genus Heterodera; species Heterodera filipjevi. The sequence continues at coordinate 4,179,076 of JBDPZO010000005.1, read as the reverse complement.
GCTTATTAGGCATTTTGTCCATTGGGAATTTTGACCTAGCGCCTAGAAACCCCCATTCTGCAGGATTGCGTTACAACTTGAAGAACGCTAAAAAGTCGGAATTTTTGTAAATTTTTAATCGTAATTTTTTTATATGGGGTAAATTTTTTCAATTGTGGAAGGCTAATAGAGAACGTAAACAGCATTCGAAAGACACTAATAAGAATAAAAAATTTGGTTGCCTAAGAAAAAAGATATGGCGTCCGAAAATTGGCTGGCGCCGAAACGTGAGCGCCGAATTGACATAGACGCATTTTTGATGGCACGAACCTATGACGAAAACCGGTGACATATTTGTTGTTTTTGCTGCAGTTGTCCATGTGCATTATGCTAATTGAAACCCCAAATTTTACGTTAATAAAATGCCACCGGAAGTTAATTAATACCAGAGATGCGATCTCAAAAATTTTTAAAATCCTCATCAGAGCCTTAAAAAAAGGCTCATTTGGCACTAAAAATCCTCAACAAAAAAAAAATCCGCATTTGACATAAAAATCCTCTTTTTTTAAACATCAAAAAATGCAAACAAACTCACTTAACAAGCATAATTTTCGTTTTAAACTATCAATGTCATCAATTTCTTGTCATTTCTAAGCCGGATTGGAAGGAAAAACTTCAAAAGCAAAAGCCTTTTTTAGAAAAAACTAGTTCTAAAATCAAATAAAAATAATTCACCGATAAATTTTTAATTTTATTTATTTTTTAGCGTGTCCCGACATTTGCGGCCCGACTTTTGCGGCTATGTCCAAAATTGGTTCCAAATTTAGGTTGCATTAATCCCAAATGTCCTAAAAGGATTAATAATAGAGAAAACAGCATTTTTGGCTCTTTAGGTAATTCATTGGGGCGTTTTTATAATTTAGGATTTTTTTTTGAAACATCTCTAAGAACGCAATTCTCGGACAAAATTCAGGTATTAGCCTCTATTAAAGCTTTTTAAGGACGTTGGGATTAATGCAACATAAATTTGAAACAAATTTTGGACATAGCCGCAAAAGTCGGGCCCAAATGTCGGGGCCGCAAAAGTCGGACCGCAAATGTCGGGGCACCATTTTTTAGCATCTATTTTTGATTTTTAAAAATTCAAAGGGGGGGAGCCGGTGGTGCCGATAGGCGCCACCGAGGAAATTTGGAAAATCAGAGTGCATTTAGTAACAAATCTGCGCAAAAAATGACCGATTTTTGAGGATTTTTTTTACAAAACCTCAAAAAGCCTCTTTTGTGAAATTGGGATGATTTCCTCAGATTTCGCATCTGTGATTAATATTAATTAACGGTACAAAGAAGGCTTGGCATGCTGAAGAATGGTAAATTTAATTCATTAAAAAAACTATCGAGTTTTACCACTTTTATTTTTCCGTTTCTCTCATATGTGCCCTTTTCAATACTGGAGAAAATATATAATATTCAAATAATAATACATATAACAAAAGAGAGACTGGCCAAGGTTTTTGGGTATGAAAACAAGAAGTAAAACCCTGAGCAAGCCCGGTCCCGTCTCTATCAACAATAATGTTCAAAAACAACAAAAAAAAAAGAAGCCAAAACAAATGTTTTAGTGCCGAATCTGTCCCCGCATCATCATCATCTTCGTCACCATGTCCTTCACCCCTCCCTCCCCTTCACTCTCTCATAGTTGTTGCTTTTTTTTTGACCACTTCCATTCTCCATTTCCTCCTCCATTTGTGCGGCGCCATCCTCTTCGCCCACCATTGGCATCCCTACAGTCGTTGCAGTTGTTTCTGTTCCGTCTTCGGCATGTTGCCCGTTCGCCTCATTCTCCCATTCGTCTTGCTGCTGCTGTGGAAACTCGTCATCCGCTATGTTTGTTGCACTTTTTGTTGTTGTTGTGGTGGGTGGCGTATAATTTTTGTCCAAAAACAGTGCCCACGGGAAGCCATGGCTGCGCACGTGGTCCCCAAACTGTTCGTCCAGTCCGTCCAGCATTGGGAAGGTGTCCAAGTGTTGGCCGGCGGACATTTGCTCACGTAAAAATTGGAAGCCAACGACAAGCGCCTCGCCAAGGAAGGGGGAACGGGTGGTCTAAAACGCAGGGGGAGTAGGCTAATTTGCAGCGGTACGCGACACTTCTTTCCCGCCGTTTCTTTCCCGGGACATTTCTTTCCCACAATTCATTAAAAAAAAACCTAACCACCCCCTGGTTTTTCTGAAAAACCTAACCCCCGAAAAAAGCTAGCCACCCCCTAGTTTTTCTGAAAACTTACCCCCCTTGTTTTTTGATAATTTAGCTCAAATTTCTTAATAGAAACCTAAACCAAACTTTTTTCTGAAAATTTAAACCTAAGTTTGTCTGAAAACTACCTCTAGTTTTTTTGAAACCCTAAAGAATTTTCTATTTCAAAAAAATAGGTTTAAGTTATCAAAAAACAAGGGGGTTAAGTTTTATAAAAACTAGGGGGTGGTTGTTTTTTAGGGGGTTAGGTGTTTTAGAAAAACTAGGGGGTGGTTAGGTTTTTTAAAGAAAATAATTTTGGGAAAGAAATGTCCCTGGAAAGAAATGGCGGGAAAGAAACGGCATGGCGGGAAAGAAGTGTCCTGCTCCGAATTTGCAGAGATTGACCATTTTTTTATTATTGTATAACTTGGTGTATATTAGGCATGTATCCGGTCGATTTCCCATTTCATTTTCTGTTATTTTTGACATGTCCCGACATTTGCGGTCTTGAAATTTGCGGCCCCGACATTTGCGTTAAATTTTTTCTGATATTTTTGCGGCGAGATTTTACGGTGTACCCGAAGGGGGTGTCGTCCAATCTTTGAAAGATTATTTTCATGATCCCACATTGCATTGGCTAGTCGTGGATTCGGTTCAGTTCGGCGCGGCCATCTTTGAGAATCCATAACTTTTTTCTAAGTCTGCCAGTTTAAATATAATTGGTATCATTACTATAGAAGGTTATATGACTTTTGCGGCCAAGACATTTGCGCCTATGTCCTATAATCGATTGTAAATTGCATTGCTTTAAACCCAAATTCCCTGTAAAAATTAATAATGGGGAAAACAGCATTTTTGGCTCTTTAGGTAATCCATTGGAGTGTTTTTAAAATTTATGGGTTTTTTCAAAAAATCTCCAAGAACACAATTCTAAAACAAAATTCATGTATTAGCTAGCCTCTATTTTAGCTTTTTAAGGACGTTGGGATTAATGCAACATAAATTTGAAAACAATTTTGGACATAACCGCAAAAGTCTGGCCGCAAATGCCTTAGCCGGAAAAGTCGCAACACCCTTAGAAAGCTCAATATGGGCTGGATTAATCTTGCCAAAAAACCAAATCATTCATGCACAAAAAAAGTTATGGCCTGTTGCGCCGAACTGGGCGGTTCCCCTAGTCATCCATTTGTTTCCTTTTTATGGATAATCCGTTGCTCCACTGTCATACAGCCCATTCTCACTCACCGACATTTGGTTGAACGGGTCCATCACTTTGAGCGCCGGCCGTTCACTGTTCGCGTGCAGCTGTCGAAACACTTCGATGGTCCGCCCGTGTTGGATGGAAATTGCGGTGGTCCACGGGTCAAAACGGGCGTAATAGTCGACCAGCTCAACCGCCAATTCACCAACACTTTTGTCACATTTGCTTGTCCAAACTTTTTAGGCAAAGGGAGGGGGGGGGGGTAAAAATTGAAAAAAGTTTTTTTAATTTTTTTTTTTGCCATTTTACATTGCGATGCCGATTTTGGCATCTGCTCAAGTTGTTGCACTAAAGTGGACACGTCGGGCGAGAAAAGTTCGTCCCGAACTGCTTGAGACAAATCGCTGAAGGCGGGCAGCACATTGTCAGGCAACTAAGGCAAAAGAAAATTTGAATTATTTTTAGAATTTGGGCTCTTCTTCCCCACACCACCTACTGAATTCTTTGGACCGGGTCAACTCGGCGCCGCTAATCCCTTGCGGAGAAAAGAAAATTTCTAAGTTTATTTTTGCAAAAAAAGTTATAAGCAAAAAAAAAAAATCCCTAAATCCCAAAGGGACGGGGTTCAACTACCAACGAATGACCTATCGACAGACATCATGGGAATCAACTAATTTCTAGATTATGTAATTTTTTAATTGACAATGGTCCACCCCCTGGCTACCGCGCCCTTCAAGTGCAGGTTCCATTTTTCAAAAAAAAAAAACTGTAATAGATGCCTTCCCCTAAACAACGATTTCGAATGCCAACTCGCCTCTTTTCGGTTGAGAAAGTGCAAGACCAACAGCAGCAAATGATAGCTGGAAAAGAGACCGTTTTTGCTGTTTTTAATGCCTAAAAAAATGAAAAAATTTATATTATACAAAAAGAAAAAAATTCACTTGCCCATCTGTCTGAACACAGCTCGTAACCAATGGAAGAGGAGGAGGAATCGACGATCCGCCTGAAATTAACCAACCCAACTATGTTTTTTTTTTTTGGTTTTCAGAATTCCAAAACACCACGCCGACGCCGAGATACATGAAAAAAAAATTTTCTAGTGTTAAAATTTTATCAAAAAATTTCAATAATAATTTTCGAGACAAGAATTTTTTTTGTTTAAATTTCTTAACTACAAAAATTTTTTCAAAAAAAAGAAAATGTCTCGGCAGTGTTTCGACGGTGGTGTTTTGTTCTGTTCCGCCCTTCCGTCCACACCTGCACATAGTAGCGGGCCATCAATGTGTTGCGCAACAATTGGTAATCCGAGCGTGGAAAACTAATGTCAAAACGAGTGCCGTTGTCAAATTTGGCCACTAACAATGGCACACTGTGTAAGGGTGGAGGGGCATTAATTTGATCATCAAACCAAAACCGATAAACAAAGGTAGGGTGGAGGCATTTACTTCGTGTGCGTAATTAGTTCCGGCGCTTCGGACATTCGAAATTCCTTGGTCAGAAGCGAGTTACAGTAATTCATTAGCGTGTCCGCAATTGCCTCCAAAAATGATCTGAAAGCAATGGTGGCTCGACTTTCGAACAAAAGATCAAAAAACGTGTGACTTTTGAAAATACACCATGACTTTTGTTCCAAAGTCCAAATTCGTAATCAGACAAAATGTCGGTGTATTTTCTATAATTTCGACCCCGCCCCACCCGAAACTATGACAATGCAAAAAAATGTCTAAACTTTCATGAAAATTTTATTATAAATTTTGCGGTTTTTGAATTCCTTTAAATTTTTTGAACTTTTCAAAAAACAAAACAAGCTTCGAACAAATGGATTTTTTTTTGTTAAAATTTTTCAAAAATTTGGCGGCGATATTTTGCTTCGTGGCGTTTTCGGACGCAAGATTTTTGGGGTGCACCCACTAGAGCAACATGGTCAGCCAGTTGGGGAAAACCGAATAACCTCACAAAGCAGAACGGGGAGTTCCAAAAATCACGCATGAACTTTTCTTGCTCCCGTTGGTTGGCCCCGCAGTGAACAAAGGTCAAGTCAATGTCGGAGGACGAACCGTCGAAGGCCATGCCGGAGGCGATGGAGCCAACCAACACGAGCCGAGAACGCCCCTTTGGCGCGCAAATGGCACTTTCCAACCCGGCAATAATTGAACGGGTTTGGACACGAAGCTAAAGGGACAGAAAAAAAAACTAGTGATAAACAAAATTTAGAAGCATTTTTTTATCTGGAATTCCCACCCTTAAACTAAAATGCGTCATTTCCTCCCAAAATATCAGCTTTTTCAATAAAATTTTTTTTTATAAAAACAGTTTTTGTTTGTAAAGAAAATTTCCGAATATCAAATTTTTGAAAATAGAAATTTACAATAAAAAATGCCTGAAAAATTTTAATTCCCAAATTCCCATATGATATTTTTCGGATTGATTTCTTTGCAAAAAGAAACTAGATATTTTTTGAAAAATTTCAAGTTTTTCTGGTAATTTTTTTTTTTTGCGGGTTTCGTCGGTTCAGTTTTGTCTTGTTCCGTCCCCAACCCTCTCCCCCCCACGCCCATCACCTCTTTGTTCCGCTCAAAACTGCCGGCACAAAACTGGGTGATCGCCACACTGAGCTGCTCAATTTGCGCAGCATTTTTAAGCTTAATTTCGTCAAGGGACGGAACGAAAGAGGAAGAAAAAGACAGGGCACGTGAAGACGGCGAAGAAGAGGAGGCGAAGGAAGAGAAATAGGAGGACGAAGACGCACAATCAATGGGTGCGAATGAGGAGGAGGACACATGGCGAAGGAGCACTAAAATTTTAAAAATTAAAAAAAGAACAAAATATAAAATTACAAAAAAAATATGTTAGGGATAAAAACATTGATATTTGAGAGCGGAGCAGCTCGTTCCGCCACCCCCCCCCCCGAATCGTTTCCCCTTGCGCATTATTCCGTTTTAAAAAAAACCTAACCACCCCCTATTTTTTCCTAACCCCCTAGTTTTTTTGAAACGTTAAGCATAAATTTCTCGCTAGAAAACTAACCAGAACTTTTTTTTTAGGTTTTCAGAAATAGGGGGTGGTCAGTTAGGTTTTTTAAAAAAAAGGAATTAATGCGCGAGGGGAAACGATTCGGGGGGGGGGGGGGAAGGGGGATACAAAGTGCTCAAATTTGAGAGTCCCCCGGGTCGTAAACTGTCACCGAAAAGGCACTTTTTGTAGCTTTTAATGGGATTTCATTTTTAAAATATTTATCATTTAGAAATAAATTTCAAAACTGGTCGTACTTGTGCCAAATTGACGAAGATGCAGCACCATGGATTTTGAGGGCATTGCCCGCGCCTGGAAGGGACACAACGGGGCGAGAAAACCCAATGGGCAAAGAGTTGGCACCATTTTCTTCGCAAAATAAATTATTCTTGGGTTTCTGAATAGGCGCAACGCCAAACGCGCAATGTCAGCGAACAATTAGAGCAGTCCTTTAGGGGAAACAAATTTTAAATCTTTTTCACGAAAAAAATTAGAAAATAAAAATTACTCAAAGAATGTCCTTAAATTCGTTTATTCGAAATTTTTAATTTTTAAACTAGAGCCATTTTGAGAAACATTTTTCGAAATCTCAAAATCGCGCAAAACACTGATTTTCTGAGATTGGTCTCTAAACCGAACCGAAACCGATAACCGAAACCGAGTAATTCGGTTAATCGAACCAAAACCGAATTTTCTCGGTTTTTCGGTTCGGTTCAGTTTCAAACCGACAACCCTAGTGCGGAGGCGGTGCCGCTAGGCTCCACCGGAAATTTTTTTGAAAACGTGGAAATTTATTAACAGATTTTTGTCTTTACAAGAATTTCAAGAAAATTTTTTGTTTTCGAAAATTTCTTTAAAATTATGTTTGAAAATCCAACCACCTTTTTTTAATTTAGGGTATGTTTTCGAGAAAACTATGGTCAGGCTTTCAAAAAAAAACTAGGGTGCTCAAAAAAGTAGTCTTAATTTTAAAAAAATGTTCGCTTTTTTCTATTTTTGGCTTGGGGCCGAAACACGGTCAAAAGACTTTTTTTCTACTGACTTGAGATGGCATAAAACCTACAAAAATGTATTTTTAACTTTGTTTGAAGCTTCTAGCATGTATTTTAATTTGACTTTTTTTCACACTTTCTCACTTTTTGGAATTTTATGACTTTGGCGATTTTTGTGACTTTTCATGACTTTTTTGCCAATTTTACTCAGAAAATCTAAATTTTAAAATGAAAAATAGACCCACTAAAAATTGCCTTTCTAATTTTGAAAAATTATACCATTAAGAATGGAGAAATTTTCATTTTCAAAAAAATGTTTTCTGATTTTCTTAATTTTCTAAATCTTTAATTTATTTTTTTTATTCGATTTTTCGTATTTTCTAATTAATTCCGATCCCTAATATAGTACGTTTTTGTTGGTTTGCGTGCCCCACACCAATTTAAAAGTGAAAGGAAACCTTCAAAACATCAGATTAATTGGGCCTTTAATTTCGTATTTTGGGTTTTTTGTCTCAGCATTTTCCAGAGATTCGATGTCTAATAGAGGTGCGCCGTGAGAAAAAACCCGTGAAATTCACGGTAACCGTGACCGTGAACCGTGAATTTTTTTTTAATTTTGGTTTTTTTTAATTTTTTTTTTTTTGATTTTTTTTTAATTTAAATTCTGGGTTTTTATAATTTTTTTATTAATTTTTTAGGGGTAAATTGAATAGGTGGGGGAACTACTGGGCCCAACCAATTTAGAAAAAAATTCTTTGACTTTTGACACTGCTTGTAGGGGTACAAAAAATTGGGGACAAGTTTTTTAGATGGTCGGAAATTAGTTTTTTTTTTCTCCCAAAAAAAAAGTGTTTATGCCTGAAGATAAGTCATGACTTCATTAACAATTTTATTTATTTGAGAATCAGCAAATCCATTCGACTGAATTTTGATAGCAAATTTGCACAAAAAACAAATTTTGATATAGATTTTCGGAATTTCAGAAACCTTGATGAGGGAATGGAAGCCGGCGGTGCTGATAGGCGCCGCCGGGCAAAATTTCGAAAATCTGGGTGCGATTTATTAACAGATTTGACCAAAAACTGGTTAATTTTTGAGAGTTTTTCGAGGTAAATTGCGAAAAATTTAAGTTAAAAGCAGAGACTCCCATCGAAAAATTTCCGAAATAAGGACATGGCTTGTTAAAAATAAGGATTTGGGGTCAAAAATAAGGACATTTTTTTAAATGCGATTCCAAATTTCTTTAAAATAGCATTCTATTTAAAAAATCAACTGTTTTCAGCCATATTAGTTCCCTATGACAGTATTTTTAGCTTTTTGAAATAAGACTTTTTCATTTTAAATTACGAATATGGAAGGGTCGTTGGTGCCGCTAGGCGCCACCAGGAAAATTTTGAAAACTTATGGTCCATTTGTTAACAGATTTTCTCAAAAATGGTAAATTTTGTGTCCCTATTTTCAAAAGGATTGAGTGTCCGGCGGTGCCGCTAGGCGCCGCCGGAAAAATTTTTAAAAAATGAAATTTACAAAGAGAAATTGTCAAAAAACTTGGCAAATATTAATTATAATAGTTATTGGATCTCTTTATTTTCAAAATTTCGTTTAAACAAACTGATTTTTGGAAAAAACAATTTAAAAACTAAAATTTCCTGTCATGAGCGGGGGCGGACTTAACACAAAATTTTCAATTTTGTCTCCTGCATTCAACTTTTTCCTAATTTCTTTCAGCAATTATCTCGGAAAATAAAATCCCGCAAATTTTCCAATTTTATCCAGTGTAAATTTTTCACGGTAAAACCGTGAATAGACCCCGTGGACCGTGACCGTGACAGAAAAAACCCGTGAAATTCACGGTAACCGTGACCGTGACCGTGAATCACGACGCACCTCTAATGTCTAAGGATTTAGCCTCATTTTGGGGTTTTTGAATGGGTCAAAGAGGACTTTTTTGAAAGTGTTGCGGATTTTTGTGGCCTTTTAAAACATTTAAGGATTTTGATCCTTGCGTTCTTAACAAATGTTTTTATTTTTTACTGAATTAACCCGAATGCCAAGTTATGGCGTGCCAAACTTTTTAAAAATCACTAAAAGAAATAATAATAAGAACTATTCGCAGTTTACTGTACTACCACAGTATCATTAACTTATTTAAGGATACTAATAATAACGGGTGTTTGTATCAATGGTTATTTTCTCAAAACCTTTCGAAGAACGAAAGTCTCAGTTACTTTGGATCATCCATTTACCAACTTTAAGATTTTATTGTATTGATAAAAGTTAAGCCTTAACTGAATTTAGGACATAGGCGCAAATGTGGGGTAACCAATTATTTTAGTTATATTCAAAACATCAAATATAGCTACTCAATTGTTTTTGAATGATTTCGTCAGTGAATAATTATTTTTAAAATAAAAAATTCTTATTCCGATGAGTAAAATTGGAAATGGTAGGCACACGTATGCAAATATTTGAAGGGATCGCAATTTGGAAGAATGGACAATCAAATCCCGGCTTTTACTTGATTTGGCTGCATTAAAATCGTAGTTTTTGAAGTACTAATTTATGCAAAACAGATTTAATAACCTACTGTTTATCAATATAGATTTAACTTTAAAATTTTAACAAATATATAGTTAACAAATTAGATAGGTAACGAGATTTATACTTTAATGACGAAACCAATTCTAACAAAATCTCTTACTGACGAAATCACTCACTGACGAAATCACCGGGCACGGTTGCTTTATTATTTGCTTAATTTAAAATTTTTATTAAATTTATTAGAGTAATTTTTATAAATGAGGTATTATTCGATTGCCTCTATGTATATTCTTTATTAATCTACAAAATTTCTTTATTATTCATCATGTTTCAAAAAAATTAAAATCAAATTTGACCAAGTCTTAAAAAATCGTATCCGTGGAGCCAAGTTGGGCCGGCGCCGAGTTGACCTCCCGTTCTTCCCCCTCCGTATTTGTTTCAGCGAATTATCCAATTCCCCTCATCCCCCCTCTTTCTCTGCCTTCATTGAAAAATGTTTGAGATTTACTGCTGATCATTTCCTTTTGGTGATATATTATTATTTGAATTTCCGTGGTTGGTCGATTCACAAAAAGTGCAAATTTTACTGTATTTTCGACTTTATCAACCCATAATTTTTCTCAGAAGAAACCAATTTAAACAACTGGGTATAGTACAATAGACCTTCAATTAATCTATTACCTTGCTAAGTTTCAAAAAATTTTGTTTTTTAAAAGTTATGGCAATTTTTTCTTATTTTTTTGGCCCTAACTTTTGAAAAAGTAGATGAAATTTTTTGAAAATAATAGAGCAATTCAATGGCTATCGTACTATACTAAGATTGTTTACTGTAAATTGGTTGCTTCTGAGAAAAGCTATGACTAATTTACGGATACTCTCTTAAAACTTAAATTTACTATTTTTGCGTTTACGGTACATTTGACAAAGACGTGCACAAATACGCATTCTTTGAAACAATTTAACTGTAAATAATATGATAGTCATACCGTGTAAGTTTGGCGCAACAAATGAATTTTTGCAGGTTTTTGCCACTAAAAATGCACTATGCTAGCGCGTTTCTTGATGGCATTATTTAAGAAATGCAACAGCACCAAAATGCACTCACAAAAATGCACTATTTTTTTTTAATGATTCGTACCCATGGCACTTTTCTTTTAAGTTATCAGTAAAATAATGATCAAAAATTCGTATTGGCACTTTTCTTTTAAGTTATCAGTAAAATAATGATCAAAAATTCGTATTGTATTTTTAGAATCTTGATTTTAGGGCGAGCAGATTTATGCGTCATACGCTGCAATTGTTTTTACAATCGTAACAATGGAATTGCCGGTTTCTTGTCCATTGAGCGGAGCTTGTTTTACAAAGAGATTCCACTTGGCGTGCCATCTAATCTATCGTAAGTAATGCTAGGAACCGGACCGGACTCCGGCCGGATTTTTCCGGATCCGGGTCCGGAATCCGGGTTTTTTGGGCCTCACCGGATTTTTCCGGATTTTTCCGGATTATCCGGAAAAATCCCACCGGCAATTTTTTGAAAATCAAAATCCGGTTCCGGATCCGGCGTTTTCAAAACCGGATTTCCGGATTTTTCCTGATCCGGCTAACAATGGTAATTTGAAGAAAGATACTGAGATAAGAATTTTAGTGGGAAATTGCACCAAAATAAATTAATTTTTTGAATTATTTATGGATTATTCGTGGCTTAGTTCTTTAGTTGGTTGACTCCTGTCCAAAAAACAAAAAAATTTGATTTGGTTCGATACCACCAGAAAGTAATTCAATTCAAAACTTTAATAATTTTTGTTTGCGAACCAAATCACATACTCTTGGTATTATTCGAAAGATCTTGTCAATAAGCCTTTTTCTATTTTCTAAACAAAATTTAAACAAATGGATTCGTCTGGAAAAAATTATTTACTCGAAATTTTGTATTCCAAATAACTTAAACCTTGACCAATTTTGGCGAAAATCTGTTAACTAATGGACTATTAATTTTGAAAAACTTCGCCCGCCGGTGGCGCCTATCGGCACCACACGCCTCCCATTCGCGTAGATTTTTTATCTTAAAATTCCCTTAAAATTGGTCATTCTAAGTGCAAAGATTTTCACGAAAAAACACTAAGATTTTCGAAATCTTTTCCGGCGACGTCTATCAACATTAAAAATCTCCTAAATTGTCCAGCTTTTGGTCAAAATCTGACTAAAGCACACCCAGATTTAAAAAAAATTTCCCGGCGGCGCCTATCGGCACCGCCGTAACCCATTTGCTTTATTTATTAGATTTTTCTTAAAATCGATCACAAAAAATTAGGCATTTTTTGCGCAAATTTTCTATCAAATTGGTCATTTTTGCTGATTTTTTGCTCTTCAAATAATTTTTTTTTATGAATTAAGTGAAATTTTTTAAAAATCCGGAACCGGATCCGGATCCGGTTTTTTGAAAACCGGACTCCGGGAAATTTTTCAAAAAAACGTAATCCGGAAAAATCCCACCGGTAAATTTTAAAAAATGAAAATCCGGTTCCGGATCCGGCGAAAAATTTTTGCAGTTTGAAAATCCGGTTCCGGATCCGGGAAATCAAATTTTCCTAGCCCTAATCGTAAGTCATTTCAAACGCAGGGAGAAGGGGAGGGCGGAAGGTAATAGGCAGGATTCCGTGGCACATCCAAACCCAATTCAAATGGCTTAACTCTTAATAAATATCGCAAAATAAAGAAAAAGGCAAATCCTTGCATTAAATAGGCGGAAATCCTGCCGATTTTAATAATGAAAAAACTAACTTTTTAGGTATGGAGGATATCTTTGAATTGACTGTGGAAATATCATTAAATTCGGACGTAAAAAAATTTAATATATATATATTTATTATAATGTATACAGTCCGCCTTAAGGTTGCACCGGTCTTGTCCAGTTTTTGTAAGGTGATTGTGAAGTTGTGCGAAGAAGCCGATTCAGAAAACTGCTCGCACTGGCGTTGATTTCCGAAACACATTAACATCGCGCACCAAAATGTGCACACAGTAAAAGTGGTACCTGCGAGCACAGCCCGCCTCGCATTGGTTCCAACGGGTGAACTCGCCTCTTTTGGGAAAGAGGTTATTAGAAAACAAAAATGATTTTGTGAAAAAGAGAGAACTAGATGCTCGTTAATGAAGTATGAGTTCTCGGGATATTTCCGGTTTCGAGCATTACTCGATTAACCGTAACGAATCCCGACACGAACCTGCATAATTTCCCTAAGCTTTTTTGAAGAAATTTCTGAAAACCAAAAATTTTGTAAAGTTAATGAAACTTAAAAATAATCCTGAAAAATTAATTTTTTAAAATTTTGTTTGGCCCGGCTGAAATTTCGGGCTGTACCGGTCCGACCTTGGCCGCAAAAGTCGTATAACCCATTAAATTATCAAATAAAAATGGTGCATTTCATTTTACATTTAAATTCGTTCATATTTAACTCATTTTTTTCTTCGGTTACTAGGGAGTGTTTTTGCAGATTCATACAGTTATTATTTTAGATAAGTAATAATAAACAAAAAATTTGCAAATAATGCTATTTGAAATCAATAAACAATCTGTCCTTGTTTTTCCATTCTCATCTGCTATTATATCGCTTCAATTTATTTGCGTTTTTTTCATTATATAATATTTTCATTTATTTTTACAGTAATTGCCTTTAATTCAGAACTGAATTTTTTTATGTTTTTATGAACATTTTGATTAAAATGCCAAATGATAAACAATTTACAGTCATTAAATTAAAAATGGCGCATTTAATATTTGTTATTGTCTGCTTTTATCTTCTCCGATTAGCAATGGCTGTTGATGACTCGGGAAATGATGATTTCTTTGATGAACTTTGGAAGAACATAAAAAGAACTCCAAAATTTAAGGAAGTCATACCCAAAATCGAACGGGAACAAGAAATAGAAGGCAATCGACAAAATATGGGAACAATTGGCGTCCCGCAACATACTGTAAAAAAGGAACGAAATTACGATAACGATCAAAATGAAATGAAAAATAATTTGGAAAAATTTGGACAAAAATCAATTAAAATTAAAGAATTGAACAATAAAAAAATTGGAAGAAAAACAGAAAAAGAAATTTCGGAAGAAATGGGAGATCATGAAGAGCAAAAAGAAGGTGAGGAGGCAACACTCCAGGGGTGTACCTCAACTGCGTACCGACAACTGCGGACCAGCCAACCTTAGAACCTCATAACTTTTTTCTAACTTGATCAATTCTTAAAGTTTGCTACCATTTGAATGTTCTACGTGTTTTGAAGTTTTCATTGAGACATTGTTAAGCTATTTAATAATTCGCCAAAAAGTTTTAATTTTAAATTTGAAAAAAGGCATAAAAAGTCAGAATTCTTGTGAGTTTTGGTTTATAACTTTTATAGATCAGTAATTTTATTTTTTTAATTTTTGATGAACTAATAGAGCTCCTGAAGGCCTTTCGAATGATACTAAAAATTGCAGAATTTGATCAAGTTAGGAAAAAGTATGAGGTTCGAAAGTTGGCTGGTACGCAGTTGAGTCACTCCGACACTCCATAGCATTAGAATAAAAATTGAAAGAATTAAATAAATAATTAAAGGCTTTTTAGCCCCAACCATTATTAGATATTTTATTGCTTTATATCAAACATTTGAGACTATTCAAATTTTTTGGTTTTTTTTTTTGTAAATATGAAATTTGATATTTAGATTTTGGAAGAATAATGCAAAGAAAAGATGAGGTATTAGAAACGAACCAGAATAAAATTGTTAAAAATATTAAAAACGAACATTTAAAAAGAATGTTATTGAAAAAATTTAACCAAATGAAAAAGTTATATATAAGCAAAAGTTGCAATTTAAATAAAAAATTAAAACAAACTGACGAACAAATTTCCAAAAGCATTGGCATTAGTCTAAGATCAATTCAAAGATGGAAAGGGCAACTGCTAAAGACAACCAACAAAACTTATTCTGAAGATTACAAGCGTGAAATTATAGCCAAATATGCAAAAGTTAAAGCACAAAATGCTTCAATAACTGACGCAAAATTTGCTGACAAATTGGGGATAAATCGAAAAACTTTTTCTGATTGGAAAATTCAGTTTGGCTTAAGAAGTAAATTTTTTTTTGAAATAATTCACCGTCCCACAACTAAATTAGGGTGGGAACCGATGATGTAAAGATGTTCTGCATGCAAACTTTCGTTTTTTTTGGTTACAAAATTTAGTGGTTTGACTATACCTTTTTTTGCGGGCATTGGGTTTTGGGTGAAGGGATTAAATTGTTTCCCCGGTAATTTTTAAATCCATTCTTCTTATCTCTTTTAGCAAGAGCTTACTATACAAAAGATAGAAAAATTCAAATTGTAAGAGCATATAACAAAATTAAAGTCAAACGTCCCGAATTAAAGATGGTTGAAATCGCTAAAATGCTAGAAATCAGCCAAAATTATATTTGTAAATGGAAAATGCAATATGAAAAAGGTAAAGTTAAAAAAATTAACCAAATTTATGACTTGGTAAGCATTTGTTCTTTTGAATTTTTCTTCATTTTAATACCTTTTTTAAAGAATTTGGTTTCAAAGGCCAAATATGGAGGTCCCAAATTTTGGATTCATCGCCTAAAATGAACTTAAAAAATAAAGCTAAGTAATAACATTAGCTCAAAAAACAATTTTTGTAAATTTTAGAGAAAAGCTAAATTTAAAATAGTTACAATTTATATTTTTATAAAAAAATAGAAAATTCTAAAACAATGAAAATTTAAAATTAAATAAAAAAATTCTTTTAATAGAAGACATTATGGAATGAGATTTTAATGTTTTTCCCAAGTATATTCAAATTAGAAATTTGTTTCGATTTAAAAAATAAACCTCATGAAATTCCCAGTTTTTTCGCTTTTTTGCATAATAAAAATTCTAAATCTTTGGAGAATTTTTTAATCGCTTATCATCTGCTTAATAGTTTTTAAACACTTGAATCTTTCGAATAACATCAATTTTATAAATAGAAAAAGAAAAAAGTTACAAACAAAAGATTCGTTCGTCGGCTCGTCCTGTTCCCGCTAAAAACGCCCAAAATGCGTAAAATAGTTGCTAAAATAAAGGTTAAAAACTGGAGAAATCCAGTGTCTTAATGCACAAAATTCCAAAAGAGACAATTTTTTTTATCAATTTCGCCCGCACAATTGCAAACACAGAAGTCCAATGTCGAATTAAGCACAATTCGAAACGACATTGAAAATTATCTTGAAAAATAAATAAAAAATTAAAATATAAAACGGCAAATTTTTTGAGAATTTTCCATTCTTAGGGGTATTCTTTTCAAAATTTTAAAGGTCAATTTTCAGGGGTGTATTTTTCAATTTTATTGCACTTTTGCTATGAAATTTCTGGGAAAAAGGCAAAAATTGTTGCTAAAAGTTCTAAAAATAGGTGCCAATAGTTTTAGTTGCTAAAACCACAAAATAGTTGCTAAAAAAAGGTGCTAGGTCGTTTCCTAAATTCCGCCATTTTAGATAGATTTTTCGAACATGGTTGTTTTCGTGCTTCTCACATCAATAGTGCTCGGAATTATATGCACATGCATATTTTTTGCATATTTGTGCATATTTCGCGATTTATGTGCATATTTTGGAATTTTTTGAAAAAATTCATAAGAAAAATTAAATTAGAATCAACTTTTTGGAAAATTTAATAAAATAACCCATAAAAATTTTCCCAATTTCCTTTAGAAAATTTTAGGCAAATTTTTTTTAAATACCTAATTAAAAAAAACAATAATCGAAGGCGTTTTACCCCTCAAAAGCTTATAAAAGTATCTCAACAGTAATTTTAACCATGTTTGAATAAATCTGAAGAATTTTTTGAGAAATCTACCCCAATCTGGTAAAATTATATGCATATTTTTCATTTTTTATGTGCATACTTTGACATTTTTGGTGCATATTTTATGCGCATATTTTGCGATTTTATGTGCATATAAAGCCGAGCCCTACTCAGCAAGTTCTATACGTAAAAAAATAGTTTAAAAACTAAAACCAATTAAGAAACAAACTATCACCAATCATCGGCCTTTACAATTGATGACAATATGTGGGCTTGGAATTATTCAACCAAAAAGAGAACGGCAAACAATTGAATGTTTTTTTTTTGTCAGGCAATGGATGTCGCGTCGCGACTGCGCGAATTAGAAAAAATAAAAAACATTAAAAAAGTAAAAAATAAATAAAACACATTAAAAATTATTTGCATTAATATAAAAAACAACAATGAATGGATGAATGAAAGGAGGGAGTGAGGAAATGACTCAACTGAGTCATAACACCAAATGGAAATGCTTTCGGGGGAAGAAAGCAAATCGTACAACAATAAATTGGAATGACAAAAATGAAAACATGAATAGTATAAAAATATAAGAAATGCTAAAATTATTAATGAAAGGTTAAGACGGCAAAAAATGAACGATAACACAAAATAGTTAAATGCTAAATTATAAGAAATATTAAATTGGCAAATTTGGGAAAGAATATGAAATGTTACGGAAAATAACGGGAAAGGGTACGGACATTTGTTGGCATGCCATGTTGGCAAACAACCGCTTCAAGCGAGAAATAGCAATATAAAAGGAGTATATCCGATGGCCATTTAAAAAATAAACCCCAAATTTACCCACTAATTTCGGATTATGCTTGGGACGGTTAAGAAGTGTCGTAAAACTGTTAATAAAAAATAAACGCCTCGAAGCGTATGACAAAATACTTCAAGAACAAATGGACACTAAAGTAAATGAAATTGCTGAATTTAAATCTGAAAATATTATCCATTATCTCCCACATCACCAGTGATCAAAGAAAGCTCAAACACAACGAAAAGTCGTCCTGTTTTCGATGCATCGTCAAAACTGAGAAGAAATAATTCATTAAACGATGAAGTCCATCAAGGACCCAAATTATTGCCCGATTTATGTGGCATGATGCTAGGGTTCCGATTAAAAGATTATGTTTTAATTGGAGACCTAGAAAAGGCATTTCTCCGAGTCGGATTACACCAATTAGACAGAGATGCCACAGGATTTTTGTGGCTAAAGGCGGAGTACATAAAAAAGATCGAACAAAAGTACCGAGAAATTGAATTGTATTCAGTTGAAATCCGTTTGGTTTCATCAACTCTATTTTTTATAAATGTTGGCAGATTCTTTTTACATTTTATCCAACTTAAAACGCATTTTGAATCTGACCAAATGCCAATTTCTTCAAATGACAATTTTGGTTCGTTTATAATAAATTTTGCTGCTCTGGCTACTATTAATAGGCCTAAAAGTTCGAGTTTTGGTATTGTTAAGCTTTGAGAGGAGTTAATCGTTAATCTTGTTTTTGAGAAGATAAGGTTTGAATGGTTTTTAGTATTTACAGAAAGCATAACCCCTGTTTTTCAAAACCTAAGGCTAATTTTTTTTTGAAACCCTAAAGAATCTTCTACTTTTTTTCTAAAAAAAGGTTTAAAATATTTCTAAGGCTGAACCGCAGTTGAGCACTTTCCACTGGTCCGCAGTCGTCGGTCCGCAGTTGAAGCACTCCGATCGGCCTTTCAACTCAAAGCATTTTGCTAATTTTGAAGGGTTACGTAGGTTCGCATTGTGTCAGTGTAGCCGCTTCTCGCAATCAGAAAATCGATTTTTTCTCGAAATTGCTTCAAATTCTCTCGAAATCTTTGCTTGCGGCAATTTGATTGCCTTCAATTGTTCCGAGTCTTGCTTAAAAAGTTTGGACTTCATTTTATGCGTGTTTTTTTTTTCTACAAGTTCTAATGCCCAAATTCAAGTGCTTTGCGAGACTCTCGAGTCTTGAGGTGAAAAGCTTATAAATTTTTTAGGATCACCGCCTCGGTCCTTGGATTTTTCGTTTCGGAAAAAAGACTTAATACCCCTACATATAAGCCCAAACTGAAAATAACTTTTCGACGCCATTATAACTAGTAATTGGCCAAAAAAAGTTTGATCCCCCGTGTTTGGACCTTAAAAATATTAAAGGTTTAAAAATTTGGTACAAATACCAAATTTTACAAACTTCGTTTCAAATATTATATATATGCTACCTATAAATGAAAAAAATAAGTTTTTTTGGAAAAATTTTTGAAGAAACTATTTATTCTTAACTTTGAAAATTTAGGTTTGTTTGAATTTATTGGAGCTCATAGAAGAAGTAGATAGATATTAATGTGTATATTCGTCCTTTTTGAGTCAGGACCATTAATAAATGAATCCGACCTGAAGTGCCACGGATACGCCGGTGTGCAGCAGTTGAGCTAATGGCTCGGCAAAACGAACAAAGCTATATGACCCTTTTACGATTGCGTCATTTTTTTCCAAAACATCGATTCAGGCGTCGGTCATGGAAGAGAACTCTTTGACGATGTTTCCAACATCTTCCATCACTTAATATAATATATAATATATTCTGCATATTCACTTTTTGATGGGTAAGTTCTGCGCCAAACACCACGAAAAGGAATGTCGACTTTTTGTACCGTTCCAGGGCCCAGACCCCCTACAATTATCCCTGGCCCCAACGACCTCTACCGCGGGTCCCTATACCACCGAGTCTGAGACTTTGCCCTTCCCCGGCATACCTCTCCCCTGACAACTGGCCCTGTAGATGCAAGGTGTATCCTAACTTTGAACTAACTAACAATTTGAAATTGCAAAATCAAAAGACCAAAAGATGAAGAAGATGAGTCCACTTTGTGCAAAAAACGCATCACGAAAATTGTCTATCTTATAAATACAAAGATAAAATAAAAAATTTTTAGAGTTCGAAATTATCTTTAACATCTACGAAATTTTAAAATTATATATGTTACATTTTCATTTCTTTTTATTGCATTAAAATGATGAGAATATAAATTAATTAATAAAAAAGATTCATTAATTAGATATTAATTGAAATAATTATTCGGCCTGACAAAATTTATAATTTTTAAATTACTTCAAATGTTTTTTCAGCAGACCAGTTAAACGAAAGGATTGAGAAGATCTGAAATTTTGCTTTCTATTAATTGGCTTTATAATAAATTATTAACAATAATATATTCCCATTTTAATAATTAAAAAAATATAAAGATTAATAAGACATTTTCTATTTCTAAGTAATAAATATAATTGTATTTAAACAATTATTTCTCCAGTCAATTTTATAAAATTGTTATTTTTTATTAATATGTTTTGATAAGGAATTTCAACAGATCGGTTTGTGTCTTGGAGAAATTTCTTAAAATATAAATCATTTTTTTGTCTCAATTAATGTAAGTTACCCCCGCCGCAATTTACCTCCTGACAATTCACAGGAAAATATTTCATGTAAATTTGTGCCTTAATTGATAAGAAAAAAATAAATTTTTTTTGAATAGATGAATCCCCTTCACAAATTTCATAAATTGGAACCTCCAACAAACAAAAAATCTCAATTAAAATGCCATCAATCACTGAGGCAAAGAAAAAGCTTATGACGGACGATTAATCATCAGCAGAGGCAATGAAAGCCAACCAATTGGCCAAATGATCAATAACGAACAATTGTAAAGAAACAGTGCATTTCCAATTCAATAAATCTTTCGGATTTAATTTAAAATTATATATATCATAAATTGCTAATCGTATCAAATAAAAAATGGGATGCAATTGATTCAAGGTCAAACTTAATTGGCAAAAAATTCCATTTATGGAACATCTGATGCTTTCCGCATAGCAAGTTATTTCGATGAAATCATTAGGCGCCGAAGGGAAAATTGAAGAGATGTAATCGTGGGCGAATCTTTTCAAATAAGTTTTTTTTTTTACATTTTGGCATTGGAAAACTCTTTTTTTTGGCATTATTTTGCTAATTGTCGATTTTCGTTTGGAATTTCACAGGCTAATAGAAAACCATTGATTATCGGATTACATCCAAATGTTTACTTTATTGCGTCCATGAAAAGCTAATAAGCATTAAATATTTTCAACTGAATCAGCCCTAATTGAACTGACACGGATCTTACATTCATTAATGGGCTTGACGAAATTTCGAATCGACTTTAACTGACAAAAGCCAAAATACCTGCTCAAGTAGCGGATAAACAGATTGAAGACTTAGCAAAAGGTAAATTTTGTAAGAATTTGGAAATAAAAAATAGATTAGCCAAATCAAAGATGCTAATTTTACTATTTTTAACTTACAATTCCAATCCAAGCTTTTATTAAAAAAAATAATGAAATTTATTTATTTATTTTCAGCATTGCCAAAAATTGACTTCACAAACGTTACTTCTGTCGCAAAACTTTCACCGATTTTCAGCAAATTGCTACTTAAGAATTTTTTGAATGATGAAAAGTCGCAAAAAACGCAACGACTTATTCGAGTAATTTTAAAGAAATCATTATTTGGTATAATGTTTTGAAAAAACACAACAGGTGTTTTCTAAAGACAATTGCGTTCCGTTACGAAAGAGAGCGCCAACCGTTGCTGGACCATGTCAATATAATCATTACCAATGTGGCACGAATTGTATGTTCGACATAAATAATGAAAAGGAAAAAAGCATCTGGCTAGGTTTCGCGCAAAAAGAATTATGTCAAAATGGACGCTAAAACTGGCATAAAAATTCGAATAATTACATATATTCGGTACTTTTAAAATAAGATTTTTTAAGCAAAGCTTTTTACCCCACTCCTAAATTGCGTCAAAGGACTATAATATACGTAAATCGGAAATCATAGACAATTATATACCAATATAAACAATAGTCATATGTAAATTTAAAAGAATGTATTTTATGGATTTATAGCAAATCATTGGAATTATGTGTGCCAGTGTTGAAGCAAAAGGTGATGGTGATTACTATCAAAAGGAGCTAAAGAGTACCAAATAACAAGGGATATTGCAAATGGCCTCAAACAATGGATTACTGCTGAATTGGTACCAAATTTATGCATATTAATTGTTGGTAGGGAAGTTGTTTTGACAGGGATTTCCTACGATAATTATTAAAAAGAAAATCAGCATCCTAATCAAAAACTTAACACATTTTTTTCAGGACTCGGCGTGGCCCCACGTAATTTTAGCTCACGCCGAAGAAGCACTTGGCAACACAAATCCCCGTTTTTTCGGAGCCCAGTTCCAGGTATTTGGCCCTAAAAACCCGTAACGGGGTCCCCATTAAAATCACCGCCGGGGCCCCACTCTTGTCCAGTCCCTAGTATGAATTCCCTTTATAAACTTTAGTTTTTATCCAAATTTTTTTTCTAAACAAACATGTTTTTTTTCAGATAATTATTTTTTTTCGTAAATTCGATTTTCAGTAGCCAAAGTTAGTTGAAATGGCATTAAGTTATGATCACCGATGTCTCAGAAAAAGGCTCGGAATTGAATTTTTTGTTTGTATGTTAAATTCATTTCCCAATTATAATATTTTTATCAGTTACTTGCACCAAATTGTTGTCAGCCCTGCGTGGGAGGAAGGCAAATATTATTTAATGGGATGTGACACGGACACATGTGCAAAACCCTATCAAAAACGAGTTAACGTGCCACTTACGCGATATAATGAGAATGAGGACAAACTGGGTTTCAATTTGCAATCGTTACACATGGCTACCAAACACCAGGATCTTTTGGCTGATATAAGGTGGGCATCTTGAGCTAGAGGAAATCGTTTATAAAAATGGCACACAAAAAATTGGGAAAATAATGCAAATTTAATGTAAAGAAAAGGTAGATAATTTAATCAAAAAACGGTGAAAATTTAAAACCATTTTATTATATTAAATTCAAATTTCTTCGGCTAACAGCATATTTTTTTAAACCAACCTAGCTAAAAAAAATTTTTGCTCTCATATTTTTGCACCTTGTTTAAATTTTAATCTCGCAATTTATTTCATTTCCAATTGAAAAGTATCAGTTTTTCCACTTTATTTGCTAATCTTTCTTTTTATGCATTTTTATGACTTTTTCGTGACTTTTTTGCAATTTTTTTATGACTTTTCTATTTTTTTGGGATTTTGTTTCTGCTAAAAGTCAAGGCTCACTTATAAATTATTGTTTTTTTTCATTTTTTACCCATAAATAGGATTGCCAAGTACCTGTCGCTATAGCCGGTTCCACCATTCTCGGATAGAAAGCGTATGACAATGAGACCGAGTTTTACAACAACAACTTCATAAGTGTGGCGAACCGATACAAATTGATTTTGCTGATGTAAAAGTGATGTTTGTTTAAAATGTAAGCAAACTTTCAATGTGTGATAAATTCCTATGTTGTTAAATATTTAACACATCAAAAAATTATAAAGATTTTTTTCCTCAATAAAGGCAGACAGAAAAATTCGGGATTTTTCTGCTTCAAAAAGAACTAAAAGATATCTAAAATATATTTCAAAGCACCCGCCCCACACGAAGGCTTCCATTGTTTGCCACGGCTAGGGAATATTTAAAGGAAAAACTTTTTTTTGGGATATCAATTAAAAAATAATAATTAATTCGGTTTTGTCTCTCACTGACGTTTTCGGTCAGGCCAGGTTGGAAACGAAAGCTGCGGACAACCAATAATAGCAGCACTTTACAGGACCCATTCGACTCGTTTGTAAAGGTGGGCTTTTCATACTGTAAACTTTTAAAAAATACAAAAAATATGAAAAGAATCTATAAATATTCTTAAGAAAAAAACAAAATATTTTTTTTAAGAATTTTTCGTTTATATTTCGATAAAATTTAGTTTTACATTATATCGGACGCCATGGGCTTAGGTTTCCAAAAAGTCTCACAAAAAAAACAAAAATATGTCCTTGTGACAAAATCTGTTAATAAAATACACCAAATTTTGAAAAATTTCCCCCGTGGCGTCGTCTATGGGCAACACTGGCAGTCACCTCTAAAATTATTTGATTTGATAAAACATAAAAATATTCATAAGCTTAAATTATCGTTGTGACTAAAAAAAAGGAATAAGTGAGCTGGTGCCGGTGATAATTGATCTATAAATTCCTGAATTAAGCAATGCGCATTTTTTTAACTACAAAAGTAAGCCAATTCTAAAAAAAATCATGACTCCTGAAGGTGAGGGGTCGGGTCAGGTTCGATTCTCAACAATAATATGTTTTTTGGAGTTTTAGACTGTTTTAAGCTTCCTGAAATTTTAAAATAAATATTTGCAAATTACTTTTTATCTTCATATTCATTTTAATATTATATTTTTAGCGAGTATTCGTTTTTTTTCTACATTAGTCAATTTTTCCTCTTAAAACTTTCCCCATTAAATTATTCAATATATGGATTTTGTTAATTAGAATTTTTTTTTCTATTTTACTCATGCTATTAAAGGAAGGAATCAAGGTGGAAAGAAAATATTATTTGCTGCTAATTTTTTAATTGGTTTTTACCAATTTATTTATTTTTAGGCTTTGACTATGTATAATAATTATCTTAACCTATTTAGTTAAAGTTATTTTTAATTCTTTTCATTTAGAAAAATAATACAGATAATTGGCTCTTCCAAAATCGCCACGTAAGTTTAAAAATAAATTATCAATCGTCTTACATATAAATAATTTGTTTATTTTTTTAATTTGAGTTTATTTTATTTATCTTTAAATTAGGATTTTGTTTTGAAAAATTTCTATCATTATGTTCTTTCTTTTGACTTAAAAGTTCATCATAATCAATAATTCAAATAGCATTTTATTCGAAATTATTTAAAGAAATGGCTTTAATAAAGAAAAAAAATTTTGTGCTTTAATAAAACAGCAATTTATCATTTCAGCAATTTTTCTGCATATTTTCCGCATCGAAAGCGTTTTTTCGTCTTGCTTAAAGTTTTCTTTGCTAATTCCAGCTATCAATACCAGGCAAATTTTTGTCAAAACCGCGGCATTACTCGATAATTTTTCACATAATCAGTAAATGCCGACAAAATTGGCGGGCGCCAGTAGTTACCCGGCCGTATCCATAGCAATGTGATTAATCGGTCCTTAGGGACTGGTGTTGGGGGGGGGGGGGTAGGGTCCCAAGTGAGGGGTACCTTTGATACTACCGCCTGTTACCGCACAAGCCTCATCATATGGGGGGTAATATTGGAGGGGGAATGCTTAATTACCCAGGGGAGGCAAATGAATGAGAACCAGTGCAAAAGATAAAGTGAGAGAGACGAGGGAAGAGAGAAAGATTGAATGAGTGTGAGAGAGAAAACAATTAGCCGGACAGAAAAAATTGTCAGCATTTTTGGTGAAGGATGACCGCTGTGGAGGGGGGGGGGGTGGTGAGAGAAGAAAAGATGGATGGGGGGGGGGAAGTGCAACACAGGAAAAGAATAGGATGAATAAAGAAGAAATTTGTTTGTTGTTTTACCGGACAAGTAAATGGTTAAAAATTATGTAAAAACATTTCGTTTAACGGATGGTGCGGGAGGGGGGTGGGTGATCATCTTTAGTTGGTCTAGTTCACACATTCATCTTTTTCCAATGGAGTGGACCCGTTTTTCCTGCACAGAGTGTGAAGTTGGGCTTAACTGCTATCGGCCCGCGTTGTACAGCAAACCAATTCTCTGCCTTCATGCCGACATTCGAAATTTGACTGAGTTTTTGCGAGAGGGCAAACCAACAGCTAGCGGCAACTCCCACACCAATTTCGGCCCCAACAACAGTGATTTGCCCTCCGACATCGAAAACATTCCCCTTTTTGCTCACCTTCATCACCATTTTGCTCATGTTTGTGTTTATTGCCCAGGTGTCTTCCCTCAATTACTCTGAGTTTAAAAAAATGCCCTTCCCTATTTTACAGGCAATGTATGTCCGAATGATGGTGCGCCGTGTGCTGAAAAATATGGCAATTCAAAGGCAAATTACACGGCGCCAAAAGCGTAAGCTTATTTTTTTAAATAATAAATAATTCTCAAATAAAATTAAAGGAATGTAAACAATTGCAGTCAGACCGTGCATCGGTCGTCGCCACTGGTAAGGCCGATGAATTCAAGTCGTATGGTGGATCAGGTAAATAAAATCTTATCCCATAAAAATGCTATCACGGTTTCAGCCAAGGAGCCCGAGAGAAAGGAGCAGCTTGGTTGTGCCCATGAATTTTGGGCTACTGTCTGACCAGGGAAGCAGGCCGGGACTTGTGCTGCCGCTGCTGCTGCGAGTGACGAGGACGTGACTCCCAAATGAGAACCGCACTGCATGTGCTGCCTTGATGACGAGCCAATGTTTGGCCGACAGGAATATGCGCATGTCAACATGTGCGCGGTTTATTCGATCATCTGGTCAGGGGATGATGCGCGCAAATGCCTGACATGCCAAGCGCCATGTGAGGCATTTGTATTTTTTGGGCCGAATCCTTCCCCCGCACAATAACCATTTTTTATATTATGTAAACCCTTATCCGTTTAATAATGATAATCGTTTAATTTATTGAATTTTTTTAAAATAAATTAAATGAGAAATTTTAGATGAACTTCCTGAAGCTGGTCCAAATTAAAAGAAATAGAAATATTTATTTTTGGGGGATCATTTTTGGTATTGCACAGAGCCGTGACGATCGATGCAAAAGAAATGTTGAGATCAATATTTTTAAAACTTCTTTTGGGTCCCTCTTCATGAATTTGCATACTGGTATAATTAAAAATGAAAATTTTTATACTTAACCCTTAACAAATTTGGTGCTGCCCGCCATTTGTTGAGCAATTGATTCGGGGATTGGTTCCCCTAAAAGCCCGCTCAAAGTGTCGTTGACGTTTGTGGCCCTGGCGAAGTTAACTAATGTCTCCATACAGAAACAATCCTCAGATAATACCCAAGACTCAAGCCCGCGACAGACTGATTTAAAAAAACAATTATCAACATTGAGAGAGAGAAAGAGAGAGATGGGAATCCAAATGCCTTGCACGGAGTTATTCAAAGACAACTCGGTAACAAAACATTCGTATCGGTTTGTCAAATGAGGAGCTATTCAAAGACAAGTCCATAAGCAAACCAAACAAAAAAAGAAACGACAAAAAATGATTTATTATTATTTTTTTACTGAGCCAATTGATGTAATATCCACAGCGACCATTGATGTGGGTGTAGGAGGCGAGCACTTCCTTCACTCGGTAACGCCGTTCGCCATCAACCTGCCGGATAATTGGTGGGACTTGTGTGGAATTCGTCGACACACAAAGCTAAAAAAGACTGTTTTTTTATTTTTTTTTATTTTTTAAACATCAGCGCGGTTGTTTCGATTAAAATGCTTTGTCTGCCTCCGCTTCTTCTCCGCCGGTAATGACTCGCCAAAAATTTGACGATTTTTGGTAGCCGAAAATGCTTGAACATTATAATTTTAAAAATTCCCTTATCCAAGCTCACCATTTGGCCTCGTTGTTTCGGTTCTTCGCTTCCACTTGGTGCAATTTGCTGGAGCTGTGCCATTGTGGTTGTCAATATTGGCCCGACGGGCTTTCCTAATGTCCGCTTTGCTTTGCCATTTGAGCTCCGCCTGCTTCAAAATTCCAAAATTTTTTGAAAAATTTTCCCCCCCCCCATTTTACCGGCACTTTCACTATTGATGCCTTGGTGGCACTACGTAAAACGCGATCACTGGTCAGTGATGGGTCGCGGTGTGATGTCTTGCTACTGCTCCTACACCAGCCATTGATTTTGTGCCAACATTGCGACAATTTGGCTGTGCCGACATTCTGTTGTTTTATTAAAAAAAATCATCCATTTCCTCCCCGTTCGCCCGCCTCCACCTCATTTGAAATCTGTGCCAAAAGCAAAAGTACGGCTGTTCATTTCGGCTCCACCGCCCCCCACCAAATGCTGCGTTGTTGGCCAATTCAACGGCCTCTTTGAACTTCATCTCTTTACGCCCTTTTAATCAACTCAGACCGAATTGAATCCTTTTTAAGGCCGTTGATAAAAAGTGCGCTGAGGCACATGTCCACTGAGCCTTTATGCCATTCTGCTTTGGCAATTAAGTTCGAAGCTAAATCGCGAAGTCACGGATGGACAGCCCCAATGTTTGTTTGGCTGAGAAAAGCTTAAATCTGTTGGCAGCAATCGTTTTTGTTTGCCAAATTTTAACTTTTTTGTCTCTTTATCAGTGACGCTCCGAAGTTTGATGAAAAAATCAAATCTTTCTTCCCAAATGCTCCATGAAGTCACAGAGTATAAGGACCCGGTTCTTTACCAGTCTTTATTTTCGGTTCCGCCGTCATAGATTTAGAGAATTGAAAAGAAAAAATAAACCACGTCTGGGGGAACCTCAATCCACCTGGGATCTTTTGGGTTTTCGGTGAATACCCGCTGAACTAAGCGGACCTTACCCGTCTTGGTGCTCTTGGTTTTATATTGGACGCTTTCGTTCCTTCGCTTTTCCTCCGTCTTTACGACTGCTGGCTGCGCCAATAACTGTTGTGTTTGAGTACCAACAGGCAACAATAAATATTGATTTATTCCACAGATAAATAATGCGAAAAAATGGTCACAAAACCAATAAATGAAAGAATGGCATAGAGTGAGGGAAATGGTGAATTTAAATGCACACGGAAAAATGTCAAGGGATAATCAAAAACGAGCATCCTCTGTTGGCGCAAATTCAATGCCCAACAAACATTACACTATATTTTCCTGTTTTTAGGTTACAAAAGAAAGCCAATTGTCCAACGTGCCGCACACCAGTCAATCTTTTATCAGTTGGACAAATTGGGTTATCACCATAACACTTAAAAATGAACAAAAATAAATTTTAGAAATGGCACAACAGCAGCAGAATGGCGAAGTTGGTTTTGTCGAATGGACAAATGAGTGGTGCGCCTAATGGAGAAGGTCACCAAGTGGTCATTGAAGTGCCATCATCGGATGTCGACCATGGTACACATGCTAAATAGAGCGAATTGAGGACGGACCGAAAGAATGGAGGAGATGTGATCAGTGTGTGAAAAAAGGATAAACGGATTGCCAACAAGATTTATTGTCACCATTGGAAAACGATTTGTCATATCAAACCGAATTTTAACATTCTCATACCGTGTTTATACCATTGTGTTAACAAACTAACTCTATCAATTTTAAATTTATTTCCATGCCAACTGTTTGTGTGATGATGTCTTTTAATGTGGCACGGAATGAGATTGGGAATTTGGTAAAGGCCCCTCGTGGCTATGGCCTTAGGTTCTCAGGGTAGGGGTATGGCTAGTAAAAGTTGGGGAAGTTTTTGTCTTGCTTGCGGGGAAAGCTTGAATTTGAATTTAAACTGGGTATTTAGTCGTTTTTCACCGTGGGTCGTTTGTTAAATTCCGCCACTATGGGCGTTTGTTAAATCGGCCAAGTGGGCGTTTGTTAAATCCGCCACAATGGACGTTTGTTAAATCCGCCATCCCCCCTCCCCCGAGAATTTTTTTTAAGATTTAAGAATTTTTCAAAGAAATTAAGAAAAAAATATAAATATCAAAAAAAAAAATGAAAAAATAGCAAAAAATTTCTGGCGAGATTTTTTTTGTAATTAGAAATTTTGGACCAATAATTTATTTTTTCTTAATGATATTTGTAAAAAAAAATCCAAATTATTTAAAAATTCTTATTCTTCAATATTTATTTTTTTTTTGTATTTTCTTTTTTTAATCTTTTTCCATCAAAAGCGTTTCAACATTTCATTAGATATATCTTCAAAATTTTTCGGTGAGAACAAGGTCTGGGCCAAAATTTTGGGCTTCAGGGTTTCTAATTTCGCGAATTCAAAAAAACATAAACATTTGTGGCATGAACACCCCATTTTTAAAACCTCAAAAATTGCAAGAAAAATCAATTTATCACCATAACTTGGTTTTAAATGATTAAATTCACTAATTCTTATCATTTATCATTATAACAGCCAAATTCTTTAAAATTGGTAGAATTCGAATGCTCTTCGTGTTTAGAAGCGTTGCTTAAGCAGAAACTAAGCGATTAATTATCTTAGAAAAAAGTTACAACTTATAAATTGCGAAATGTCTGCTTTTGTGAATTTTTAATGTTCATTAAAATGTAACTTTTTTGTGAAATGCTTAATCGCTTAGCTTCTGCTTAATTATCGCTTCTAAACATGACGAACATTCGAATTATGCAAAGTTTGAAGAATTTGGTTGACTTAAAAAAATTATGGCCACCCCCATTAAAAATTGTACGTTGCCTTTGACCCGCCGGCGGTGCCGATAGGCGCCGCCAAGAAAAATTTCGAAAATTTATGCCCGCTTTGTTAACAGATTTATAGATTCTGGCAGGGGTTTTAGATAATTTTTGAGATTTTTGATATTTATTTTTTTTTTCTTAATTTATTTGAAAAATTCTTAAATCTTAAAAAAAAATTCTCGGGGGAGGGGGGATGGCGGATTTAACAAACGCCCATAGTGGCGGAATTTAACAAACGACCTAGCACCGTTTTTCACCTGATTCGCGGCTTGAATTTAACTGTTCTCGAAATCCTAAAAATTTGTGGTTTCCAAGCTGGGACAGTGTTTCAAACAACTTGAAAAAGTCTTTGGTAGACAACCATTTCTTTAGATGGAAGAAAGACATAAACGGTGGGAATGGCGGGCGACATGGTCAACGATTGGGTTAATTGTTAAATTTGTTGGAAAGTTGTTGGACTTGTCTTAAGGTTTAGATATATATATCAGAGCAAATATTGTTTTAGTACCTTAAAGGTGACATCAATGGGGACATTTGCTCCAAAACGTGCCGAAATTCCTTGACCAAAATTTTTATCATTGATAAGAAAAACAGTTCATAGGTCATGAAAATACTGGGAAAACTAAAACTAATAATCCTTTATTACTCCCACATGTTTATAGCTATTTGTATTTCAACGATTATTTTAATAAACCATATTAATTCACAATAACTTAAAAAGAATTAATAATTAAAAGGTTCTTTTTTAAATAAATTCGTTTTATTTAAGGACTGTCGAAAAGTTCTTCGCTGTCCAAAAGTCTAAGCGCCCATTTGAAAGTAATAAATTTCGCAGTCTAACAGCACCGTTCAAAAAATATACAATACCCGGTAATCTGTCATACCCTTATCTTCTCTTTCGCCTTTTTCACCTGCTGGCATTCCTGGAAAATCCTGGTTCACCTTTTGAACCCGGATGCCCGCCGGGCACAGCGCCATTCGAAAACCCGCGTAAATCAGAAGCAATACATTAAATGTTTCGAAGGTAAAAAAAGCAACTATCTTCATACCATTAGATAGCTCTTGATTTGCTCTAATAACAAGATTAGAATTAATTTTTTTTTTTAAATTTCACAAACAATTTAAAGGGCGTTACCAAGAATGTTTAAGGGGCACTTTAGTGACGCACCACGTTACTGAACACAGAATTTTTAGCGGTGGGGGTCATGTTGGTGAGGCCATTTTGGTGCGAGCGAATAAACATTTAAAGCAATTTAGGATGATCTTTTTTTTCTCTAAATATGTATTATATTTAAGTTTTCCAGTGTTTATATGGGCGCCGCACCAAATGACCAGTCCGAATTTTTAGGACCCATTACGTCATTTTTACTTTATTATTATAACATGCAAATTTTAGAGTAGCATGTCACCAATACTGGTGGTATATCAATAAATCCATAAACCCAATGCAAAAGGCAATAAGAAAAAAGGGCGATAAAGCATTAATTCATCATATCATTTTATTAATTTTATTATTTAAATAGGAAAAAGATGGAAAATCATTCATTCATTCATTCATTTTCAGTTTTTTATTTTATTATATATTTTTAATTTTCAATTTTATATATATCACATCTTTATTTAAAAAATCTCGACACGACCCAGTTCACTCCTAGCATTTGGAAATGTATTTGATTGGGTTCATTTGGATTATGCTGTTGTCTTTGTCAACAATTTGGCAAATCGACAAATGCTACGGGCAAAAAACGCAGAATTCATCTGTCAAAAACCCCGACAAACAGCCAAAAGGAAAGGAACACTTTGGCAAAATGTCAACTCAATTCGATTTTTTATTGAAAAATTATGGCAAAAGAATTATGGCCACAAAAGGGGAGGAAGGACAAAAGATAAAGAAAGTAATTGAAGGACTAAGCAAAAAACAGCGAATATTAGAAGCAATTTCTGGCGATACAACTGAAAAAGTAAAAATAATTAAAATAATTTATAAAATAAATTATTTTTTTAAAAGGAAAACGAAATTTATTCAAAAGACGACGAATATAAATGTTTAAAAGAAAGAAGCAATGAAATTTATCAAAATGATCCACCATTAAGCCAATTGTTGGAGCATTTAATTGCTGTGCAAATGTATGCTAAAGATGGACTCGAATACGGTATCAATAATCTATCGTACACCGATTTGAGTATTAAACGGTTTATTTGAAACCATTTTTAGAAAATGCTAAAAAGCTAAATAAGAGAATAGACATACTCAAAGGGAGTTTGGCTTATGCTGTCATTTTTATGGCAAATCGTCACAAAATTCGGCTGAACAGCGAACGGCGGAGGGAAGAAAAAGTTGGAAAAAGGGCAAATGACCAAAGATTATGGTGGACAGAATTGGCCAATTATTATGAAGAGTTTCAAATGGATAAAATTGACAAAAAATGCCACAAAAACAGCGAAAGTTATGGCAACAAAAATGGGAGAGAAAAGGAAAACAAAAAAAGGGAAGAACGATTCTTCCGATTTGTGACACCGACATTGGAAACGAAATGGGAGGGAAACGCATTTTCAAATGGACAAAACGGCGATGATGATGATGACGGTAATTGGCAAAAAAATATGCAAAGATTACTGAAATGAAAATTATAATTTTTTTTTATATTTCGACCAAATTTTTTAATTTTGGATGCAATTCATCGTCGGAAGCGTCGCAAGCGAAGAATGAATGCTCCGCTGCCGCCAGGTGGTTATTATCCTATGTCTCCAAGCGAAGTCAAAGAACAGAATAAAATTTTCATATTCATGTTTTGTGTGATTTTTGTGGCAATGATTTTGGTTTTTGGTTGTCGTCAATTTTGTCGACCGAGACCGATGTATTCGACGACAACGATAACAACATTGGCGACAATACATAGCGATGTAATGCCATCGAGAATTACAAACGAAGGTGGGGGGGAGAGAGAATTAAAAGAAATACATTAGAAAGTTTTTCAGAATTGAATGATTATCGAGAGAAAGCATCAAAAAATTTTGTGGAACCATTTGATCCCGATAATATGTGCGCAATTTGTCTCAACCCATTTGATCAGCAGACGAAGATTCTTCCCTTTCCCAAATGCAATGTATGTAAGCAGCAGGGATGTTCCAAAAGGAAAAATAAAAAGCGAAAGGCGAAAAGCGAAAGCGAAATGCGCAAAAAAAGGCGAAAAAGCGAAACGCGAAAAGCGAAACTAGGAACATCCCTGGTAAGCAGTAAGTTATTCGACCAGATTTTTTGTCCCCGTTTTTCAGCGCGGGCATTCCAGTACCAAAGCCATTTGAATACCACATCTAAGCCTGTTGGGAGTTCATATCTAGGGCTGGCACTTTTGGACAAATGCCTTTCTTCTACTGACTTGGTATCAGCTAATATGCACAAAAAACCTTAGTGCTTTTCAAATCTAAAGAATTTCCTATTTCTTTTTTCAAACAACAAGGTGGTTAGGCTTTCGGAAAAACTAGGGGGTTCGGTTTTAGAAAACTAGGGGATTTTGCAAATTTTACTCAGAATTTTTTTAAAATTTCACCAGAATAAATGAAAGATAGCTCCTAAAGTTCGGCTTTTAAAATTCTAAAAAGTAGATACCTTAAAATTCGCAACTTTTTATTAAAAAAATACACACATAATGTTGAAACTTTGCTAAAAATAAATCAATGTTAAAAAATTAGAGAACTTTAATTTCATGAGTTTTACACCGGAAAATCTTGAAAAAATCCTGACTTATAACTGAAAAAAATTATCATTTTCACGCATGAAAATATATAATAAAAAAATGTATTACTACTTTTTTCCAATTTTTTATGCCTTTTTGCCGTTTTATTGAAAGTGTCGATGTAACCAATTAAGAAGCCAATTAAATGTTCACTGTTTTTAAAAAGGTCAAAAAAATTTGATTTAAGTGGTGATTTTAAAGAAGATTTCTGTTTTAGAGATTTTTTATGACTTAAAAGAAAGGTCGATTGGGACCGGGGCTTTTGGCAAA
Organism: Heterodera filipjevi; assembly: GCA_039877585.1. Lineage (NCBI taxonomy): Eukaryota > Metazoa > Nematoda > Chromadorea > Rhabditida > Heteroderidae > Heterodera > Heterodera filipjevi. The sequence continues at coordinate 4,144,942 of JBDPZO010000005.1, read as the reverse complement.
ACCGGGACCGAAACTCAAGGTGCTAGGTCGTTTTCTAAAAACCACCACCATGGGCGTTTCCTAAATTCCGCAATTTTACAGATTTTTCGACAAAAACTCTTCATAACTTTGCTAATACTGAACCAAAATGTGCATTCTTGGTATGGCCCTGTAGCTATTGGTTAGCTCTAGTAGCCTACCAAATTTAAAAAAATATGATTAAGCTTTAAGAAAGTTGTAGCCGTCAAAGTAAAAAAATTAATCTTTTTGACCATATTTTTTAAAAATCAAACACAAACTATAATTTTTCAGTTTTTTTTTTAAAACAGACTCAATTGATTAGGAGACCATCAATGGCCTAAAAGTCCGTGTTGAAAAACAGGGGCCAAAATCTATTTGAGTAACTAATGAATGCAAAAAATCATTTTCAATAGATAATATGTATTTGCTTTTTTTAATTCTGTTTAGCACATTTTTCACGACAAATGCATTTCAAAATGGTGAGTTTCTTGCATTTGGCTGTTCGCAATGAAAAGGGGTTCAATCTTTCTCCTTTAGGATTAAACAGAAAGCCACTTGTCCCGAATGCCGTAAATCCTTCAAAGCATCACCATCCAGAAAAATCGGCGAGCCAAAATAAAATTACAAAATTATTAAATATTTTTATCTTTAGAAATGACACAACAGCAGAATGGCGGTGTTGGCTCTTCGAATGGACAAATGAATGGTGCGCAAGAAGACGAAGCAGTACATGGCGTTGCTGTTGATGATCACCAAGAATTGGTCATTGATATGCCATCATCGGATGCCAACAATGGCACGCATGGCAAATAGAACAAGTTGAGGACAGGCCCAAAGAATGATGGATATGTAATCAGTGATTGAGAATTGATCAAAATGTTTTGGGCAGGATTATGTTGTCGCAATTGGAAAACGATTGTGATTTAAACTGGAATTTGTACCTTTACGACCTTTTTTCGACTTTACCAAAAAACTGACTAAAAGAGACTCGGGTCTACTTTTTACAGAAAAAAGTCAACCGAACCTCTTGCGTTTTCTTCCCTTACTATCTCGAAACATTTTGGGGTAGTTGTTAGTTAAAAAATAACTTGGTATAACCGGATAAAAAATTACGGTAACGAGGATATAAAAAAGACTCGGTCTTGACTCGAGAAAAGTGTCGAGTTTTTTCTAGTCTCGGTCTCGAATTCGCCGTTTTGCTCCGAGTTTTCGCCCTTTACCGTATACCTCATTTACTTGTTTAATGCGACTGATGTATGGAAACACCATCGCGGTTTTTTGTTCTTAGGTTATGAAAAAATTAATATTAGCAATAGAATTATTCTTATGGTTAATCAATTAATCCATAAATCCAATGCATATGACAATGGGAAAAAAGGGCAGTAAATCATTTAATCATATTATTATTTTAAAAAAACGAAAAAGGATGGAAAATCATTAATCATTTTTACTTTTTAAAATAGAAAAAAAGAAAAGTTAATAATTTTTCAGCTCATTTTATTATTTTATTAGTAAATTATTATGTATTTTAAATAGGGAAAACAACCTCTACTAGTTTTTCTCAGCATTGGGAAATGTATGAGTGAATTAACAAAATAATTCTTTGAAGTGGAGCAATGAAGCTCGTTTCAATAAATTCCGCCACTATGGACGTTTCGTAAATCCGCCATTTTTACAATGCTCCTTAAATTTAATAAAAATAAAAAACCTAGAATTTCTTGAAAAAAAAGAAGAATAAAATTTAAAAAAAAAACCCAGTTTTGAAAATAAGTTTTTAATAAAAGGCTTTTTGACTATCAAAAAAAAGACAAAATTCGTCATAACTTTTCTCAAAAACACTGTTACTACTATATTCATGTTGGGACTGGATACTGATGCACAAGCGTTATTTAACCCCTGATTTTTTTGGGCACATTATGTTACTTTACTTTTTATTATTAAAAAGAATATTTTACATTAGCATATCACCAATACTGGCAGTATATCAATAAATCAATAAATCCATAAATCCAATGCATAAGACAATAGGAAAAAGGGGCGGTAAATCATTTAAGCATATTATTATTTGAAATAAACGAAAAAGAATGGAAAATCATTCATTCATTTTTACTTTTTTATTTAATTATATAATATTATTTTTAAAATTTCATATGAATACATTTTTTAATAAGAAATAGGGAAAACCTCAACTTAATCCAGTCACTCTCTCAGCATTGAAAAATGTATTTGATTGGGTTGCTTTGGATTCCATTGTCTTTGTCGGCAATTTGGCAAATCGACAAATGCTACGGGCAAAAAATGCCAAATTCATCAGTCAAAAAAGCCGACAAAATGCCAAAAGAAATGAAACATTCTGACAAAATATCCACAAAAGGGGAGGAGAGGGAACAAAAGATAAAGAAAATCATAACAGAAATAAGCAAAAAACAGCGAATGTTAGAAGAAATTGTTGGAGAAACAACAAACAAAGTAAAATAAATAATAAATTAAAAAAAAATTATTTATTTATTTATTAAAGGAAAGCGAAATTTATTCAAAAGACGGCGAATACAAATGTTTAAAAGAGAGATGCAAAGAAATTTATCAGAACGATGCGCCATTAAGCCAACTGTTGGAACATTTAGTTATAATGCAAATGTATGCTAAAGAAAAATTCGAATACGGTATTTGCTAATTACAGTATACCAATTGTTATATGTTTTTTAAATTAATTATAGCAAGTAAAAAAAACCTATTTTTCAGGTGATGTTAAAGATTTAAATGTGAGAATTGAAACACTCAAAGAGAGTTTGGTTTATGCTGTCACATTTATGGCAAAACGTCACAAAATTCGGCTGAACAGCGAACGGCAGGGGGAGGAAAAAGTTGAGAAAAGGGCAAATGAGCAAAGATTATGGTGGACAGAATTGGCCAATTATTATGAAGAGTTTAAAATGGATAAAATTGACAAAAAATGCCACAAAAACAGCGAAAATTATGGTAACGAAAATGGGAAAGAAAAGGAAAACAAAGGAAGAGAAGAACGGTTCTTCCGGTTTGTGACGCGAACATTGGAAACGAAATGGGAGGGAAACGCATTTTCAAATGGGCATCGCGACGATGATGGTTAGGGCTGTAATAATATTTACGAAATCCCAAAAATAACATTCTACTTTTTTTGGTATTTTAAAAAATGAGGATTTTTTATGCTAAATGAGGATTTTTAGTGCCGAGTCTGATGAGGAATTTGAAAATTTTGAGATCACAACCAGAGACCCCATCGAAAATTTTCCGAAATAAGACAATCAAGGGTCAAAAATAAGATTTTGGGGTCGAAAATAAGTACATTTTTTAAAACGCTCTTTAACAGTTTAAAACTGCATTTTATTCAACAAATCAAATATTTGACACATATTTCTTTCCGCCAACAATTTTTCTGAGCAATTCCGGCTTTGAAATGAGAAATTAAATTTTCAATTTTAATTTAAAAAAGGAAGGGTCGGCGATGCCAATAGGCGCCACCCGGAAAAAATTAAAAAATTAAGTCTTATTTTGGTAACAACTTGACATGACAATTTTAACAATTTTTATTAATTTTTAGATAACTTTTGAGAAACCCTACACGAGTGGAGCCCGGTGGTGCCGATAGGCGCCACCGGAGGAAATTTTGGAAAAATAAGACCAAAGAGCTCAAATCAGTTCATTTCTTACAAATAAGACAGAATGGGATCTCCGATCACGACGCTGATTTAAACGCAGAAATGCGCTTTTTTGAATCCCTTTCTTTGAAACATATAAACCAAAAAAAAATGTTTTTTAATACAATTCACTGCTCTAATGATGGTATGGAATTTTTTTTTTTTAGATGCAATTCGTCGTCGGAAGCGTCGCAAGCGACGGATGAATGCTACACCGCCGCCGCCCGAGGGTTATACTTATTATTATGAGGCGCCGCAATACAACCTACCAACAGTTACACCGTTTCAAAAACTATTTCTGATAACGACATTCCTAGTGATTCTTTATTATGGTTACAGTAGATTTTCAATTTGGAGAGGGAGGAGGATGATTGGGGCAGAAATGGGGAGCGCACAAAACCAAATGCCGTCACCACAACCTATAAGCGCAGGCGGGGAGAATTAATAGAAATACCCAAAAATGAAATTCCAAAATTTAAGCTTTATTGATTGATTATATAAACACGGCAAAGACAACCTTTATGGGAGAACAAGATCCAAATAACATATGTGCAATTTGTCTCGACCAATTTGAGCCGGGGAAACCAATTCTTCCTTTCCCAAATGCAATGTAAGCAAAACAAAAAAAAATAAATTATTATAAAATATTTTTACACTTTTATGTTATTTATTTGATGTAATTTAGCATATTTTTCACGTCGAATGCATAACAAAATGGTATATTTTTTATTGCATATAATTAGCTGTGCAGATAAAAAAAATTTAGGTTTAAAGTGCAAAAAACTTGTCCAGAATGCCGCGCAGATTTCCATATTGCATTAAAGGAAAAAAATAGTTTGTCACCATTTAAACTAGGGGTCGCATCGAAATTTTCTAAAATAAGACAATCACAGGTCAAAACATCAAAATCAAGCATTTGTAACATATTTCTATCCTGCAACAAAATTTTTAAAATTTATGGCGCTTTAAAAAATTCTAAAAATAGTAATAGTTTTTCCCCAGAGTAAGAAATTAAAGATAAATAAGACCGAGCGGTGGGGTTAACTGGGCGCTGCCAAATGGGCGCCGCCAAGTAGGCGATGCAAAGTGGGCGCTAGTACAACTGGGAGCCGTCAACTGGGCGCCAGCCCAACTGTGCGCCCAGAGTCGGAATCATACTGATTAGAAAAATAGTCGGCGCTAAATTGTCGAAAACATAAAGATGACCATTTCAATTTTTGGTACTTCTAAGCATAGAGCGTCAATTTGAAAACCATATGGGGAGGGGGGCATTTGAGTTTTTAACTAAATTTTTTAATTAAAATAGTAATAAGCTTTACAAAAGTTGTTGAAGTCATTAAAATGAATATGACTTTTAGTTAGGCAAATTCTTAAAAATAAAAAAATTTAGTTTGAAAAATTAAAAGGGTCCTCTACCTATTGTTTTAAATTGACGATCTATGCTAAAGAAATGCCCTATTTTTTCTGTTTGCGCTGAGTTAAAACCTCGTATACATTGTAAAAATTTAATGGATCTAAATAAGTTGTAAACATTCTTAAGCAGGGGTGCCATTTGTCCTTGTTTTTGACCCCAAATCCTTATTTTTTAACCTGCGTTATCCTTATTTCGGTAAATTTTGATGGCACCCCAGTTCTTAAGCTAAATAAAATTTATCACAAAAGAAAATCAAGTCTTAAAATAAATTAGAATAATAATTTCATTTTATCTTAAAAACGCATAAATTATTTGTGGTTTTGTGCTTATTCTGTTTGGGCGTCCAGTTGGGCTGGCGCCCAGTTGGGCTGGCGCCCAGTTGGGCTGGCGCCCACTTGGCAGCGCCCAGTTGACCAGGTCCGAGACCGAGAGCTGAAATACGATCAAATCTTAAAAATAAGACTTTTTTCAATTTAGGAGATTTGGATCCTCAAAATAAGACCAAATGCGACTCCTCATTTAAACAATAGAAATTGCCTAAATATTAAATTTAAGAAATTGCAAAACAGAATGACAATATTGGTTCTACGAGTGGACAAATGAATGGTGCGTCAAATAGAGATGGCCATCATGTGGTCATTGATGTGCCATCATCTGATGTTGAGAATGGAACGTCAAATGAAGACGGAGCAGCACATGGCCTTGCTGTTGATGACCACCATCATGAAGTATACAATACGGTTCGATCGGGTGCCAACAATGGCATGTCTAATGAAGACGGAGCAGCACATGGCGCTGTTGTTGATGACCACCATCATGAAGTGTACAATACGGTACGAACGGGTGCCAACAATGGCACGTCAAATGAAGACGGAGCAGCACATGGCGCTGTTGTTGATGACCACCATCATGAAGTAGACAATACGGTACGATCGGGTGCCAACAATGGCACGTCAAATGTAGACGGAGCAACACATGGCGATGTTGTTGATTACCACTATCATGAAGTGGACACTACGGTTCGATCGGGTGCCAACAATGGCATGTCTAATGAAGACGGAGCAGCACATGGCGCTGTTGTTGATGACCACCAACAAGTGATTATTGATGTGCAGTCGGCGGATGTCAATCGCATGGTAAATAGAGCCTGATCGATGGCGGAATGAACGAATGGAGAGATGGAATCAGTGTTTGAAGAAAGGATGAATTAACCTAGCGAGCAGGATTTGCTGTCATCATTGGAAAACTATTTGTGATTTAAAAATGGAATTTTAACAATCTCCCACTCACTAACCTCCTAGTTAAAAAAATTTAAAAACAAGGGTCACGTTTTCAAAAAAACTAAGGGATTAGGGTGCCAAAAAAGGATTCAAAAAAATTAGAGGGGTTAGGTTTTCAAAAAACCAGGAGGTCAGGTTACCAAAAAAATTAGAGGGGGTTAAGTTTTCAAAAAAAATTTGGGTACGATTTTTCTATTTTTGGCTTGGCGCCGAATCGTGAGCGCCGAATTGACTGCGTCCGTCACCGTTATATTGGTCTTTTAACTTTGCATTCTATTTCGAAATGAAATTATATGAATTTAAAATTTGGACCAACGATATCGGCCAATAAGAGCAAATTTTGGAGAAAAAACCGACGAATCTCCGACCAAGTTATTGCTAATCAAATTAAGCAAGAAATAACGAATGGAGAAAAGTGAAGAAACGAATTGGAAATAAATTTATATAAATTTAAGAGAAACCCATATTTTTCCTGAACTCGGAAGGGCCTAAAACGCATGTAAAACGTGTTTTTAGCTTGGTTTGAAGCGGTGGTGTGCAACTTGCGGCCCGATATATGCGGCCCGAAATAAAACAAAAAATACATTCATAAAACTAATCAATTCAAATAAATTTCGTTAAATTTTTTATTTCCTTTGTCATATACGGGCTAAAGCTGTTATTCATCCCACTGATCGAAATTATTACCAGCCTGTCGTTACTGTACCGTCCGCAAATGTGTTACTATCTGATCAACATCGGGTTTTTAATCAGACCAAAATTCTCGACCAGATGTTCATCGCTAAATCATTGTTTTTGTATTTCTTGGCTCGCGGCCTAGTCGAAACCCCGCTTGCTGGATCTAATTCATATACGCGAATTCTAGCCTGCATGAAGCGTTCATCGTCCTTCAGAACGGTTATTAACTTATAACCTAATTGGATATTGTTGAGACGGACTTTATCGTACACAACCTTGAAAGTTTTTGATCTGATACAAAATCCAAATATTGATCAGATAGTAACACATTTGCGGACGGTACAGTAACGACAGGCTGGTAATAATTTCGATCAGTGGGATGAATAACAGCTTTAGCCCGTACATGTTACAAACGTGACAAAGGAAATAAAAAATTTAACGAAATTTATTTGAATTGATTAGGTTTATGAATGTGTTTTTTGTTTTATTACGGGCCGCATATATCGGGCCGCAAGTTGCGGCTAGCCTTTGAAGCTTCTAGGATGGTTTTTTAAATCCATATTTTCAATATTTTCCATATTTCGGGATTTATGTCCATATTTAGGCATTTTGCCCATATTTTATGTCTATTTTTTGGCATTTTTGGAAAATTTCATGAGAAAATGCAATAAAAACGAAAAATACCTCCCTAAAAAAATTCTTGGAAATTATCAAAAAATGCCCTCAAAAATAAAGAAAATTCGAGTTTTTTCTAAAATTTTTTCCAATTTTTTTTCTATATTTCTGATCAAAAAAATATCGAATGCGTTTTTCACCCCAAAATTTGGAAATATATCTCATTTGCAATTATAAACAAGGCTAAATTTTTTTTTGAAAAAATTGCACTATTTTGATAAAATTTTATGCCCATATTTTGGTCCATATTTGTCCATATTTTGGCATTTTTCCATATTTATGTCCATATTTTGCGATTTTTGATCCATATTTTATGGCATATTTCGCGATTTATTTCCATATTTTTGGCAGCCCTACTTATAACCGTGTTGCGACTTTTGCGGCAAAGAGATTTGCGGCCCATTATTATTACTATTATTTTTTGTCAAATTTTTCACCTTTCGAATTCATTTTCATTCAAATGCAAAACCCGTTATCATTAAACTAAATTATTTTTTAACTATTTTTTTTCGGTTTCACAAATAAATTTGTTTTTATTTTGTTAAAATGTTATCTGTGCCTTTACGATTTTCTTCAGCATAAATGCCAAACATTTTTCTATGTTTTGTAATGAGCTTGCTGAAAGTTCTAACCAGCCAATATGATTTTACCAAATACAAAATGGATTTGTTTTTCCAAAATCTGATGAAATTCGCCCTTATGAACTTGACTCAACACGGGGCTTATCACAAAAAACGCCTTAAAAAATACAATGAAAATGATAGAGCCATCAAAGATTTAATCTTGCGATATGACAACGACGAAGAAAGGAATGTTGAAACATTATTGCAACATTTAAGCGCGCTCCAATATCGTTTTGTAAATGAAGTGTTTCAAGAATTTTGATTTTGCATAACGACTTGGAATTAGAAAAGAAACAAAATCAAAAATTGATATTTATCATGTTTTCTGATCACATATTTTGCATTTGAATGAAAATGAATTCGAAAGGTGCAAAAGTTGACAAAAAATAATAGTAATAATAATGGGCCGCAAATGTCCGATTTTGGCTTGGGCCGCAAAATTTCTCATAAATTTGGGCCGCAAATGTCTGAAAGCACTCTTAACATTTTTTGCCGCAAATGTCTAGGCCGCAAAGGTCGTATAACCTTATAACCAATGTAATTTTCGAAAAAAAATAATTTTTTTTTTTTTACAAATTATTGTTTGGGAAATTTCTCGAAATTTTTTGGAATCCGCTTCATCAAATAAGGTGGATGATTATAAATTATTATAATTTAGCGATAAAAATTTAAATCCCAAAAAAAAATTATTAGCAATAACGAAAGATAACTATTGTTCCTTTTAATTCTTATAAATTTAATATCGCATTTAAATTTTGAGAAAACTTGCTTCAGAATTTATCAAAAAGTTTTTTATTTCAATAAGCCCAAAAACTAAATATCAGAAAAGACGGTCGGGGTCACCTTGGCGCGGCCACCTTGGCGCAGACACATTGGCGCTGCTGTTTTGGCGCGGCCATCTTGGCGCAGAGCCATTTTGGCGCGGCCATCTTGGCGCAGAGCCATTTTGGCGCGGCCATCTTGGCGCAAAACTTTTATGGAGTTTCATGGACCATAACTTTCTTCTTGGTTAATCAATTCTTACAATCTTGGTATCATTCGAAAGCTAAAGCTTATGGAAGCTTAAACTATCAATTTCGAAATTATGGAAAGCTGACAAGCTAAAACATTAGTAAAAAACTACATAATTTTGTTTTTCTTCTTAACTTTTTTTTTGACGGAATTTTTCCGAACTTCTCATGTACTAATACATTCATGAGACCAAGCTTTTGAATGATACCAAGAGTTACTTCCCAATCTGCCTTTTGAATATTTAGGTCTGTTAAAAGATTTTAGCACAAAAAAAGTTAAATTAAAAAAACAAATAAAATGGTGCGTTGCTATCAAAGTGAAAACAAATTATTTTTTTGTCCATATGCCATATGTTTGTTAAAGCTTCTTGAAAGTGCATCTTTAGGGGTGTATTTTTTCGTTTTGTAAACCGAAACCGGGAAACCGGTCCACCTTGGTTAGGTCGGTTTTCGGACCCCGGTTTTAGTTTCGGTTTTTGGCCCAAAAACGCCGTTTTATTTCGGTTCGGTGCAACCAACCCTATGAATATATTTTAAGGTCGGGTAGGTTCCAATAGCGATGTTTACGCATTTGGCTGTTGGAAATTCAAAGGGAGTACCATTTTTCTCGTTTTTAAGGCTTAAAAAGAATAGAATTTGTCCGATGTGTCGCTTAGAATTCGAATTTCCTGCAACCGGAAAAATCAGTGAGTCGAAATTTAAAAAAATGATTAAATATTTAAAGTTTAGAAATGACACAACAGCAGAATGGCGGTGTTGGCTCTTCGAATGGGCAAATGAATGGTGCGCAAGGAGACGGAACAGTACATGGCGGTGCTGTTGATGATCACCAAGAATTGGTCATTGATATGCCATCATCGGATGCCAACAATGGTACGCATGGCAAATAGAACAAGTTGAGGACAGGCCCAAAGAATGATGGATATGTAATCAGTGATTGAGAATTGATCAAAATGTTTTGGGCAGGATTATGTTGTCACAATTGGAAAACGATTGTGATTTAAACTGGAATTTGTACCTTTACTTCTTTATTTATTTCATGTGTGTTTACAGAAAAAAATCGACCGAACCTCATGTGTTTTCTTCCATTACTGTCTCGAAACAGTTTGTGGGAAATGTTTAACAAAAAAAAAATCTTTGTAACTTTGATAACTAGAACAACCCAATTTGGCAATGTAATTGGATGCATCCAACCCAAATCTGTGGTATTTTGGTGCATATCAGTGTTGCCTCAAATTGCCTATTTCTTTATTTGGCAAGGTAAAATTTGCAAAAAAAATATTTCATTTTTTTGTGAGAGTTATTTTTTGTTTGCATTTTTCTTCTTCATCTTCTACTTTCAAATAACCTTTCTTTTATGAAGATTTATTGTTCAAACAGCAGATGTTCTTTTTCCGAGAAATTTGTTGTCATTGGCTCAGTTAAAGCCAGGCTTGAATAACACTGAAAAAGGACAATGGGATCATCCACATTAGGGGGTGGAGAACGATTTTTTGGCGCTTAGTAAAAATGCCAAATTAAGCCCATTTTAGAGGTCTAACAAAAAAAACTAGGGGTAGGTTTCCAAAAAAGTAAGAAGGCATTTTTTCAAAAAAAAAAAAACCAGGTTTAGATTTTGAAAAAACTAAAGAGTTAGGTTTCAAAAAAACTAGTAAGATTTAAAAAAAATTAAGTTTGGGTTTTCAAAAAAATAGGGGGTTATGATTTCCAAATCAAAAAAAAAAACAGAGTTAATTTTTATAAACTTGGAATCTAAGGGTGGCTCGCAGTTGAGGCATTCCTAAAAATTTTCATCCTGATATCACAAGACCTTCGGGAGGGTCAATGACACCGCCGGTCCGAGTAAATAAATTCGAAATTATTATTATTTTTTTTTACATTTGGCGTTGTGTCATCTGCCAATAGAGTACGTCTTCGCATTGGAGCAACCAATAATTTCTGACGAATGCTTTTGTCATCTTTTTCGAACTTAAATTGTTATTTAATTATTCATTAATTTCTTTGAGTTTTTTTTTTAATTCTTTAAGAAAATTCTCGAATGTTAATAATAAAAATCTTATAGCTTTTTAAGGTTTTTCAATATTTCAAAAATTCTTTTTCGTAAATTTTTCTTGATTTTTTTTTTTTAATTTTAAAATATATATTTTTCTAAGCTTTTTATTTTCCGTTATTACAATGCTTTACTGCCACTCTAATTATGATGTGCCGTACCTTTTTCATATGAAAATAAGCCAACAAAACGATGTTCAATAGCCAACCATTGAGCAAAATTAAAATAGTCAAAAGCATGATAAAACAAAATGCCATTGTAAATGTTTTGGTAGATGCTTTAAAAGAAAATAAATATGGTATTAAAGGGCACCCAAAAAAAAAAACACCCGGCAAAATATATATATATTTATTGTTTTTTATATATTTATTTATTTTGTTGTTATATTATTTTCCCAAAAATAAAAGAAAATAATTCTTTAAAGGTCTCAATTTTGTCCATTTTTTACCATAATATTGGTGTTCTGACCCATTGGTACCGTACTGCTGCTGCTCATCATCACTGTAAAACAATGTGTGGAGGGTCAGTTCCAATTGGACACAAAATCGTACGGGTGCCACCAACAATTCAATATAAAAATTGATACCAAATAAAACATGAATTTTTAATACTATTATTTTTATTGCTGTTTCGAAATCAAAAAATAAAAAATAGTAAGTTTCAAGAAAATTAATAAAAATTCTATTAAATATTTATATATATTTTTGAAATTCTATTTAAAATTATGAAAAAATAAAAATAAAATGGCGCCGAATTGGGCGGTCTCCATTTTGAGTAATACAAATTTTTATTTACAACACCAATTTTACCACTGAGAATAGAAGTAATAGGAAAAGTGCCAAATTCCAGATGACCTTAAGTTTGAGAACAAATTTTTATTTTCTTAAAAAATTATTTCAAAATTTACGCCAAAAATGAGGAAGGGCCTCAAATAATTGGATTGATAGTGCTGAAGGCTGTAAAACAGTGAAAGAATACAAAGCATTTCGGTGCCTAAAAAAGGAAAATAATTTTAAAATAAAAAAAAAATATGTTTACCCAACAATATTATTTCGGGTAACAAGTCGAACACCGACGAGGAAACGAATGGAAGAAGAATTATGGCGAGCAACAAAGGGACTGCTGAAAACCAACCGATCAGGCGGGCACAGCTCTAGGAATTAAAAAAAAATTGTATTTACTTTAATAGAGCCGTTTACCTCTAATAGAGGCCTCTAGGCTTCTTTCCAACAATCCCCCTTTTTGTTGGCTCAAGAACAAAGCCTTCTCCACTTTTTTGTCTTCAAAGATCTCTTTCTACCACTCCTATCAATTTATATCCGCCATTTTACAAATTTTCCGTAATATATTTCGTCATAAGTTTGACCAAAAGTTAACTTATATAAATAGTTTTGGTATCTTCCGATAACTTTTTGATGGCCTTATCTCCCATCCAAATTTCAAAAACTCGATTAACTTTTAAGAAAGTTGATGGCCGTCAAAGGGAAAAAAATTATTTTTTCGTCCATATTTATCTTGAAACATGATCAATTTTTTCAAATTTAAATGACTAAAGGAGCCAAATAAATGACGAGTTCTGGAAAATCTTTAAAAATGTCAAATTTAAAAAACTTCCCAGCACGATAATTAATTGATGCCAGTTAATTTTTCCCCAACTATACACACAAATAATGGCAATGAGAAGCAGCACAGAAACAAGTTCACTCGAGGCTCCTCTTCCTCATCATGCAATACGGATTGCATCTGATGCAATTGGAGCATTTGTTGCTGCTTTTGTTGTTCAATGGGCTCCACTTCTGCTGACGAATAGAGAGGCTCGACATCTGCCGAAAATTAATTTTCGAATAAGAGTCAAGACACAGATTTGACTTAGTGAATTGCGAACCAGTTGCCAGCCAATATGGCAAAAGAAATTCCTTTTATAAGCCCCATAAAATTTCTTGCCGTTCTTTTTATGTTTATCCATATTTGTGCGAAAAATTTATGAACGTAAATGGGGAATCTTTACATAATTCTTTTTTTATTTATATTTTAATATTATCGAATTTCACATTGAATCGTCGTATAATTAGATGTAATTACTTTTATTGAAACAAAATACTTTCTTCGGTTCGATCCACTGATATTTTTTCGATTCATCTCAGCACGGGTCACCAACACGATATAGGAGTCCCACCTTACTATATATATATATATATATTCATTACCATTTGACAATCTGTCCTCAGCTTCTTCCTCCTCTCCCTTTTCCTCCTCATTTGTTGCAAAACTGACGGAACGCCGATGGCGAAAGTAATCGCTATTTCGGGTGCACAAATTTGACATTTTTAAGCGGAATGCATACAAACACAGTTCAATTGGATGCAGCACATCTGATCAAGAAATTAAGAAATTTTCATTTGTTTCAATAAATAATTTTATTATAATAAAAAAATAATTTTTAAAAATGCCAAAAAGGCAATATAAAGGAAAGTCAAATAAACGTAATGAAATGAAGAAAAACAAATACACTTTTTGAATTTTGCAGGCAAATATTTATATTTTTCCCCGAAGACGTTTCTAAACGCAATTTAGGCACACTTTGGACAACACATCAGCCCCGTGCCGTTCTCGTCTCGTGCCTCCTACGACAAGCCATTTGATGGCACTCACTTAATTTAGCCCTTTAAGGTGCAGTTACATTATTATTTTTTTTTTTTTGATTGACATGAAATTCATTAGCTTTTTTAGTAAATGACAAACATTTTTATAGGATGACCAATGAAATTAAATATTTTTTATTGGTATTTAATGATTAAGCCATAAATAAATATTGAAATATTTAATAGAAATTTAAATAAAAGTACAACAGCAATGATGAATTCCGTTAAAAAACATGGCCCAATAATTATGCATGGGCAATGAAAGCACTCTTTCCCCCCGCCCCCCTTACTTTTGCAATTAATTTACCAATAATTTCGCCCGCTCCACCCCAATTTTTTTCTGCCAAATGAAACGCAAAGTTTCAAAAATAACTTCAATGCCATTTTACTTTTAAAATTTTAGTGCTTCGAGCCCTGAGCCGGGTTTTGTTTTTCAAAAAATTAATGCTTTTTCGATTAATATGTTAATAAATAAATCTCAATCAAATTCTGAGAAAAGACGTATTTCGGCATCTTGGTCTCTCTTTCTTGGGAAAGGGAATTAAATTGCACGACAAGTTCACTGACTAGTTTGTTTTTATTTACATTCAACTTAAAATGTTTTGAATCATGGTCCTGGCCAGGAAGAAGAAACGGATATGCGATCTCAAAAAGGGGAATTTTTCTTTCTAATCCAGGCCAATGTCGAATTCTTTGCCAATCCCGGTTTTTTAAAATTTTAGTTATTTTAAAATTAGATTTTTTTGTCGCTTTTAAAAACACCAAAAACTATAAAATTTTTAAACTAAGATAAATAGCTAATTTTGAAAGAAATTTGATTTATTGGATAAACACCAGCAGGTCTTCCATAACTGCCTGTTAACAAATCTAACAAAGTATTTTCTATAATCAAACTTCGACCTATCCAATTAAAATGAGATTTTATTATTATTATTTTTGATATATTTTTTTAAATTTGACTTTTTTTTACCTTTTCTTCTTTTTTTAATTTATCACTTTTACATTTTTAAATTTTCATCATTTTTTGATTTTAAATTTATTTTCTCTTTTTTAATGAAGTAAACTGCATCAACAAATCACATTTTTGAATAGCCTTGAAAATGTACATATATATGCATGTGTTTGCCCAAGCTTGAAAAGAGAAAAGATGGAGCAATAAAAGGAAGGAAAATTAATGGGTTCTCGCCCCCGGCAATTGAACAATGTGAGAGAGAAGGGGAAGAAGAGACGAAAGCAGAGAGATCAAGAAAGAGAGATAACGTTAAAAAGGGGGAAAAAGAGAACATATTAAAGAGAGTGGGAGAGAGAAAAAAACCATGTAGGAGATGTATAGAGAGAGAAAAAACAGAGGTAAAAAAGAAAAACAGCACAATTGATGACAAGGAAAAGTAATAGGAAAGAGAGGAACGAACAAAAATAAAAATATCAAGTGAAACAGGGGAAACAGAGATAGACAGAGAAAAAAAGATACTCAACTGTTAAGCGGGGAAGCAAGTGTGTAATGGCAAAGCAAAGAAAGTATATTAGCAAATGGTGCAAAAAAAGACACAGAGAAAAAGAGAAAAACAAACCCCCGACGGCGCTGCCGCCCGTTGTTGTCGAGAGTATATTAGCAAATGGTGCAAAAAAAGACACAGAGAAAAAGAGAAAAACAAACCCCCGACGGCGCTGCCGCCCGTTGTTGTCGAGGGAATTGAAGAGCGGCGTAAAATGGAGAAGCTGCTTTTTCTTTTTTAGTCTATTGCTTTTACAAGAACTTTTCCTGCCCAAAAAGTGGGGGTGGGCCAAAATAAGGCTTGGCACTATCGATCGGGTGGAACTGTGAAATTACCATCTAAAAAATGGGGAGGGGGTGGGGGATTTCAGGAATTTTACGACCTTGGATATTTGAAAATATATTTAATTTGAAATTTAAATCAGGGTTTTAAATAAACCAATTTTTCAATATTTAAATTTTCATTTCCAATTTTATATAAATGTCTGGAGGCAAAATTATTCAATTATAGGGCACAGCGGTCCCTCGGGGTATGGGCAAGAAAAAAAAGAAAAAAATAAAATAAATTAGCCTCGGACAATGACATTATTTCCCGTGCCACACTTTTCGCTCGGCCGCCCGCAAATAAAATTGAAAAAATGGAACAAAATTGCTTCTGTTGTCCTTTCAGTTGTAGGTCCTCAAAAAAATTGGACAAAAGTTCAACTGCTGCTGATAACAATAGCGTTTCACCAAATACGACCGGTAAAACAGTTAAAATTATTGCTTTTGAAATTCTACTTTAAAATAATTTGTCCTCAAAATAGTTTTATAAGAAAATTTATGTTTATTGAGTATTTTAAATATTTTTATTTCCTCTTTAATAGGTGCTTCAATGAATGTCCCTTTTCCGGTGGAATCGGGCGAATCATTAAGTGCTTCGGGTAAATAAATAATCATTAATGCCAAATTAAAAGATTTTTTGATTCTGGCCAAAAATGAAAACTATTTTTTTGTGTACAAATGATAATATGATATTAATTAAAAATTTTGTTTAATAAAAATTTATAGAATTGCATATAAACTAGAGATCGGACCGGTCTATTTTTTTTTCGGTTTTTTTCGATTTTCTGTTTCGGTTTTTGACCGAAAAAAACCGACCGAGAAAATTTCAGCTTTTTCGGTTTTTTTCGGTTTCGGTTTTTTTTCGGTTTTTAACCGAAACCGTTCGACCGACCCATCTGTCCGGTCTAATATAAATCCCAAACTTAAAGTAAATCAATTGGAATTTGAATGAAAAATGCTTAAATATATTTTTTTCATTTTAGGAAAGAAAGTTGTGGTGACGGAACACAAAAATCGTGACGAATCTTACTTGCCAGTTTGGGTTTACGTGATTTTTCGCAAAAACCCGAGCAGTGGACATGAAAAAGTCAGCATCAAAGACAGGTGGATTGACTTGAGATTGGGTGGAATTCACCAATTTATGTTTTCGGAAAGGTTTTTGACGCCAGTACTTAATATATTTATTTTGATTCATTTTGCCAATATTTGGGGACCTTAAAAAACTCCTTCTTGCGCCATTTTGGCTAAGTCTCGAAATTAAAAAAGATCGTTTTTTAGTCATATTTATAGTTTATGACTTATAACTTTTTACTCCCCATTTTTGCAATCGTTAGTAACGTCATTTTAAAACAAATTTCTATTATTAATAATAAGAACAGCTATGTGCAAGTCTGGCCGAGTGGTCTAAGGCGCTGCGTTCAGGTCGCAGTCCTCTTCGGAGGGCGCAGGTTCGAATCCTGCGGCTTGCATTTGATTTTTGTTTTTTTAAATTGTTTTGCAGTTTTCTTTTCTTGTTTCGATAAGTAAAGCAAAAAAAAAAAAAAAAATTGTTTTTAACATTCATTTCTTAATTTAAAAGCATTAATAAACAAACAGCTGGTTGGATTAATATTTCTTTAAAGTGTGAATGCTTTGGTTTTCCGAGGAACTCAATATTTTAAAATGAATTAAAAAAATTTGAGATTATTAAAATTGTAAAAATTACTTCCGCTATAAATATTGCCATCCTAGCTTACAGTATATACAGCTACAGTATATGCATCGTCAAAACTATGGTCTTTCTTTTACTACGCTTTGTTTTGCAGCTTGGATGGCCCTGTGTTTTGGAGCCGTCGTGTTCTCTATGTTTTCTGCTGCTCATGCCATTTTGATCGACATGAGGTACGGCAGAAAAGTTAGGGAGAACGGAACGCAAAAATAGGATTTCTGCCTTCAAATCTTTGAGGCTGGGTTTGACAATAGATTTTATGCGAATAAAACTAGTCATCATTTGGTAAACTAATCATTTTGAAAGAAATTATTATAAATTCAAATATTTTTAGTAATTTAATTTTTTTGTTGCAATTGCCTTACAATTTTACTATAATTTTTGTTTATTATATCATTCAATTTTTAATAACATTTTTCTGAGAATCAAATCCATGGTTTGGCACTTAATACTGCATATCAAATAGCAGATCAACCCCTAGGTTGAAATCAGTTTTTTTTACCCTATTTTGCAATATTTTTGAGGGTCTTATCACTATTTTTAAAAGCCCAGTATTTGCCTTTTTTTTTTTAGTCTTGGTGCTACTTTTGGACTTTCGAATGTAAACAAATATAATTAGATTGCGTTCCTGGCACTTAAATAAAAAAAAGCCCGGGGACCTAACACCGGATGCAATGCCAATTTGCACTGTTACAATAATTAAGCATAAGACCAACATGAGCTAACATAGGATAATTTATATGGTTTGTTTCAGTGCACTCTGCTTCGATTGATGGAACAGTGGAAGCAGCGCATTGAACGCGTTTGTCTTGTGGATCGCCCGTTGGACTATCCGTTTTTGCCCGATTCACTGTTCGGTTTTTTGGCCAACCATTTGCCACAATTGGAGGTGAAAATTAAATAATGAATCTAAAAAATGGAAAACGGACTTCCTGTTGTGTCCCCGTGTTTGAGGCTTTAAGCCATTTTGAATTACCAGTTATTAGGAGAGGAATTTATTATAGGAAAAGCATTAACAAATTAATAAAGCAATTAAAACCGGGAATAAGTTATGGGTCGAAAATTGTCAGAGCAATTTGGATGGGTCAATGCAATATTGGGAAAAGTATTAATTGCCAATGGCATAAAAACAACATATGAGCAGACTGACCCACTGCAGACATAACGCAGCCCCTGCAGGGGGAATGGGGTGGACTTATATATTGACACACTTGGGCGGGGGCAGACTTTGGGTAGGATGAGGAGAATGACGGCAACACAAAGGGAATGATGGGGAAGAACATTTAGGCAACAGAAGGAATCGAAATTATGCAAAATACGAATCTGCGGATACAGCACTTCCCCTTTTTTAATAATGTTCCTTTTAAGTTAAATTTTTATTTGATTGATTCAAAGTTTATCATTTGTTTTAAAAAACAAAAAAATTTTTATGAGTTATTTTTGATAATTCAAATATTCTAATATTTTTTCAATTCTGCAAATGATATTTAACCTTTTTGGATTTAAGATTTTTACTTTCAAATATAACTTAAATTAATTATTAATTTGATATTTTGGTGAATTTTCTTTTGTTACTAATTGCTATATAAATAAATGTTTTAAAATTTTTAAGTTTGTTTATTTGCGCGAATTGGACCTTGAAAAGATCAACCGAGTCACTGTGGAACAACTGTCACAGCATAAGCGTTTAAAGAAAATGATTGTGCACGGCTGCCGCAATTATGAGGTGCTGCCGTCTGATTTAATAATTTGTGACTAAATTCATAAAAATGAGTGCCCGAAAAGTTTCTTTTTTCGGAAAATTTAACATTAAATTTTTAGATTTTATTTCCTAAAAATTGTTCTGGTTCCCAAGTTTTGAGTCAATCATTCATACAAATATTTAAAAGCGAAAAGGGAAAACCGCAATATGTATTCTTCTAATTCACAGGTGTTACAAGACTTCCAAAATTTGCCACAACTGCTTGTTGTCAAGGGGGACATTCAGGGTCTGAAAGTAAGTTTGATGCATAGTGAGTTCTAATTTTTGGTAAAATTTATTTGAAATTTTTTAGGCTAGGAACCTATGGATTTTTATCCGTAAATTTTATTTCTTATTTCAAAAGTTTAAATTTCCAGGCAATGATCGGTTGTGAAGATTTTCCACTCTCTGAATCGGTCAGCGAAGCAAAAGAATAGAAATGATTAAAAATGAATGTGCTGATCATTAAAATGTATCATTCTCAATCATTTCAAATTCGTTAAAATATATATAATTTTATATTCAGAAAATTGCCATAAAATATTACGAAAAACCAAATCAACGGGCAAAAATAATTTTTTTCATACAATACGAAGTACAAAATCGTTATGTTAATTGGTTATTTATATAAAGTAAATAAAATATTTAGAATATTATTTGGAGAGTTCAAGCTCGATTTCACAGGTTGTTTCGGCGCCCACGTTTCGGCGCCAGACTTTAGGACTTTGTAACTTTTTTTCTTTTGAACCAAATTGCACAAATTTGGTATCATTCGAAAGCCTTAACTGTTCTGAAGGTATGAATAAGCTTTCTCGAAGCGGTTGACCAACTCCTAAAACAGTTACAACTTGAAAAAGCAAAAGAATCAGCATTCGTGTTACCTTTTTTTTCTTAACCTTTTTTTTGAAGTAGGTAATTTTTGAGTGCTAATAGAGTTCATAAGCAGTATTCAAAAGAGACTAAGTCTAAAAAAATTTGGTTCCCTAATAAAAAACTTAAAAGCCAAAAGTTGACGGGCGCCGAAACGTTGATGGCCCCCATTTAAGTATCCAAAGATTGTTCTAAATTTGAGTTCTATATTTGAAAGGCAATTTATTGCGTATTTTGCACTTTAATTAGGGATCACTTTTTAAATCATTATTTTATCAGCTGATTTCTTAGCCACTTAAAATGTTATGCATGAAAAAATTGCGCACAAATAAAATTGTAGCTAAAAAAAATCAAGAGATTTGATATTAATATGGACACCAAATTTGGAAATTTAATTGTAAAATTATTTTAATTTATTATAAAAAATTTATTTTTATTTTTCATAAAAAACTCTTTGGGTTTTAGTTGCTAAATAGCTTTATTATCAGAAATAAAGGATTTTTCAATCACTCTCAAGGGGGTACTTCAATTAGAAGGATCTTTTGGAGTGTAACTTTCGCTTTTTTCTCAAAAAGCGAAAGGTAAAAGGGCAACAAAAACAGGCGAAAGAAATGGAAAAAATGAAAGCTGTTTAGCAACAACTGATGGCTACCAGACATTTGCGGACGGACATTTGCGGACGGACATTTGCGGACGGACATTTGCGGACGGACATTTGCGGACGGACATTTGCGGACGAACTGAAAAATAAAAATTAAAATTAAAACTTTTAATTTAAAATTGATAGAAAATTCGATAGAGCGGGCCTCATCAGTACGGAACTCTATCAAAATTTTCAAAAAAATTATGTTTCGGCCCTTATCCGTATACACGGCACACAAGCAAAGCAAAGCAAATTACAAATCAAATTCATTATTTAATTTCACGGCTTGCCAAAGGCCTAACTGGCGTCAACCATAATCAACTAATGCATTCAATAAGATCGAGTTTCCTGTTCTGATTTTGGATTGTATACAAAAATAAAGATGACATTCCATGCTTATCAGCCTTGGCTCGTTTTATGCGTTCATCTGGGCCTTTACCAAACTTTTAATAATTTTTGTTAAAAAAATCCTACCGAAAAAACAAATTTCATCTAACGATTCTTTGCCCATGTAATCTGCGACTCTTTCGAAAAAATTTTCAATATTAAATTCTTTAAGGTGCACAGTAAAATCAGACTCGTCCACTGAGAAATGTAACGGGAAAAAATCTTCAGCTATTGAGGGTTCTAAAGTATTTCATATACTAGTATAAACACAATTTTAAGACAAACCGTCATTAAGAAGGTCGACTAATTCATCTAGAAGTATAGCAACTAAAGCACCTATTCCTCCCGCCAACACATCATTGGGTTTTAAGTTGCGTGCTTCTCGCAAAAGTCGCCCTAAGTTTAAGTGCATTTTTGGGAAATGTAGTTTAGCACCAATAGGAATAATAGCGCAGAAGACAAGAAAAAGATTAAACCACATTTTTGGAAGCTAATGAAAAAAATTTTTTATCTGCTCAAACTTTTATACTCATTTTCTTTGCTAATTAATTTCCGTCACACCAAAAGCAATTATCCTTCACATTTTCTTTGCTAATTAATTTCCGTCACACCAAAAGCGGTTTCTGCGATCATCAGCCAAACAAAGAATATAAAACGAAGAAAAATTTTTTCCTTCTCATATTTTTAGTCAAATAAGTAATTTACAAAAATAAACAATCCTAAAAGTTATTTTCCGTTCTTCTTCCAAGGCGCGATCAATATATCATAAACTTCTTAAAATACAACACTTTAAATCATGCACTAGAATATCTTATTTTAATTAGTTTCGGCCATTTAGACAATGTTTTTCCTAATTTTGATTATTCTTCTATCTTTTGCACCATGCCTCCCAATGCAAACAACAAAAAAACAAGACTTAGTATATTTTGGAGGGTACGAATATCGTAAAAAAGGCCAAAGTGTAGATGGAATGACCCAGTTTTGGCAGTGTACCTTTAAAACGTGTCCCGGGAGGGGGCATGGGCCAATAAACAGAAACGAAATTACCAAAATTGTTTCGCAGCATAACCATCCAACTATCTCAACTTATCATACAGTAAATAGCCCTTTTTTATTGTTCTGAAATTAGTTATTAACAGGTACGGGAACGTAAAGAAGAGATTAAAGACATAGCGATAGCAAATCCTGTTGAGTCTGTTAGAGAAGTAAATGTGCGAGTAAGACAAGGACTAACTGATGAACAATTAATGTCGATGCCTGAACCAAGTTCGGTTCAGCGTCAGGTCAATAGAATGAGAGAAATTCAAGATCGACAGGCAGTAGACGTGAGAGAACTGCTCAGAATAGTTATTGAGGTTTGCTCAGTTTTGTTTATACCATTATTTTCAAAATTCCTTATGTGTAGTGAATATTTAAGGGCGAGTTTGCAATTGATTACCAAGGTCAAAGATTTTTACTGCATGATTCGCGTACAGATGACCCCAACGACGTTGTTTTTTTTATATTTTCAACGGATCTGGGTCTGAATAGGTTATCGACTTTTAATCGATGGTCCGCGGATGGTACATTTAAGGTATGATTAAAAGCATTCATGGGTTCCAGTGTGGTTTAGATTGTGCCCACCTCTTTTCTTCAGCTATATACAATTAATGTTTTATTGGATCAGTCCTCCATTCCTTCGGCATTTATTTTAATGGCCAACAAAGCAACGAGAACATATACCCGGGCTTTTGAAGTCTAATTTTTTATTCGTAAAGAAACAATTTTTTATCTTCGGCCTAGGTTTTGAGAGGTCACCTCCGTAATAATCCAGCATCAGTAGTGATTGATTTTGAGCAAGGTGACTAATGCAGATATTATTTAAGTAATCAAAAAATAGGTGCGAAAAATGCTTTTCTCCAAGTTTGGCCGGATATACAAATAAGAATGTGTCTTTTTCATCTATCCCAATCTGTCCTCCGTTATGTGCAGGTGTATTATTTTTATCTGCGTTGTTTGACCTTAATGAATATTTTTCAGAGAAATGGGTTAATTCGACAATATGAAGAAAATGAGCAATTTCGAAAATATGTCCGATCGATTGCCGCACTTGCTTTTCTTCCGCCTAATCTTATAGAGGGATCGTTTGATATTTTGCATGGGCGGGCCCCAATTGAAGCACGCCCTATTTTTGAGTATTTTAGAAGGTTCTCTGCAATATTTATCTATTTAATTATGTTAATAATTAGGACATATATTGTTCGGGATAATGGGGATGACCCTTTATTCCCGATCGCATGTTGGAACCACCACCAAGCTGTTATAGATGATCTGTGTAGAACAAACAATGCTATGGTAAACGTTCATGGATTGCTTATTTATAGATTGAATTTAGGAAGCATTCCATCTAACATTACGGCGTAAATTTCACAATATGCACCCACCCCTTTCCAAGTAAAATTAAGTTCTTGCCCTAATTACCACATAGTTTTATAGGTTAATTTTGGTGCTAAAAGAAGAAGAGCGTGTAGCGCAAGATCGTGTTCGAACATATGAATTAGATCCCACCCGGGGGTTAAACTTGCAGCCAAGAAGGAGGACATATATTAATAATGATAAGGCGATAAGAACACTCGTTACTAGATTCGATGCACGTGAAGATCCCCAACCAGACGAGATTGTTCAGCATTTAGGGGCTCTCCAATATCGCTTGGTATCAAATGGGTTTGATCAATGGGACGCATAAATAAAAATAAACATTTATTAATTTTTGGGAAACTAAATAATGAATTTGATTTTTGTAATTTGCTTTGCTTTGCTTGTGTGCCGTGTATACGGATAAGGGCCGAAACATAATTTTTTTGAAAATTTTGATAGAGTTCCGTACTGATGAGGCCCGCTCTATCGAATTTTCTATCAATTTTAAATTAAAAGTTTTAATTTTAATTTTTATTTTTCAGTCCGTCCGCAAATGTCCGTCCGCAAATGTCCGTCCGCAAATGTCCGTCCGCAAATGTCCGTCCGCAAATGTCCGTCCGCAAATGTCCGTCCGCAAATGTCCGTCCGCAAATGTCTGGACACCGATTGTGTATGTGATTGTGTGTGTTGTTGTGTTTTTCTTGCCATGACCATCCGATTGCGCCAATGGTGAACGATTGTCCGTTAGGTCGGTTGGGGTTGGCTTTGAACGACTGACATCAATAAGTGAACCATTGTTCCAAATGTATTTTGGTTTTGGCGTTGAATGATTGTTGTCCGTAATGAATGTTGGGTTTGGCTTAATCCCATTCGGTTCGGCTCGTCGATTAAACGCCTTTTTCTCGTCCGGATTTCCAATCCAAATCAGTTGACCATAGCTGACCAGTGGTTGTGCATTGGTATCAGGAGCAACAGGTGGTTGCCCATTTGAGGTGTGCACTTAACTCATTTAGGTATTTTAAAAACCCGGAAAAAAATTAAGAATTAACATATTTTTTAATAATAATATTAAACCTGACAGCAAGAAGACAGGAAGAAAATGCCAAATTAGGCAGGAAATTTTCATTCTTCTTAAGGGGATAATAATGGAAACCTTTTTAAATATTTAAAAATAGATTTTCAATTATTTATTTTATTATTATTTTTTTGTTTATTAGTTTAACCGGTGGTCGGTATGCTTTTGCGAGATATTTCGAAGACAATTCTGAATTAAATTTTAATGCTGTGATGGGCTACCGTCCGAGTGTCAAAATTGCGCAAAATTTTTTGTGTGAAATTTGTTTTTAGTTGTTTGACGCCTGGGCATTTTTAGCACATTTGACACTCGGATATTTTTTAGTGCTATTCGACATTCAAACATTTTTAGTACAATTCGACACACGGATTTTTTCCCACCAGCAGATTGGACTCGAAATTTATAAATGTCTCACAACCCCTTGATTGGACTAATAAAATAAGAGAAACAAAGAAGTTATTAAAAAGTATAAATTAATAAACATTCATTTCGACCGATGTTCAATTAGTCAGGTTACGTTTCGAGTTAGCTGAAGTGCTCGGCAACTGATTGTTTGACGCCAAAAGGCTGCCTGTAACCTGTTTTAAACGCTGTCAAAGCTGAAAATTCTTTAATTTTTAATTTTCTAAAATCTGCGATTCGCGGCTTTTAAATGTTTGGCTTTATGTCATAGTCTTTAAAGTAGGGTTCAGCCCCGACCCTTCGGGGACGGAATGTCGGGGATCGGGGACAAAATTCCCCGACAAAATTTTTCGGGGATGGCTGGAGAAATTTAAAAAATGTCGGGGACAGACACCTCTGTCGGGGACAAAATTTTTATAAAAAGCCGAAAAAAAGGTAGAAGAAAAACTCCCAGAACAAAAAAGTCTTAAAAACTCATTTAAAGATACTTCTATCATATTTGAAGTGCAATTGATGACTTTTGTAATTCCCCGAAACATGTCGGGGCTGAACCCTACTTAAAAGTAAAAAGTCCGAAACCCCGACCCCAAACTTGCTAATCCCGATAAAACTGGACCCAGAAAATGTCAATCTCAATCCCGACATCGGGTTGCAACCTCTTAAGGTGATAGACGATATTGATATTGTTTTTTAGTTAACATTTTTAAGATTTAAATTACGATTTGTCCTAAGTTTAAATTATAAATTTTTTTAATATATTTTCTTACATTCGTTTGTTTTAATCTCTCTCATTTTTCTTACATGTATATTTTGAAAATTTTTGTTTTAAATGTTAATTAAAATTGGCCTTTTCAATATTTGAATATCCTATCATTAAAGAAGCCTAACTTATTTGTTATCTTTATAAATAATATTATTTGGAATAGTTATTATTAATACGCAAAAAAATACTTACAACAATTTTTATTACTTATCAAGAAGTAATTTCAATTTAAAATAAACAACAATGGTTTCTAAATTTGAATTTTTTATTAATATTGCAATTATTTACAATATATTTAATATTTTTCTGTATATAAAATACCTTATTTTTGTGTTTTTTGAGTTAAAATTTTAATGCGCTTATTATTTTAGATTATGCATAAAGTTCGGTTTATTTTTTATT